>OY759275.1:24074000-24674000 GCA_963662155.1 Lamellibrachia columna
GAAAAGATTTAGAGCGAATTTGCGGCCTATTCTAGCCTAAAAAAATGCATTTTCTGGGTCCTTCAGTTTCTCGATGCCAAATCGAAGACGTGGGCTTTTCTGGAGATGTATCTTCTTCAGCTTGAGTTTTAATGTTGCCAAAACCATGTCGTCGTCGCTGCCTGTGTCAGCCCCTGGGAATGTTCTGGTGTTTGCCTTGTTGATTGAGCCAATCTTGTTGTGTATTTTTCCATTAGGCGAGTGCCACGTTGTTCTCCTTGACAGTTTGTTCGGGTGTAACGTGTTCGCCAAGGTGAGTGTATGAGTGCTGAGCGAATTAAAAATGTCATAGTCCTCTATCATTGGTTTCTCCTGTGCCAAAGCGGCCTACAGTTCCAGCCCGTTGTTCATAATATTATGCATCTGGGCCAATTTTTTTGCATTCCAGTCTCCTTGCACGATGAGGAAGTCTTTCCTTGGAGCCTTCTTGATGGTGTCCTCAAGCTCTTTGTAGAAGGTTTTTGTCACACCGTCGTCGTAGTCCATGTTCGAGCATATACTTGGATAATGTTGACGTTTTGAGGTTTAGCGGAGATTCGTATGGATATCAGCCTGCTTGAGATTGGTGCACAGTTGATGACAGCGTTTGCTATATTCTTGTTCACTAGGAATGCAACCCCATTTTGGTGTTTCGATTCCTCTGCGCTGTACCACAGTCTGTGTCTTTCCTCTGTTGTATTTCCAAAACCTGTCCATCTGACTTCAGCCAGTCCAAGAATATCCCATCGATATCTGGATAGTTAACGAGTTAGTTCTTTTACTTTTCCGCAAGCATATAAGGTGCGGACATTCCACGTCCCTGTGATGGTTTTCTCTGCATATAACCTGATGCCTGCTCTTGATCTTACTCCAGTAGTACATTTATCACCTCCACCCTGGAGTGTACCAGTGGAGGGCGCGGTCGTTGTTGACCCGGGCCCCGACCGATCCGGCATGCTGTTCTGTTGTTGTGTGTTCATGGCATTTCTGTGGGCAAAAAGATCCGCTTGGCGGTGCCCGTCCCCTCCCTTATTTGCCCATAGCTGGGGCATGGGGTAATGACAGCGGCAGAACGTGTCCAGACTCGGTTGAGTCGTGCACACTGCACCTCTGGGGCCCCAAGTTGCTCCGAGATCCCTCATCTGATTAGCCTGGTGCCTCGCGTTGATCGGTATCCGTTAGTTACCTCGAGGAGGTTACAACGAGAGGCTTGTCTTAGGAGAGGTTGTTGTACTGGCATACAAGGCTTACCCACACGGTGCCTGGCGTTTCGTCGAAGCTAGCCAGCGGTGGAAGTTGAAAGCAGAGGTGACAAGCACAACTACCCACTACCACACTTGACGCATCACTAAAACCTAACGCACCATTAAAAGCTATTTTACTTTTTTCTGCATGTTATATGTACACTTGCAGATGTACAGAAAAAATATAGATACATAGTCTAATGCATAGGTCCACTTGGCTGCAAGTTGCCAGCCAGACATGTTTACTTTAGACAGAGGTTTTCAGAAGCCATCATTTGTCAACTTATCACACTACCAGAGGACATTCTATTGTCTTGGCCTTCCCTCCACCTCACAGGTGCCTGAATGACCAGTCCACTCCAGTTGATACAGACAATATTAGTGCTCTGTGATGTCCTCCCTCCCATTCACACATGCCTTAACCTGACCTCTGTCAGGCTAATGATTGGAATAGTGACTGCAGGCCTTTTGGAAATGCCTGGGTAACATAGGTGTGAACTATCCAGTAAAATCAACTGTTAAATGAACACTTAATTGAGAGCTAATTGTTTTTTTTTTCAATTAAATTAAATTAATCTAGCCTTTCTGGTATGTGTGTGTGTGTGTGTGTGTGTGTGTGTGTGTGTGTGTGTGTGTGTGTGTGTGTGTGTGTGTGTGTGTGTGTGTGTGTGTGTGTGTGTATATATATATATATATATATATATATATATATAAATATATGCATATGCATATGCATATGCATATGCATACCTATAATATTTATTATAATATATAATTTTTTATCAGGAACTCTTGTTGTTTTAAGAATTTGTTGAATTTGTAATTTCTCTCTTACAGAGTTGCACGGACAATGCGTGTGAGTGTCGTCTGTCTGTTCGTCTTCCCGGCGTTGGTGTTTGTAGCAGTCGACGGACGAGTACCTGCTGACCTGCCCGACCCACCGCCTGAACCGCCCAGCGGTGCCAAGTTACTGGAGCGGGATATGACTCGTCGCTGGGGTGGTTGTCGATGCTACCACTGGGGTGATACTCTTAGTAACCGGTGCTGGTGGCACAATCACGGATGCAGCTGCAAAGGGCACTGCCAAATTAAAGTGCCCCACGGCAACCATTGGCACTGGTGCATGGCCGGTAACAGTAGAGGTCGTTGCTGCTGCCGAGATAATTTTATAGGCGGATGGAAGCAGGCAGCGTGTTGGAGCAAGTAGCGGCTGCATTCGCCAGGTGGCGTAATTATTTCGCGTCGAAAACAAATGGCTGGCAGTCGACGTTAATTAGCGTGATCACTGGGCTGTATTTAACTCTGATAGTTTGGTTAACATTTCTTGTGATCTCAGAAATAGTTAATTTTGTCTGCACCAACAACTGTCTCAGTATGTACTCCCTGTTTTGCACCGCGAACCAGCTGTACCGTTGTCTCTAAAGCGAGTATAATACTATTTATTAATAGTATTATACATGAACATGTGTCAGCGACAATAAAATGTATTCCGCCAATGATGGATTTGTTGCGAATTGAGCATACGCTTTCGGCAATCACTAATGGGATGATTATGCGGCATGATTAGTCGAGCTAGACGCGTACATATTACTATGACATGACGTATGTGACGAAAACGTTCACACATGTTTCGATAGCAGCTACATTCGCGATCTCAACATAATATTCGCTATGTCGATGGACAGCGTTAAATACAACACACCAGAACTAGGGGTTAGCAGGGGTCTCAAACTCCCACCTCCCAACTGGTTTGAGGGTTTCAAACTACCACCTCTCAACTGGTTTGAGAGTCAACGTCACACCCCCCAACCAGTTTGAGGGCCAACCTCCCACCTCTCACCATTTTAGGGCCATTCCAACAACGACTCTCAACGGGGTGTGACAGGGGTCTCAATCTCTCATCTCCCACCTGTTTTGTGGTCTAGGCCTAAATTCCACTTTTCCCTACAATAACAGCGTACCATATGTTCAATAGACAGCGTCCGCAAAGAGATGCACATGAAATAGGTTCTTGCATAATGGCGTGTACTGAAATCAGTCAGAATGAAAGTCGTTCGTTCGATTCACGCAACAATGTCAAACATTTTAAGATCAGTCTCCCACTCACTGCTACACTTTCCTTACACAATGGCGGAATTTGTAAACTAAACCGCGTGGTGGCAGCACACGACAATCCGGTCCAGCACTCACGAGCGTTTAAGTTTTTGTTAACGATGTCTGTCGTGACACATTGTGGATGTTGGACTGTTCTGCAACTAAGAGAAGAACTTTGACGTCGGGTGCTAGTCATAACTTGGTGCGGCTGCCGAGTGGTATAAATGATTCGTTGCCTGGGCAACGCGACTGCACATTGCGATCGTACATCAACTGTAAGTTGTGGCAGTGGAGAAGTAGTTAGTGGTGAGTTTGGGTGCTAGAATATCAGGCAGAAACGCTCCAAACTCCCCGACGGTGGCGCCACTTAGCATATTTCACTGGCACAACTTGATTATAAATTCAAATTACGTTGGCTTGTTACGTCATTGCAACAGGCAGTTGCGTAAAGTAGCCTAGTTTCAAACAAAAAAAAAACGTTCTTGTGTTTCTAGACACATTTTCAATGCAGGCAATATCCACAGTTGTATGTAATTGAGAGATTTCTTGACAAAAATTTGGAGTTTACCAAATGAAATTACATCAAATGTAAGTTGTGGCAGTGGTGAAATAGTTAGTGGCGCCACTGGTGTTTGGGCAAACTGATGTCACACTGGCATATTGAGCAGACGACATTTCAAAATTGTTATTGGTTAGTTTATATTACACCATAGCAGCAAATGTTCATTTAACCACTGAAAATGTTATGAAAGCGGCATCACTTTCTTGAGATGCCTTGTTCACTGCGCGTATTGCGTAACTTCCGGGGCGAACCCGGAGTGACGTCACCGAGGCATCCAACACTTGGTGCAGACGCCATGTTTCACTCACTGTCTCGTAAACTGCCCAGAACCGAACCCACTGAGATCTGTTCCAGCGAATCAAGCCATGTCCATCGACCCGAACCCCCTGGGGGCTACACGGCTTTGGGAGACCGACCCACGGCGCTTCAGCAGGGAGTGTTTTGTTCGGGTAAACGCTCTCTTTGAACTTCTGCCGTATGTTTTTGACGTTGTCTCGGAAATACTTGGCACTAAAGAGGACGTTACCGCCGACGCCCAGCCGTCGTGAAGTTGCTACCTGCTCGACGAGTTCCGTCACCGGCCACCTGTCCAACTTGTAGACGGCGATGCCGGGCACGATGTGTCGGCCGGCCGTGTTGGCTTGCTGCCACCAGACCACTAGGGCGGTGAAGTTCTGACCCACGGACTCCACGGCCCAGTAGAGCTGGCGGCATGGAGGGCCCGTTACAAGCGCAATCAGACGCATGAATAAATGTTGATTTATAAGTATTTATTAAAGCGACTATATTAAAGGATTAATGTATGTTCTCCTAACAATATTACTCGGATTAGGATTGTAGCTATAATCATTACAATAAAAAAATTACAACACAAGTATATTTCTATATCGCAAACACAATTGGAAGTTATAAATGCAATAAATAATATCGACATGGCTATCCCTGTTCGCTCTGGTCCGCCTAGTCCAACAATATGTAAACATGCGATTTGACTCGAATCGTTTTCACCAACATACATTAGGCCAGGGGTTCCCGCCAGGGGTTCCCAAACTGTGGTCCGCGGCCCTCAGGTGGGCCCCGTGATGGTTTCAGGTGGTCCCAAGGGACAACGCGATGTCCACATTAATTGTGTGTGTGTGTATGTGTGTGTGTGTGTGTGTGTGTGTGTGTGTGTGTGTGTGTGTGTGTGTGTGTGTGTGTGTGTGTGTGTGTGTGTGTGTGTGTGTGTGTGTGTGTGTGTGTGTGTGTGTGTGTGTGTGTGTGTGTGTGTGTGTGTGTGTGTGTGTGTGTGTGTGTGTGTGTGTGTGTGTGTGTGTGTGTGTGTAAAAAAAATCATTTTTGTACCTTTGACTGAACCCCATCTTTCATTCTCAAATGTTTACCGCTGTAGAACTGGTTGGAATATTGGAAAAATATACTTGGGTGCCATCATTATAATTTTAATATATTTTTATTTAATAAAAATGCACATTTTTTTGCAATACAGTGGGTTTCAGTGGCTTTAGCAGCCCCGTGGGTGGACCTGAAGGAAAAAGGTTTGGGAACCCCTGCATTAGGCTGTCAAGCTGCTAGAATAAATATTGTTTATACTATATAACATGATTGTACGATAGAAAAACGACCAGACTTTGTACATTCAATGTCGAGAAAAGACGCGATCGATCCGCCCTACCTGTGGCACGAGGTAGTCGAGCCAGCCTCGTTGCAGCCACAGTTTGGCGTCGGCGTACAGTCCGCTGTACGGGTCGAAGCCGGTGATCGGCGCAGGCATCCCTCCAGTCGCGCCAGGCCGGTACAGGCCGAATGGACTTACGCTGTAGATGTAGACGCATGTAATGCGCAATCATTCTCATACTTTTTATGCGAAACAAAAGTCATGGTGTTCATGTCAAGCGGCAAATATAATGACACCATAAATGACACGACATGTATAAATAACTCAACTGTGAAACTATCTCTTTTTAGAAAATTGCCCGGAAATTGTTTGTTAATTCGTAGACTTTACAAAACTTAAATAAACGACCGATTTTACCTGAACTTTATGCCGTGATTCCGTGTGAGGTTGTATGCCCGTGCCACCATCTTGTTGACGTTATCTCGTCGCCAATCGGCACGTGACATTTTACCCCCGCTATCCTCGTACTCAGTCCACGTTACGTTATCGGGGAAGTCAACGCCGTCTACCGGATACGGGTAGAAGTAGTCGTCAAAGTGAATACCATCCAAGTCGTACCTGCGGAGACAGTGGCGTAGTGAGGGTTGTTGGCGTCAGGGTACAAAACACAAACTGGCGCCATCCCCCCCCAACAAATATTTTATATGTTTCTTCTCAGAGCCAATGCAACCGGTCATGCTACCGTACAGTTTGAAAATGACTTGCATATATGTATTTGTAACTTTATTTTATGCAGCACACTACACCTAAGAATTGGAGTCTTTGCAAGCGAAACCACGTGGTGACAGCACACGAGAATGCGATACAAAAGCGATTATTGTCACTACGCGGCGCCACGTGTACATGATGCCGCTTTAGTAGGTGTCTTTAATTTTTCCTAACGGTGACTTGTCGAGACATTTATGGATGTTAAATGCTCATGCAAGTTCCCTTAAATGTCGGCCGTAAATTAAAAATCACGTAAACAAAATTAGGAAGAACGTTCAAGCATACTTCAGCTAATGTACCGCATTGTTGAGCGGCGCCATCTGGGGGTTGCCAGTTTTCCTATTGATATAATAAATCAAGTTTGCATCATAAAAATACGAGTACTTGATTAACAATACTTACACAACCTACATACTTACACACGTACCTTCATAGATAACACGTTTTAATGTACATATTACATTCTCGAAGCGAATATCGGTGACGTCACGCAGGAAATATGACCCAGCAAAACCGACGCGTACGCTAATTCTCAGTCGCGTGACCAAAACACTGCCATCGCCGCCTATCGATTGAACGCAACACCGCACGTCACAAAACACTATCGTTGTTTGTATATTAATATATTACTTGCTTGCCAGCTACGTGATATACAGGCCAAAATTAATCACGAATTCACTGTTTACAACGTATCTAATAACAAATACACTGCATGACAAATTACTAATATACGCAACCAAGGTTATACGACAGAGGAATCGCGGATCTTTTATATGATGTTATCCGCTTGATGGGTAAGTTGACCGTCGATTTGGCGCCCCCAGAGCTGGCGCCCGGGGTGCCCGTGCAACCCCCTGCCCACGGGTTACTGAACGAGTTGTAGAACACTAACGCCGAGCTATGTACATACAGGCCCACGTGTTGCACAGCCAATGATATTGCAAGAAACTAACGCACATTCTCATCAGTAGATACGTCTGTCGATCTAGAGGCCCAGTACGAGATCTCACCTGGTCGCGAGATCTTCCAAGACTGCCTCCAGATGATCGGCAACTTGCGTCGATGCAGGGTCCATCCACAAGTAGTGGCCGTACGGGTAGGCAAAGTGAGAGAATCTGATGATTGAAACGAAGACATGATATGACTCATAAAATCAGTTTTTGCTTGGAGTCCCTTTTTAACTGCAATAAACAATTCATAAACCACGTGCTTTGATACAATAATACCCATTAAACCAATATCTGTGTAGTTAGTCTACCAGTGACTAAACATTACCCCCCCTGCCAACATGTACACCATTTCAAAGGGTAGAGGTGAGAAGATTTGTCCAAATTGGAACAAAGGGTATATGTGGCAATTTGAATAAACTTTGTTTGTCCTTGTTTTGAATAAAGACCACATGAGACCAATTTACATGCTGACACATCAGTTCAGTTTGTCTTCTTTTGGTGCACAAAGGCAGTGTTGCAATTTGTAATTTGTTTATATTAGAAGTTTGCAATTTATATTTTCCGTTCTTAGGTTGTTGAGAGGGTTAGCACATGTCAATATAACAGGCTCAAAATCACCTTTGTTCTTTTTAGTCAGACTGCTGCCACCAGGTTATACTTATACTTATACTTATACTTATACTTATACTTATACTTACTTAACTTCTACAGAGGAAGACTCAGCTGGCAGTTCTTAACAGTTAACACTGTCAGCCAGTGCACAGTGGCATGGTCTCCTGGTTGCATTAAAGGCATTCCACGGCTAACTGATGGGTTAGCTGATGAATGGCGCTTTGTGGACATCCTGGTGGCTTAATTAGACAAACAGGGATTATGGCCTGAACTGCCTGAACTGGTAGCCTACAGTTGCTTGCTTAACTGGGTGTTTCTAACTAGGAATATATGCTGCCTGTTGCCTTTTTGGGTATCATAGTCATGGTCACGGGAGAATGCCATTACGGGGGTGTAGGGATGATAAAGGGGTAACCGTCTTGGGACTCGGTGGTATCATAGTCATATTAATAAGAAATAACAAATAACAAAGTATTAAAAAAAAATAGTTGAACATTCAAATACTTCAGGAAAGTTTACTTTTATTAACTACAAATAAATCACTTTTCACATCATATATTGAGAAAGTAATCAGATGTACAGCGCACCACCATCACTGTTGACGATTCGGAACTGAATTTGGATTAAGATTTGCCTAACACTTTGGTATTGGTGCGCTGTTGAGCTCGGTTTTGTGATGATATTGGCGCTATAGAAGTCTTCTCTTTATTGTGCTGTATTATTGTAATGTACTCGTAAAATCTGAGTACATTGAGTATGAGTACGAGAAGGAGTACATGACCCATAAGTTATATGAGTGCGAATACGAGTACTTCAAAAATGTACTCGAAAACCGAGTACTTCCGGCCCCAGGTCTGCCGCAATGCTTCTTGATAATAACATTTTCACATTTTGGCACATTCAAAATTTTACTTAGTTTATATAATAAAACAACTATTTTACACTTATAGTATTTGAAATATCTAGGCTACTAGTTGTGGTCTGCACGAACGTTTAATTAATATTTCTGCGTGATTGCATTCACGTGCACAGACATCATTGCTAGTAGTCTTTTAGTTAACTGTCAATTAAATGCAATCCTCAAAATGCCAAAAGCATTTCAACCATTCTCCGAGATCTTGACAGTCGCGACAAAATGTCTACTAGTGTGCTGCGAACTATCTCGCCCTACACATTTGACCCCGACAACAAAACGGCTATTGTGCTGCTGACTTTACAAACCTATTTGCCATGTGATTCGGGGCGAGGCCATCCCAGTTGGGCGCCATGTTAGCACGATACGGGTTCAGCCATGCGTGCACCTCGATACCCCGCGCATGCGCCCGCCGAATGACAAAGTCGAGCGGGTCCCAACAGGGAGACGGTTCTCTGCCCTGCCTTCCCGTCAAGTAGCGGCTCCATGGCTCTAGTTTTGACGCATAGAATGCGTCACCCGCCGGCCGAACTTGGAAGACGACGGCGTTCATATTAAGGCCGCGCATGAGGTCGAGGTATGACGTCATTTCCTGTTGCTGCGTGGCGGGCGAGGACGAGGCACACGCGGGCCAGTCAATGTTGACGACCGTGGCGACCCACAGACCACGGAACTCCCTCGGCGGGAAGGAAGCTGCACATGACAGAAAATAACAATTTATTCTGAAGTCACGATTTCCTTCTAATTGCCATTATTGCGATTTACTTACTCAACGTTTCATCAGGAACTAAATTCTGGGACGACTAGTTCTTCTGTTGGCCAGTTGGCATGCCAAGCAGGCCGCCCCATACGTGGCTGAGTCGGTATCCCCGTCCCTTCGTCTCCATTCATTGTTGGAGTCGTCGTTCTGATCCATATGGCTTTTTTAATCCATCTCGCGTTGATGTTGCTTTCTCTGTCTATCACCTTCCCCCTCCCCAGCCAGTGATGCCATTGTTTCTGTCTGCAAGGTCTGTGATTGAAGTTGGTGAATATGTTCCATCGTCGCTGACTCTCATTTTTTTGCGAACACGAAATTTCCGGATTATTGGCGTCCGGATTAACGAGGTTCCACTGTAACCAACTTCATTATAATTATTAACGCTACGATCACAGTAGACACAATCTCTTGACGTTTTTGAGATGCCCTGCCTGCGGGTTATTACAGTTATTACCATGGCGGACAGATTACACAATATAAAAATCAGAGAGGAAACCTTTACCCCTGAATTTACCACATACGTCTCGGGTGGCTTGGGCACGTTTGCCGCATGCAAAGACACAACATCGTTGGGCAAGCATACAAACATACAAACATACAAACATACAAACATACAAAGACGACTTCAAAGGACAGCGGAAGAGAGGAAGGCCACTGAACAAGTGGAGTGACCAGATCAGGAATGACACTGGGCTCCCGCCGTTGACAGCAGAGCGGCAGGCCATAAATGGAACAGAATGGAGGGGTGCAACTTCTCGGAGGATAGTGAGGGGTCAATATGATCTACCATTTAAGTCAAGTAAGTCAAGTCAAGGTTCTATGCACTTTCAGTTGTGCATTGCCTATAAAATAACTATATTTAATTGTCCTTTTCAATGGGATCCATAATGCCATGCGCGCTGGAGGAGTTCCGATACGTAGGCAACGGTACACTGAGTTGAATAATAGCATACTTGAATAATATGTGATGGAATTTGTTAATCTCTTAATGACATAGACCATAAACGAATATATGACAATGGGTAGTTTACTTCAGTGTACAATAGGTTACTTTATTTTGAAAACAGTATAAATGATAATTTAAAAAAGTACAAACAGTGTAGCTCCAGAACAGTTCAGTTGTCGATGTGACAAGGGGTGCTCGTTTTGTGAAAATAATTCAGAATTCTATGCCATCTTATAAAGTCTAACTGCTTCTATGTTAAAGTTTCATCGACTCTACAGAGATGTTCTTTATCTTTGTTTTAACTTTGTGAAGTCATTACCTTTGTGGCACCGGTGCGATCCAACCTCAACCAATGCTTCATCCTGCATCCATCCGACCTGGAACAAATGATGTACTGACGTCAACTACTTTATTATATTCGCCAACCGATCCCAGGCCCCTGTGTAATAACATAGCATTCACTTTGTGAATCGTTGAATTCAGACCCCATGCACGAGGAGCGTTTGGCGTGCGTATGTGCGTGCGTGCGTGCGTGCGTGCGTGCGTGCGTCACAATACATGTGTCACGGTGTCTGGGGTGGTGGTGCGTGCGTGTGTGCGTTCGCGCGTGCGTATGCTTGTGCGTGTACGCGCGAGACAAACGAATGTCTATGTTATGCACTTGTGCGTGCGGCGTTTTGAAACAAGCACTGTAATCAGTATGTCAGATGACACGGTTGTCCTCCAATGACCTACTTTGATGTTACCTGTCCCGGCGAACAGTAATAGCTGAGCATACAGTCAGTGGGTATTTTTTAAGACACGGATATTACTCGTTTTACATTCCTTCACAACAGGAAGTATCATTTCCCGGTATTAAAATGCATATATACTTAGCATCGAAGGTTTACAAAAGAGCATTGTGGGTATTTTGAAAATGGTTCGAATTCTGAACCAGTCAAGTTTACATAGCCCTATTGTCAACAGTCTACTACGAGTGTTTGCTATGACGTACTTTGTGCAGTGGTGTAAATATTTGTGCTAGGTATTTGTAAGCACTTCACGTGCGATACCTGTTGGTTCTGTTGTACGAGATACCACGGTGTTCTATCCGTGTGACACTTGGTCGTCTCGCCCTGGTAGACGACACAGTCGCCCTTCCCCGCCCGGGCCGTCGTCGCACCGTCACATGCTGCCGTGCAGAACAACACTTGTTTAACAATAACACGAACACCAAACAAAACGAACGCACGTACACAACCTGGAACAGACAACATGCTAGATCACTGAGCACGAACAAAGTGACATACAATGAAGACAATGAAGACAATGAAGACAATGAAGACAATGCACACTTACATGAAGAAAGTTAAGCAACTTCAATTTCACATACAACTATTTAACGTGACACAGGATGTATTAGTGTTCATAACATGGTTCCTCATAATATCGATACAAACGTGTTGCTGTAGCGATCTTTCACGTTTTAATATCTTAGAACGTACACGATTTGGCAGTGAATTAAAATATGTTTGTTTCACGAACATGATATGTAAAGACCGTCTTACCTTTGAAGGTGAAATATAACGCTTCTCACAGGATAATTCATTTGTCTGTCATATTCCCGTTTTATAATTTTTGTTTGTCATATTCCCGTTTTATACAATATTTCTGTCATATTCCCGTTTTATACAATATTTCTGTATATTCCCGTTTTATACAATTCCTGAAAAATATCCTGCAGCTGAATAAGCATTCAGAGAATGTGGGCATTGCAATTATACGAAACCCACACGTTAAAGGGAATGTACGGCGAATTTCATCGCTACTTTGTATGGAGCTACGCGTAATGTTTCGTATTACTATAAAATGCGTCAATTCTCTTAACTTATCGATCTCAAATTACATATAAATTAACAATATTATACTTCATGTTTTGCGACATTGATGGTTGTTAGTGTTTGATACTTTGATAATATATCCGCAACACGTGTTGATACTGTGAAATGATGAAATAAAATAACAAAGTTTTACAACATGTAAAGACCACGTAGGTCTACTTGACAAAATATCATGTTATGTCAAATATTGTGAATACCTAGGATATCTCGTATGAAAAGTGATATAGCTTAGTATTGCGCATGTAGACCGATTGATGTATGTAGAGTTGTGGAAGCCGCAATCTGTGGGATGACTCGTTCTTCTCAACAACTGCCAATAGCCGCTGTCGAAATCGTTTTACTAAAGAGCTATGCCAAGCCAATCAGGCCTCATATAGTTATCTTTCTAAGTGGGCAAGGTTTATTTACTGGCCAAGGGCACATGCTTGCTAATCCGCTTTGTTTGAGAGAGGAAGATTCCCCAACTTGTATGAAGTACCAACTGTAGTGTTTAGGCCATGTGCTATAGCTGTTACATGTAATATATATATAACATAGTAATACTAATACGCGTGTAGTACACCAGTTGGTGAATAGTATATTGAACACGTGTAGTGTAATGTGTATTTGGTGATAACAACATGTGCAGTATTTATAGTGGTATTGATAAAAGTCAATAAATGGCGAGAGAGTAGCATGTCTTAGCGTTGAATATTACATAAATGTACTTGGCATAATGTAGGGGAAAGTGGGGCAAGTTGACGATGTGAAGTTACGACGATTTGCTGTGGCCGCTGTTAATCTGTGGAATCAGTTGCCCGATTAAGTGAGGACATCGAAGACGCTACCGCAGTATAAAACACTTTTTAAAAACACAGTTAGTTTTATAGTAACTTTGATTATGATATGCTGACGTGAACATTTTTATTATGCATTTAATATTATTTTATTATTACAAATATACATTACAAACAGTACAACTTACACAGGAACATGTATAGTTTCTTTCAAGATAATAACAATTCATATGATATTACATGGAGAGTGAGACATCATATTTTTCAATTAATTACCCAACATTCGCCATCTTACCCCACACCTGGGGCAAGATGACTTTCATATTTGTCTCAAGTTTGAATCAGTTATCAAGAAGTTATACATTGCGTACATGAATTGATAAACATTGTGTGTCCTTCGTGTCACCATTCGATGCTCTAGGGGCACTGGATCCAGTGCCACCACTCGATGCTCTGGTGGCACTGGATCCAGTCCTTGGTTAGTGGATCTTCACACTTCATGTTATATGCTCGTTATCCGTTGGGATGTTTGGCGTTTCAGACAAGGTGTACTGCACGTTGTTTGTATTCTTTGTTTTTAATGTCGCAAACTGAAAACCCATTGGTGGAATTACTAGCTGTAGTTCCTTGTTCTTCAACTTGCCCCAGTCAACTTCCTTGATAGGTCATTTGTCGGACTGTGACGTGCGTTGCACTCACCAACACGCCAGTGAAATATGTTGCAAACAGGTATTTAATCATTTATATGAAACAGGCATTTATTCATTTATATTTGGGAATGGTGGATATGCCTGGACAATCGCAGATACACCTGTACTACCAAGTCCTATTTGTTTTAATCAAAACGTTACAGCAATTTCAAGAGAAACCAATTTTACTTTTTAACCCTTTAATGCCCATGACCAAACTAGGTTGATTACAGGAGAATGACTGGTTTATATGTGTTACATGCCATTATTCTAGCACACTTTTGAGGTTGTTTAAATTATTACCCAGCTGTACTAGATCCTGGACTGGAACATCATCATAGCATGCTTTGTCCGGCACCAGCATCACTTTCGCTTTCACATACAACATATTCCTCATCAACATCTGAACTGTTTATCAAAATAATTATTTTTCAATAATATTTGTTGAATTAAAAAATGTGTGCTCTTTTGAGTACGATGGGCACTAAAAAACCGCTTGCAGTTTGAGTAAAATTGCAAATGTCGCCGTGTTGGTCACTCTACATATGCGTGTAGGGCCTACGCCAGTGGGGCTACCATCTGTTTCCTGTTTTAAAGCTAACATGCCATTTTCAACTTTCCCCATTCGTCATGCAGCTAGCCCATGTTCACCTACTTGCATTCGATAAGTGTCGACATACTTATACTTGACCCCAACATTGACTCACACGCACTTGACGGCATAACAAAACGTCTCAATATACAGCTTCATTTAACAAGTCAAAATGTTGGAGAGATTCCAAAACGACAGTACCTGTGTCGGTGATGTTGACCCCACCGTCTTCCGTCACACACAAGCATGTCCCGTTGGCCAGCGCAGTGTCACGTCTGTCACGAGCCACTACAAGCACAGTTATAACAACTGCAGTGACAGCCACAAATAACAAAGCGGCGACACCGACGAGTGTTCTTCGTGTGTCCATGCTGTCAACAGTAGTGACATCTGCTCGGTCACGTCAGAGCTCCTCGGGTAAAGCAAACACAAAGATCGTCACGCAGTAAGATAGGCCTATCTTTCGCTGTTGACGTGACGGTGGTGCCGCCGCATGGTTGGCGGTACTGACAACAGCTACTGAGTGACGATCTTTGGCAAACACCCGCCCTATCTCTGAGTCACCCGCTGGGTGGGGTAACTGTTTTAACACCCTGAGAATCGAGCGGTGTCTCTTGAAATTGTCTAACTCAATTTTGTTTTACAAATTTCTTTATACACAATAAACAGAATACATTATAACTGCCAATACTGCTAACTACATAGACGCTCTATATCAACCGGGACAAAACTGGGAAACCTGACGATCTCTGCTAAGTGATTGTTAAGTACAAAATGGTGTAACAGCGTTAACAACCTAGTCCTAGAGAAAGCCTCGCATGAGATGGAAAATGAAACAGCGGACAGGACTGTGTTCTGTAATACGACCATGTTTACAATGAGGGCATATTTTCAGCCGTACTTCAATACGGCACTCTTTAGCGAAAACATAAAAATTATAATTCAACTTCAATGCGGATATCAACTTAACACAGTTCCTACGTTGGCAGCTAATTTCTATATACGTGACGATTTCATAATATCAGTTTTGCAAGCTAAATAGCCTTGGTCAGTTGGCGGCAGATGAATGTATGTAAACACAAAGTTTAATAGTATTATTTCACCGATTGTTGACTGAATGTTCAAGTAGTGTTAAAACAGTGCATGCAAGTAGAATGCCAACTACTTGGCATGCCCCGCTTCATTGGTTTATGTCCAGCGAAAATTGTCACATATATGGACGATAACTTGTAGCTACATGCACACACACACACACACACACACACACACACACACACACACACACACACACACACACACACACACACACACACACACACACACACACACACACACACACACACACACACACACACACACACACACACACACACACACACACACACACACACACACACACACACACACACACACACACTCACTCACTCACTCACTCACACACACACACACACACACACACACACACACACACACACACACACACACACACACACACACACACTCACTCACACACACACACACTGTGTCAAAAAAGAATATTCCAAGACGTTTAGGAGCGTTTTGACCTTCATGCCCAAATAGAGGCATCCGCTAGACGGTGTCTTGTTGACATTTCCAAGCGCGGTGTGTTTATTTTAGTCTTAGCGCATATACTTATTTGTGACTTGCTAAACAAAACAGTATCGACAATCCAGTGGCGTATCTGGGATCTCGCAAGGGGGGAGGTGGCAGGTTAGGCGCCCATGCTACCATATAGCGGCGCAATGAAAAAATACGGAAAGATTCTACAAATTTAAGCCAACCTCCTCCCCAAATATGTCACTGCGACAATCATAATAATATAATACAGTAGGCATATTATCGCGATACACAAGCAGGGCTGCATGTTATATCCAATTTTAACATTCTAGATTTCACAGTTGCCAGTCTCTGCGTTTCCGCATGGTTGTATGTACATTATTTACACAGCGTCGATTTGCACTTTGACACGTCGAGAAGCTGCTAAATAACTCGACAACGGAACGACCTTTGACAGTTATGAAATAAACTGACCTAGATCGTTGTTGTCAATTCCGGCCTATTACGCCTGACGAAGACCTTGTTGTGACGATGTGGAAGGCGGGATGCAACTCTCGTTGTCTCGGCAGACAGATGCAGTCGGTTCGTGTCGGGAGTCGACGACTGATGTCTACTGCTGCGGTCAGCACCGATGGCGTCCAGGGAGCTGACCAGGACTATGAGAACGCCAGGCCGTTTGGCGAAATACCCGGGCCGAGAGGACTGCCGTACCTTGGCACGTTGCTGGAGTACACGCGGGGTAACACAAATGGTTTTTAGTAATGCTTTTCCAACACACAGCCACGGTCTATTTACTGACTGCTCTGTATGCTGTGGTAGTACGTTAGGCCCTACTCTGGTGATGTTGCGAGGTCTGACGGTGGTCACTGCCCGGGTGCATGTCGTCCTCAATATTTATATTATGTCCCCAAATTAACGAAACAGGACCGACGTCTAGCTGTCCGAGTCACGATGGATGTCCTAGTCAGAGCCAGGATTTTACAGCAATCATACCCATGCCTGGTCCGGGCCGTGAACCCAGAAATCTGGCGTGTAACGCGGATGCGCTAACACTACACTACCGCGTCTCTGGCTTCTTTTTCGTCCGTAATCCAGATTTTAAAAAGGTTTACTTAAATCGATTTGTTTTTATTTAAATCAATTGCTTGCCTCTATAAAGCACCTTTCGGAGTTAACAATTAACATTGTGTGATCGCATTGTGTGACAACATTGTGTGACAATATTGTGTGACAACATTGATCGCCTATTTAACCAACTTACGATTCAAGAAATTATATGCATTTGTGGCGAATTCAATATACATTTATTGAAGCATGACAAGCACAGGGGGTACCAAAAATTTTCTCGATTTGTTGTTCAGCCTTGGTATGTACCCAATAATTACTAAGCAAACCATAATTTGGAAAGTGTCTGCAACACTTATTGATAATATATTTACCACATTTAACAGTGATATCACCAGTGGTTTACTTGTTATCGACATAAGCGATCATTTGCCAGTGTTTGCTATTTGTAAGTGCGACAGTAACCTGCACGTAAACTATAACATGGGAGATACTGTTCTAAGTACCATCGTAAAAGAAAATGACTCAGAAGTAACAATAAATGTATGTATAAAGCAATAGTTAGGCCTCATTTAGAATATTGTATACAAGCTTTGTGATCAGGATATATATATACGCTTGAACGAATACAGAGGAGAGCAATGATTCCAGAACTGAGAGACCTTAGTTGTGAAGAACGCCTAAAAGAATGTGGTTTAACAACCCTAGAGACAAAGAGATTGAGAGGAGATCAGATTGAAGTTTTTAAGATATTGACTGCATGGTATGAAACTATTGATAAAAATATTTCTCACTCAAGAAAGACAGTAGAACTAGAGGACATGATGTAACATTAGTAAAGGATCAGTGTACATTGGATATCAGGAAGTATTCATTCTCACAGAGGGCAATAAATGAATGGAACAAATTATCTACAGATTATGTAACTGCTAGCAGCAAGAATTTGTTTAGAAACAAGGTTGACACATATCTCAGGAGGGCGGGTTACACATAGATGAACAATTTTGTTGACTCTCGATAAACCAATGGCTTCCTTGTCCACTTGTCATGTGGGCCTTTGCCTTGGAGGGCAATCTTGTTAAATCTCGTCTTGTTAATCTTGCTTAAATCTATATATATATATATATATATATATATATATATATATATATATATATATATATATATATATATATATATATATATATATGTATGTATATATATTTATTTATTTATCTATTTATATATATATATATATATATATATATATATATATATATATATATATATATATATATATATATATATATATATATATATATATATATATGTATATATATATATATTTATTTATTTATCTATTTATATATATATATATATATATATATATATATATATATGTATATATATATATTTATTTATTTATCTATTTATATATATATATATATATATATATATATCTATATATATATATATATATATATATATATATATATATATACACGCACACACACACACACACACACACACACACACACACACACACACACACACACACACACACACACACACTACCGGAAAAAACGTAATCATAATAATATGCCATACAATGTGTTACTGTTTGAAGTGCCACACATTTACAAGTACTAATTTAATGTCAGCGTCGACAACCATTGTTTGTCGTTTTAGATTACTCCTGACTGTCTTGTCGTTTTCTAATTTATGCTGTCAAGTTGTATCGAAAAATCAGCGTCGACAACCATTGTTTGTCGATTTAGATTACTCCTGACTGTCTTGTCGTTTTATATGTATATATATATATTTATTTATTTATCTATTTATATATATATATATATATATATATATATATATATATATATATATATATATACACGCACACACACACACACACACACACACACACACACACACACACACACACACACACACACAC
The DNA here is from genome assembly GCA_963662155.1 of Lamellibrachia columna. Taxonomy (NCBI): domain Eukaryota; kingdom Metazoa; phylum Annelida; class Polychaeta; order Sabellida; family Siboglinidae; genus Lamellibrachia; species Lamellibrachia columna. The sequence continues at coordinate 24,092,996 of OY759275.1, forward strand.
ACACACACACACACACTACCGGAAAAAACGTAATCATAATAATATGCCATACAATGTGTTACTGTTTGAAGTGCCACACATTTACAAGTACTAATTTAATGTCAGCGTCGACAACCATTGTTTGTCGTTTTAGATTACTCCTGACTGTCTTGTCGTTTTCTAATTTATGCTGTCAAGTTGTATCGAAAAATCAGCGTCGACAACCATTGTTTGTCGATTTAGATTACTCCTGACTGTCTTGTCGTTTTCTGATTGATGCTGTCAAGTTGTATCAGAAAAATCTCTTCGTGTTCCCTGCGCCAGGTCCCTTCAGTCCGCAGTCCTACAACAAGGCGCTGATACAGCGCTACTTCAAATATGGCAAGATCTTCAAAGAGACGATTTCTGGAGAGACTGTCGTGCATCTGTTTGATCCAGACTACATCCAGACCGTCTATCAGCATGAGGGAAAGATCCCGCACATTGCTCCACTGCTGGAGACTACCCAGATGTACCGGAAGTTCCGGGACATGTCTCCTGGGCTGGGAAACATGTACGTGGGCAACGTTACTATTGTTGTTACGTCATTGCTATTGTACACTTGAGTAATGTAGCATAAGAAAGAACGTCATTGTCTTTATATTTCAATTAAGTTTTTAATTCAGACATAATTATAGGGCCTACATACAATGACACATATCTAGGTTCATATAGTCGTACACGACATACATACATACATTATACATACATACATACATACATACATACATACATACATACATACATACATACATACATACATACATACATACATACATACATACATACATACATACATACATACTAGACATATTTTCAATAAAAACACAGTCCGAAATTGTGTGCAATTGAAACTGAGACATTTCTTAACAAAAATCGGAAGTTTACCAAATCAAACAAAGATGTGCAGAATTTGGTGAAATGGTTAGTGGCGCCACTGGTGGGGAGTTTGGTACATCCGTCAACAATCTCACCTTTATATAGTTATTTGTATGCACAGTTTTTTGGATATGCTCTACCTGTGGCGCATAATCTCATTTCTAACGGTTTACCTTAAGTAATGCTAGCGAATTTTACGTGCACACGATGTAAACTATTTTCTCTCTTATCGCCCCGTAACGGAGACGGGTTATTTCGTTAACGTGACGTAATTTTCTACCTAATTGCTTATAGTAAAGACAACAAAATCCTTTTTACCAGATTGACCTCAGTAATGCGTACAGATATCTGTAGTATTTTTAGCATTCAATAGTTTGCTAAGCAAAATTCTACTATGCTCTGTATATTTCTATAGATTATTATATATTTATATAGATTTCTATATATTTCTATATATTTCTATATACTTCTATATATTTTTTTCGATTTCTATATATTTATATACATTTCTATAGAATTTATATTGAACTCAATAGATTTATTTGCTTACTTGACAAAAACCCCTGTCTGCTCAATGTCCCGTAGTAACGGAGACGAGTGGTACCGCCTGCGAAGCGCCACACAGCAGATGATGATGCGACCGAAGGCCGTCAGTGTTTTCCTCCCCGCCGTCAACCAGGTGACCGCAGACTTTGTCGACAGACTCGGCCGAATACGTGATCCACAGACGGGGGAAGTGCCCAACTTCACGAATGAAATCATGAAGTGGACGTTCGAGTGTAAGTGTGAAAGCTATACGGTGGTTTTGCCATTGCAGTACTATTGTGATAGTTTCATAACTATCGCGATTGTATTGCGATGGTATCACCGAATAATTAAAACAGTCCAAAACCGTAATTAATGGGTGGCGCTATCGCGTAACCGTGAAGGTAGTTTATTAAAATGTTGAACCGATGAATGACGCTGCACTAATCAACGATTGTTGATGCTCGGTCGATAATTAAAAACAATTATCAACTATAGTGGAAAACATATTTATTTACAGCATTACAGTGGCACAAGTAGCCCTGCTGAATCGTTTCACCAAACTGTCGTTACTATCGATAGTTCAATGTACTATCGACGATAACTATCGATAGTTCAATTTACTATCGATAGTATTGCATCATCACATCGACTATGCGATGCATCGATAGTTGGATGTATTGCTAAAGCTTGTGTATTGGTTCACTCGGAGGTGTAAAAGAATAGCGGGCAAATAGATTTTTTTAAATAAATTTTGCAAATAGACGAATTTACTGCAGCAGACTAGTCGAAGGCGTCACGGGAACCCTTTACTTGGTGTTCGATCGATCGTAATATATGCGTTGCTGAATGTGAAAAATTTCCTTTGAGCTGTCCAAGAAAATACATCGCGATATATTAGAACGATACTTGTAATGTAATTTTCGAATTACACCAATGAACGCTAGATGTTTGCAGTGATATTGCGAATTCACTACTGACAGCCAAGACATCGCTCCTTAAGATAAGTACGCTGATTAGACCAGATGTACCTTAACGAATGATGAAGACATGGTCACTGTGTGTTCTATGATGGAGTTACTATAGACAATGCTGCAAGAGTATCGCCAATTATTATTCCAATTCAATATCAAATGTAATGCGAGAGTAAACGTGGTTGTGTCCCCAGCTAGTGCCATGACATGCTTCGAGGAGCGACAAGCCTCCTTTGACGACAGCAAACACTCATTCACACAGACAATGATTGACGCCAATAGCAACATATTCGTCCTAGCCTTGAAGCTGCGTTTTGGCATACCGTGGTTCCGGTGGCTTCCAAGTCCAACGTGGAAAAAGCTGGTTCAAAATGAAGACTATTTCTTCCGGTAAGTGGCAATTAGCGGAGTGAACAATGCAAAACAAGTGTTGACTTCGGCGGCTGTTTGGCACTGTTTGACGTTGGAAGCAGGATAGCTGCACGAAAAGTCGCTACCTGACGAAGTTTTGATCGATCTTGTGTTAGTCACGTCAATAGTGGACATTGCACCGATGGACAAACATGTACGCAATGTCCCAGAATGCACCATCTCAAGCACTGCACACTAGAACAAAATTTAAGGGAGCATGCCCCCGGATCTCTTCGCATTGGTGTTGCTCCCTTTGGCCCAAACATAGTTGGCCCTAGTTCCAATATGTGCTTCAACTATGAGAACAAATACTAGATAGAGACCGGATCCTCCAAGCTGTCTATGTGTTCTTGGAGGAGTTAGCAGTGAATGTAAATATGCCGGTTGCTAATAGTTGAAAGTCCCTGATTACCATTAGCAAACAAATCTATAGAATTATATAAACATAATAGAATTTGTATTGAATTTAAAAAAAATGTAATTCTTAATTCTACATAGTTGTGTCCGCAAAAATCCTATAGAATATTCTATAAAAAAAGTGTGTGGATTGTTTTGTTAAAGGTGATAATAGTACATACCTTGAAAATAATATGTGACAGGAACGGACAGAAGCTGGTTGACAAGACGGTGGCCAACATCCAGAAATTGGTTGACAACCACGAGCTGCAGGAAGGACAGTACAACTTCCTGATGTACCTACTCGGCAGAGAGGAACTCAGTTTCCGGGATGTCAGCACCATTACGTTGTCGCTCTTCAACGACGGACTCAAGACTGTGAGTTCATTGGCTGGCTGCTTAACACTTGTTCATTTGTTTTGTGTGCAACAACCGAGAATCAACGGGGAGTTGACCACTGTCTTGACGCATTGAGTTACAAGGATGCGCTCAAAACGTTCACCACAAGGAGCGTTAAATAATTATGTTTTCATTAAATTAGTTAGTAGAAAGTATTCGTGTTCATTACACATGGGGCCTACACACATTTCTGAGGCTTAATTTGACATAATAATTATGTTTTTGATTAGATTTGCGTTTCCTTACTTTTAACATCAGTGATGAACGAATTATATATATATATATATATATATATATATATATATATATATATATATATATATATATATATATATATTAACATCAGTGATGAACGAATTATATATATATATATATATATAAATTTAATGCACTATATTATTTTTAATACATACACCTATACACAGTTTATATTAACGTATTAATATTTAAATGTGTAGTGCCGTAATCTGAGACGTTCACTAATAATTTTGTATTAATGCGTGCGTGCGTGCGTGCGTGCGTGCGTGCGTGCGTGCGTGCGTGCGTGCGTGCGTGCGTGCGTGCGTGCGTGCGTGCGTGGGTATAAATGACTCGTAGCGTCATCCGTTCGGTATGTCCAATGTCGTCTTCCCTTCAGACGTCACCAACGACAGTAGGTCAGGTGTACTGTCTGGCTACAAACCCCGGCAAACAAGACAAACTGTACGCAGAAATTCAGAAGGTTGCGCCAAACAAAGACGAACCCGTTACTAACGAGATGCTCAGTCGTCTGCCTTACCTCAAGGCGTGTATAAAGGAAGGATTCCGGTGAGATTTCATTTCATTATCTCCCACGTGTTCCGTGATACTGCGCAATTGTGACACGATAGTTTTTTCGGGTGATTTGACAACAATAATCGTAAAAATGATAGACACTCAACGGAAATAACAAATGCTCGCCCACAGGGGTGTATGGGGGATTCGAACGAACCCTTTTTGTGAAGAAAAAAATACACTTAAAAAATCATAAATAATCCCGGAACTCCCAATTGTTATATACAGTGCAGCAATGGTTTGTCTGAGAAAATGAAAACGTTGACACATTAATAATGGTAAAATGACATGTTCAAATATGGTTGTATCACGTAACATCCTTACGCCGAACAGATGTGCAGATGATGAATAGCTGTATGATGTAGCTGGATGCAGAAGGAGGATGGTTGAATGGTACAAAAGATTGGAATGCTTAAACATCTAAACAGCGTGTTAGTTAGGAACAGACTGTGACGGGCAACTCATGTACAGAGAACGGGTGACGAGAGCGTGACCAGAAGAGGGTGGTTAAAGGAGACGATGGTGCGCGAAGGAGAAAAGGGTGGTTAAAGGACAAGAGAAAAACTACAATTGAGATGGATGATCTGTGTGAAAAGATTGAAGGCAGAGGAGAGATGCTGATAAAATATGTTCGTAACAATCATTAAACCCTCAATCACGCTGATACTTCGTTCGGCGAGTTTCATTAGTTTGTGCACTGTTCTGCGTTCTCAACTTGCACGTTAATTAAGTCGTACCAATATGTCACTTTCCAGGTTCTTTCCAATAGGCGTTGATATTTCACGAATACCTCAAAAGAATATGGTGATTGGTGGCTACCAGATTCCAGCAGGGGTAAGCATTACCTTTTCTATGTATAATATTGTCTTCAATTGGGTTGTCATAAACTCGGCTTATTAACCGGTTATCAATGAAGACAATGGCGTATTTAGTATATCGGAAATGGGGGCCAAATAGGCCAAACGGGCCAAGTGGCTAATGGGGCCAAGTGGACCAAATGTGCCAAGGGGGTCAAGGGGCCAAGTGAGCTCAGTGGCCAATGGGGCCAAGTGGGCCAAATGGGCCAGGGGGGCCAAGTGGCCAAACTTGGTCACCCATTTGTTTGCCATGCTACACCATCCAGTGACGCAACATGTTATTCACAGAAAAATTTATATCCCAAAGCCTAAGGGTGCCACCCACACTAAGGGTGCCACCCACTCTAAGGGTGCCACCCACACTAAGTGTGCCATGCCCACACTAAATACGCCACAGGCCAAAACAATGGCCTTTTGGCCGCGTATTAATTGTGGTTCGCATTCCAAATGCTAAGATATTATGGTCGCGGGTATGTTTCCCACGAGAGGTGCTCTTTTATTTGAAGTGCTCTGTTTATTTTGTGTAATATGCTATGCTGCATTGTTAACTTTTCGTTATCCAAAATACACCTAATATATACTATTACTTATACAACGACTAGCCGTGCTAATATCCACTAGACGCTCACAAACGTATGTTTAACATAGGATTCTCAGAACGAGGCATTATCTTGATGAATATATCACGGTAATCGGACTACCTGATTGGACTAGAGCATTATACCGTGATATATCAACCCAGATAACACACGTCTGCCTCGTTCTGAGAATCCATCTGACGTTTGAATAATTTCGAACGCGGCTGAGTAGGCCAAACGCACGTTGGCATAAACAAGCGATAGTATGTTTTAGTGTTAATTTGCCGCTATGTACCGGGAATAACATACTGTTTGTTGATGTCCGCCAACATGAATCAATCCGACCAGCGATGCCATCTGTCAGTAACAGTCAAAACATGGGTATGCTGCCATACTCTAATCTCGGCGAAGCTAGAATCACGTATGTTTTATGGGGAGAAAAAAATGGCTGCCTTCTTCCAACAGGCTAACAAAAGAATAACATTAACACGTCTGATTTCCAGACAATTTTAAATAAAACATTTCAAAAGCGTTGAAAAATACGTAGTTATACGTTCTCACTAGATGTGCCATGTGAATATGTCGCCGCCGTCGAACAGTGCAGAAATGATCTAGTGGCGCCGTCAGCGGAAGTAGATCACATAACAACCGTAACCTGGCGAGGAGCATTTCGGGAAAGGTTGCAGCAGTATATAAGTAGCTTGTGGCCGCGATAGACGTTTCCAATTACCCCCCTCTCCCCTCCCACCCGTTACACTATTGTGACCCATAATCCTAACGGGGCTTCTTCGTTACTTAATTAAAAAGTTAGGCCCGTCTGATTGGGCAAGCGTTGTGTCATTGGTATAACTGCTGTGATAATGTAAACAACACAATAGATGTAGTTTTTGACATTTTATTATTTTCTCAACAAGTGTACATCGAATGACGAAAAAACGCACCGCAGGTACTCAGCAAGTCATTTTCTTGTTTGTGTTAAGATTAATCAAGAAGCTGCCAGAAGACTTCATAATAAAAATATTAAAACATTAAAAACGTTTGGCGGTTCCACAATTAGAAAACGTCTTATGAAAAAGACTTACAGTAACAGACGGCGGGTAATCCAGGGAAGGAATCTGCAAGCCGGCCACCCAACCTCAATACCCCCGTAGGAGGTGTGATTTACCAAATGCTATCAACAGCGAAAGGAGTTTACTCTCCTCCGAACCCTGGTTACCTACAAGAAATTACAGCAATCCAGAAATCTCAACTTAATTACGTAAAGCGACCAGAAACACTGCTGATGACTCCGACAGCGAACGCGCGAACGGTTGCTACGGAAGTATCACGTCACGTGATGATATCAATGACGTCACTACGTTTTACGACGCATGCAGCGTCTAGGCCTTCACCGCTGTTCGGTTACACACGAGCTGTTTCTTCCAAGTTCCGGATGCTAAATTTCAGGAGGCTAAATCTGACTATTTATGGCAGTTAATTATAACTCCAGAAATGGTAGCTAAGAAAATAGAGACATTGAAACATAATAAATAACCGGAGTGGGTGGAATTCCTCCAAAACTACTAATGGAAACAGTAGAACAGATCAGTATACCACTTGCAAGAATGTTCAACTTGTTATTAAAAGAGGGAGTTGTTTCTTTTGAATGGAAAGAAGCAAACATCATACCATTATTTAAAAAGAGTTCGAGAAATAAGTCAGAGAATTACATATCAGTGAGTTTAATGTCAGTGATTTGTAAATTATTAGAAATGTTAATTAAAGAGCATATGGTGGACTTCCTTGTTAGGCATACATTATTAAATTCATCTCAACATGGATTCATAAAATCGATGTCATGCTTTACAAATATGTTATGTTTCTTGGAAGAAATCACTAAATGGATAGACGAGGGATCACCAGTAGATATTATCTGCTTAGATTTTCAGAAAGCTTTTGATAAAGTGCCACATTAAAGGATACTACTTAAATTAAAAGCCCATGGTATCGGGGATGGCATAATTGACTAAACAGAACAATGGCTGACTGACAGAAGACAACGTGTTATAGTAGATGGAGAAGTTTAAAACTGGAAATCAGTTTTGAGTGGGGTAATTGAATTTGTTTAAAAACAAGGTTGACACATATCAGGAGGGCGGGTTACACGTAAATGAATATTGTTGGACTCTCGATAGGCCAATGGCTTCCTTTTCCACTTGCTATCTGGGCCTTTGGCTTGGATGGCAAATCTTGTTAAATCTTGTTAAATATAATAAATCTGTATGCAGTGGCTACGTTGTACAATTATAAAATAAACTAATGTTAAATCAGTTAACTGTCAATGCATTTAGTACAATGAACATAACCATTCAAATGCAGTGACATATTTAGGATCTCGTAAGGGGGTGTGTCAAGGGTCGGAGCATTGTTCACGTTCAGAATAGCATTTTATCTCAAAGCCAGGGGGGGCAATATGACACGTGGTCTGTCTGTATGCATACCTATGCGCACACACGCACACACTCACACACACGCACGCACGCACGCACAAAGACACACACACTCGCACACACACAAATGCGCGCGCGCACACGCACGAACACGCACTCGCACACACACAGCGTGAACATCCGACCGTTCCCATGAAACGCTGCATCAGCCGTCTGCCCTGTTGATTGTCCGCCATGAATCGCTGACATCGATCGCACAACACTCGAGCGTCAACAACTGATTGAGTTGTTGTATTTGTAGACACACATTCAACTCAACAACAACATGTTGTTACGTCTCGACGAGTACTTCGATGAGCCCGAGTCGTTCATCCCGGAGAGATGGACCAGGGGCGAACTGACGGAGAAGGTCCACCCGTACCTCCTGCTGCCGTTCGGATACGGCCCAAGGACCTGCGCTGGTTAGTTGGATAAGTGTTACTAAGAACAGTTTCAACAGAAATAACTCTCGTTAATGTTCGATTCCCTCACTTGCAAGGCCGGGAAGTTTTTTTGACTCTTGATAAGCCAGTGGCTTCATTGCCCACTTGCTATCTGGGTGTGTTGCCTTATATGGCAATCTTGTTAAATCTGGTTAAATCTTTATGGTTCAACCCTATTTGAACAATTAACAAATAGTTCGTGTGAGTGCGTACATATATATATATTTCTAATGATTATTTCATACTCCATTCAATAATTTATATTCAATTCACATTTGTTTGTTATGTAAGAATCCGGGAAATGTGTGTGTGTGTGTGTGTGTGTGTGTGTGTGTGTGTGCGTGCGTGCGTGCGTGCGTGCGTGCGTGCGTGCGTGCGTGCGTGCGTGCGTGCGTGCGTGCGTGCGTGCGTGTGTGTGTGCATGTAGCTACTAGTTATCGTCCATATATGTGACATATTTGTTTTAAAGTATTTTCTAAAATTTTCGCTGGACATAAACCAATGAAGCGGGGCATGCCAAGTAGTTGGCATTCTACTTGCATGCACTTTTTTTAACATTACTTGAACATTCAGTCAACAATCGGTGAAATAATACTATTAAACTGTGTGTGTGTGTGTGTGTGTGTGTGTGTGTGTGTGTGTGTGTGTGTGTCTGTGTGTGTGTGTGTGTGTGTGTGTGTGTCTGTGTGTGTGTGTGTGTGTGTGTGTGTGTGTGTGTGTGTGTGTGTGTGTGTGTGTGTGTGTCTGTGTGTGTCTGTGTGTGTGTGTGTGTGTGTGTGTGTGTGTGTGTGTGTGTGTGTGTGTGTGTGTGTGTGTGTGTGTGTGTGTGTGTGTGTGTGTGTGTGTGTGTGTGTGTGTGTGTGTGTGTGTGTGTAATTATGAAGCTGTGAACACCTACATTTTATGCACACTTTGTATAGGATGTTTATAATCTAATTAATGTAATACAAGTACATGTACGAGTGAAACTTCACGCGTTCTTTGCTGTAACAACTTGCCCCGTATGGTGTAACAACTGTAACTAGTTGTTACAGTCGACCGCGTCTGGGAAACTTCAAATATCTACATAGCTATAGTATGGAATATCATTGGAATTGTACATTTTATTAACACGAATAATAAATTTAAGGTATACGTTGACAGAAACAATGCATCTAACATACTTTCACACAAAAAGTGACTTTAACTGGAAAGTGTATCAACTAGCCACGGTCTCCCCTAATTCTCTTACCACATACTAGCTTCTATATTACCGTCTTACTAGGACTGTTATTATCTTCATATTCCTCTTTATCATTCAATGGTGTTTTAAACCATATTCACCTTACCACTCTGTAGTAATGGCGGCATCTGTTTTAACAAATGTATAATAACGTGCATTTATAAAAGAAATTACATATAGATTATAAAACAAATGTATTTGCAAGTTTCATATTTGTAATTAACTCTACTACTAGTACGGTTTAATTAACCATTGCGCAATTGTAATATGTATGTGTGTATGCATATATGTATGTGTGTATGTTTGTATGATGACATACGTTGGTATGCGCTGCTAATGATATCCTCATGTCTGCTCGACAGGTCGCCGTTTTGCTGAGCAGGATATGCACGTGTTCCTCGTGAAACTGCTGCAGAACTTCCGCATCACGTGGCCGAATAAACAGCCAATGAAACAGAAGTACGAAATGCTCCTCAAGCCGGATATTCCCGCAAATTTTCGACTTGTACCGAGAAACTAAAATCAATATTGAAAGAAGAAAATCGAACACCGCAGACGATTGAAACCTCCCGGTTTGACGAGAGATCTCCAGCCTAATTGGCATTTTGTAAAATTAATCTTCATGGCTGGTCTATGTGCAATGCGTTGTAATGAATCAATGTTATGCTTTAACAAATATTAGCTTATTACACACGTGATTTTAATTAGAAGAACGAACATAATTAATTGTCTTGTTTCATGTGTGTAAGGATAAGAAAATGGAATAAAGTAATCTGGCTATAATTGTAGAGTTAAGGGAAACACGCGCATCAGCGTTGCGCAAAACGTTAGTCATATTATCATTCCTGCCGACTGTTTGCGTACATGTATCAATGTTTCACACCCGCCGTACCACCGGTATTATCTCCAATATCGCTCGTCCCATACTAGGATCCCCTTATCCTGCATTTGCTTTCCTTTTTTGCCGATTTTCTTTAGTTTTATAATGGAAGCGATATTTTGAGGCTACAGTAAGCTAATTATAGCGTTCACGTTTGGTTTCCGGTAACTGTTGCAAAGAACAAATTGCTACCTCGCAATCAGCTTCCTTTAATAAAAACAAAGTTATAAATTAACTCCACCGAGAGTCTCTCCCTCTCCCCTTCCCCCTCCCTCCTCCCTTGCACTCCTCCAATTACACTTGGAGTTGGAGAATATATACAGGGTGATGGGAAAGAAACTACTGATGAGGGTGTGTGGCAGAGGTTTCAACCTCCCGTCTCCCACGTATATGTGGCGCCAAGCTCCCATCTCCCACCTCTTTGGGGGGCAACATCTCAACTAGAAAAAAGTATCACATTTTGACCAATAAATAAAATTAACATACCCTTCGTGACGACCATGCAAATTCCGATCTTTTGATCCAACCTAATTCTCCATTATGCGAGCTTGTTAATCAGCAACACGAAACATTAAGTAAACTCTTGAATAAACATGCCCCTAAACAAACTAAAAGTGTATGAGTTCGCCCTCTATCGTCATGTATGTCTCATGAAATAGTTGCAACAAAACGTCGTCGTCGATATCTTGAAAGGATTTGGCGACGAACTCAATGGATTTCTTCATTGGGCATATTGCTTTCTTTGCGGGTTGGGTTAGGAAATGGGGACGTAGGGAATAATGATCAAAATGTCACGAGTCTCTGTGACTGCAAGCATTTATACATCGTATGATGATCTGAAATTCCCACAGATGCGTAATCAATGGATTCATTAATACAATTGCTAATAGAAAAACAAGTTTTGGCCACAAAAAAGTGTAAAGAACTGTATTCAACGAAGGTATCCGTGTTAGCCGTCAAGTATCTTCTTGTCATCCTCCACCGTTTGCCCACAGATGGGGTGTCACAGCTCGCAATATCAGTGGTCCAGTATACCGGGACGTGGTCCAATATAGCGGATCGCTTAATGATGAACCCGTAGATAGATATCTACAAAGCTAGTGAAACTTTGCTCTTCAAACCTTCTTCATTCATTGTTTAAATACTTATTTCACCGCCCATGTGCCTCGGTTAGCTGAAGCATGACAAACTACTTTCCCACATAGCTTTCTTTAAACACACAAACGTTTCATCAGAAAGTGAAAAACTAATATATGCTCACATTTTCGAAGTTTTTGCGGAGTCCGCCATTGTTTACCCTCGATGCACATTTTTATTTCAAAGTCAGTCGGCAGATGGAGCCACGTTAACTTCGGTCAAAGACCTTAATTACTATATATTGTCTTTGCTTCGGTACCGTAGTTAGAGATATAATGGCCATGGACCAATATAGCGGATGGTCCAATATACCCGACCTTCCCCTAACATCCGCAGTCGATTTAATAAAAAGTACAATTTATTTCCAAATCGTCAAAACAATCGACTTTAGATCTGGTAACGTGAAAAGTCGCCACGGAGCCGACCTTTAGGCTTTAGCTTTCAACTACAAATTTAAGCCAACCCCCTCCCCAAATATGTCACTGCGACAATCACAATAGTATAATACAGTAGGCATATTATCGCGATACACAAGCAGGGCTGCATGTTATATCCAATTTTAACAGTCTAGATTTCACATTTGTCAGTCTCTGCGTTTCCGCATGGTTGTATGTACATTATTTATACAGCGTCGATTTGCACAATAAAAAACTCGACAGCGGAATGACCTTTGACAGTTATGAAATAAACTTACCTAGATGGTTATTGTCAATTCCGGCCTATTACGCCTGACGAAGACCTTGTTGTGACGATGTGGAAGGCGGGATGCAACTCTCGTTGTCTCGGCAGACAGATGCTGTCGGTTCGTGTCAGGGGTCGACGATTGATGTCTACTGCTGCGGGACGCACCGACGGCGTCCAGCGAGCTGACCAGGACTATGAGAACGCCAGGCCGTTCGGCGAAATACCCGGGCCGAGAGGACTGCCGTACCTCGGCACTTTGCTTGAGTACACACGGGGTAACACAACCGGTTTCTAGTACAGCATTTCCAACACACGGCCACGGTCTATTTACTGAATGTTTTGTATGTTGTGGTAATACGTTAGGCCCTACTCTGGTTGTAAGATTCTCGCTTCTCTTAAGGGCGCGTGCATTCGTCGAGAATACTCACAGTTGTGTAGTAGTTGTCTTTGTTGCTCGCCAGATCGTCTAGCTGCTTACTGATAATACCGCAGACGATCAGATCGGTATAATAAGCCGTGAACGCATCTTCCAGGTTCGCAAGATTTTATTAACGCAGAAGTGTTTATCGTACAGCATAGACTGGTCTCTCTACCATTGTTCTTGTTTCTCCCATTTAACATTTAAAAGTCTTCAATAAATTTAGTTTTATAATTGTAAGGTAGGTATGGGCCGGCGTGGCCCATCCTTGCCGATAATTTTGAGTCCAAATTGAACGAGGTGCGTGGTAATTTAGATCGCGCGCACCCGTTGTTTTATGAGTCTATTTCTGGCCTATTTATACCAGAGCTTTTCAGAAGAACCCCGCCTCAGTGGAGGCGCGGTTAACCATTTTAGGAAATCGAGAAAGCCGTTATTGGCCGATGTCCATATACAACCGTCATCCCCGTACATGCTGGAAATGACCGTCGTATGCAAGGTATCGGGTCACCTTCTGAACCCCCCCAGGACTGGGAGACCTTCGTGTGTCCTTGGGGACGGTCAGTTGCCAACTAAACTAGTTTCTTATGGCCTGCATTCTAAATCGGGTAAAAATTTCTCCCGTTTGACAGTCCAGTTATTATTACAGTCGGGGCGACTCTACCCCTCCCTACTGCGTAGACTAAATAATAAGCAAAGCTGCAAACTGGCCAGAAGTAGCTTGCCTTACATAAGTTGTATCAACCTGGGTTTTCTTTATGCTAACGTTAAATTATTGATTAAATATGTCTTACTTACTTACTTAATCCTCTTGGTCCCTTCAGGAGCATAGGGCGTCAACCATGTTTCTCCACCTCACTCTCTTCTGGGCTATAGCTTTGGCCTCTTGCCAGGTGACCCCCACTTTTTCAAGATATTGTAGTGTTGAGCGTCTCCAGTTGATTTTTGGCCTTCCTTGTCTTCTCTTTCCTTGTGGGTTATAGTCCAGTGCTTGTTTGGTTGTATTTGTTGAATCTTTTCTGAGTGTGTGGCCAATCCAGCTCCATTTTCTCCTCTTGATTGTAGTGCTTATTTCTTCCTGTTTGGTTTTCTTCCAGAGCTCTTTATTTGATATTTTGTTAGGCCACCATACCTTAAGGATGTATCGGAGGCGACTGTTGATGAAGACTTGGAGTTTGTTGTTGAGAGACTGAGTAGTTTTCCACGTTTCACAGCCATAGAGAAGAACTGGTTTAACGTTGGTGTTGAAAATGCGGATCTTAGTGTTTATGGATAGTTGGGAAGAGAGCCACACAGGGCGTAGGGTTCTGAAGGCATGCCGAGCTTTATTGATGCGTAGCTCCACATCTTTGTCAGCTCCACCATTTGTGTTGCTCCCGAGGTAGATGAAGTCTTGTACTTCCTCAACAGTACCACTTTCTAGTGAGATGGGTTCGGAGGATCTGCTGTTGACTTTCATCACCTTTGTCTTTCCCACATTGATCTTAAGACCCAGTTGGCTGCTTTTTTCTTGAAGCCTTTCTGTTTTTTGTTGCATGTGTTTATGGGTTTCTGAGAGTAGTGCTAGATCATCTGCAAAATCCAAGTCTTCTAGTTGTGAGAACAAGTTCCACTGGATCCCAGTACGATGGTGTTCTGTGGATCTTTTCATTGTCCAGTCTATGGCTATCAGAAAGAGCAGTGGAGATAGCAAGCAGTCCTGTCGTACTCCAGTTCCAATCTGGAAGCCTTCTGAAACTTGTCCATTAAAGATGACATGACCAGTGAAACCTTCGTACATGTTCTTTATTAAGGTTACAAATTTTGTGGGTAAACCATAATGCCTCAGGAGCTTCCATAGAACTGTCCTATCTATACTATCAAATGCTTTTTCGAAGTCCACAAAGTTTATGTAAAAGGAGCTCTGCCATTCAATGCATTGTTCAACGATAATCCTGAGTGTAGCAATGTGATCTGTGCAGGATTTATCCTTTCTAAAGCCAGCTTGTTCCTTTCTTAGCTTCTTGTCAACTGTTTCTTATATCCTATCCAGGATGATACGGCAGAGAATTTTACTGGGCACTGATAGAAGCATGATCCCTCTCCAGTTCTTACATTCACTGAGGTTCCCTTTCTTGGGGATTGTAACTAGCATACCTGTCTTCCATTCAGTTGGTATTTCCTCTTTATCCCAGATCTCATTTAGCACGCTGTATAAAACGTCTGTGGTGGCCCCAATATCAGCTTTTAAGACATCAGATGGTATATTGTCAATTCCAGGTGCTTTGCCTAGCTTCAGCTTTTTGATGGCTCTCTTGATCTCCTCTTTGGATATCCTACCACAATTAATGTTAAGGTCTTCATTTGTTTCCTCAATGTCTGGGATTGAATCTGGTGGAGGCCTATTCAAGATATCTTGGAAATATTCTTTCCAGCGTTGTAACTGTAAAGATTATTTAGTGAGAAGGTTTCCCTGTTTGTCCCTGATGGGGCGACTAGTGCTCTTGGTCTTCCCTGCTAGCTGTCTGGTGATCTTGTATAACTCTCTGGAGTTGTTTTGCCTAGCTGCGATCTCAGCCTCGTTTGCTAGTTTTTCGACATATGTTTTCTTGTCCCTCTTTGTCTTCTTTTTAACTGTTTTGTTTCTTTCCTGGTATTCCTGCTGCAGTTTTTTTTCCTTGTGTCATCTGCTTCCTTGTTGAGTTTCATTTTAGTCTCCCTCCTTGCCTCAATAGCTTCCTAGGTGTCGTCTGTAATCCAGTCCTTCCTCCTAGCTTCCCAGCAGCCTAGGACTTGTTCACAGGTGTCTGTAATTGCATTCTTGCATCTTGCCCACTTTTCATCAATGTTTTTTCCCTCTTCCAATGCTTGGAACCTGTTCCGTAGTGTGATTCCCAGTTCCTGTCGTATTTTAGTATTTTGAAGTTTTCTTATCTCAAACCTTCTCTGTACCTTGTTATCCGTCTTCTTCTTTGCTGCAAGCTTCATCCTAAATTCACCCACAAGGAGGTGGTGGTCGGAGTTAATGTCAGCTCTTCTTTTCACTCTGACGTCTAGAAGCACTCTCCTCCATTTCTTGGTGATTGTTATGTGGTCAATTTGGTTTTCCGTCTTTAGATCTGGGGATATCCATGTGGCTTTGTGTGTAGGCTTGTGTGGAAAGAGAGTTCCTCCGATTATCAGTTTATTGATAGTACATAAATCTGCAAACAGGAGACCGTTCTGTCCCAGACCTTCTTTCCCCATTGTGACTTTCCAATTGTCATTATCCTTTCCAATTTTGGCATTCATATCCCCCATAACAACTTGGATATCCCTCTTCGGTAGTTTTTGGGTGACTGTTTGTAGATGTTGGTAGAAGGTCTCTTTCTCTTCAAATTCAGCAGAGTTGGTTGGTGCATAGCAATGTATAATGGTGATGTTCCGACCTTTTGATGTAAACCTGGCTGTGATGATTCTCTCCGAGACTGGTTCCCATTCGATGAGACTTTTTGCTGCATCCTTTGAGAGGAGCAGCCCTACTCCATGTGTGTGCGCATCTTCTTCTCTCTCATTCCCAGAGTACAAGTAAGTTTCTCCAGAGCTAGTTGTAACCTTCCCAAAGGTGTTCCATCTGCATTCACAGACTCCAATGATGCTCAGCTTGTATCTTCTCATTTCTTTGGCGAGCTGTGCCAGTTTTTATGCCTGGTACAGTGTCCTGACATTCCAGCATCCAATTCTAATTTTTGACTTGAGCTGTAGCAGACTCTTCCTCCCTTGGGCTTCCTGTCGGCTTTCACCCAATGGATTCATACGCACCCTTCCAGGACAGCCTGCTTTGCTCAGATCGAGGTGTGGTTGAGTATTCATGGTTTCGGTTTCTGTAATCGATTTCAATAACAACTGAGTGGGTGATTACCCCAAGCCGCTGTGCCCACAAGTTTTCCGCAGTGGTCGTAGACCATTTTCCTCCCGGGCTCCATGATCAAGAGATGTGGCTGGACTGTGCTTTGTCTGACCACTCGCCCCAGATCTGCCCGGTATGGTTGGACCTGCCAGGAGTTGCCTCCCACCGGTATAGCTCAGAGGGTCATAGGGGTACACAAGCCTCCTTACCACGACAAGGTAACAGTCCACAAGGAATGTCTGCAATGACCACTATCTCTGTTCTTACAATTTTAGGCTGACCAAACCTTACATTCCTCCCAACCCATTTAAAAAAAAAAAAACGTCCGGATAGTTTGTTTTTAACACAAACACGAAATACTGATAAGGGAGGGTCAGCTGTCAATACAGTTGAACACTGGTCATTTCGATTTGGTCTACCGTATCGTGGTAGAGTGACCTTTGCATCCTATCCGTTGTGCAATTGTGTCCGCAATTTCTAAACTATCCGTGGATATAGTCGGTACTGAAGAAACCATCGGTACTTACAAAAAATCAAAAGTATATTTAAATGCAATTCCAACTCTCTACATAATACAGATACGTACGCTTCACTAAGTCATCATAAAGATGCTGTTCCATCAGGCGTGTCGGGCAGGGCGTAAAGATAAAACATGAATAGGTCTGTTATGCGACCTAGTCAAACTTAGCAACCGTAAAAAGGATGCTGAACAAACTACATAAGAAAAAGGTATATAATTACTACTGTGGCCACCTAGATTCGAGATAAAAATGCGCAATGAGTGTGCCAAAGCACAGCACTTCGTCTTTAAAAAATTAAATGCTTAGGTAGACTGACGGTTGCAGTGGCGTCGCCTGTTTAGTTCTTATCAACTGGGGCTGATCGCCACGAGTCAGGTAGACTGACGGTTGCAGTGGCGTCGCCTGTTTGTGTCACATGCGAAACTGTAGCGGGACTTTCCACGCTAATTTCTGAACGAATTGACCGTTTCATACACAAGGTAGGCGCCGTAATTTCCTGTTTCTTGTACAACAGTATTACCACGTAGACAACCACGGCAACGAGACATAATATCAGAATTATTGCAACAGTCCAGGATACATGGCCTGGGTAGCTACCCCATATAATGGTGTCACCCTCTAAATCATCGGATAATTTATCTAATTTTATGTTCTTTACTTCGCCCATAGCTTGCCAATTTGCTACAAATCGCTTTGTGTCCGATCCACCGAGTACAATAAGACCGTCACTATTCACCCGCGTAAGTCTGCGTGTTACGTCGCGAACGTTCAGTCGGAGCATCGGGGTGGTGGGGTAGTGTCATAGGGTAGGTTGACGCGTGTGTCGGTGTCTTGTTACTGAATGACAGGTATGCGTCCTAATCGGTTCAGTCATTAGTATAAGTATTTGTTTTTCTACTCATGTCTGATTATAGGGCAAACTTGTTTGTGTTCAACCAGTGGAGCAGTATAAGGGTTGTGTCTGAATATATGTATACGTGTGTGTGTTTTCTTTCATGCGGAATGTAATATAATAATTTATGTATAGGTGTGAGTAGTTAGTGGAAGTTTCTGAATCCTTAAATCCGGCGACCGTGTGCATGAACGACTTCCGGTTGCGCGCGCAGCCAATCAGAGCGCCTCCTGACGGTTGTAGGAACACCACAAACCGTGCGTAGCGCCCCCTAGCGACTGTAGGAGTACCGAAAGATAACCAGTAACCATCGATAGTGGACATAGGAACGACTGCCCGTTAACAGCGGTCAATAATAGTATCATTAATAACTGAGATGAAAGAGTAAGTTAACAGTGGTCATTAATAACTGAGATCAAAGGACCTAACGAGGAGACGAGAAACGAACAGAACACGGTATCGTACGGTGCACACGTACTTTATTGAATACAACAAAGCGGCAGCAGTACAAACGAGGCGATCGTATTTCATTGGATACAACGAGGAGGGTATGATGATGATGATGATGATGATGCGACTTGCGAATGTTGACCATCGCGCCAGAGGTCGCGAACTTACGGGTGTCTCCACCTCGCCAGAGGTTCGAGGGCGAGCTTACGGGTGGTGCGACCACCGCGCCAGAGGCTCAGTCTATGTACGATATACGATAGTATGGTATACCCTTTTTCAGTAGGTTAATCCAATCGAACACGCGACAATCGTTAGCGACCAGATCGGTGTGGAAAGCGTTTACGAAAGTTCTCATAGGAGAACCGTTACAACGAAGCATTATATAAGCTACGCAATATTGTCCGCAAACGTTAGACAGAGGACTCTGAAGTCTCTTGCTATTATGAGTCCACTCGGAACAGTGTTTGTTCAAGAAGGTGCGGAACGTCGCGTGACGAGGCGGCAGACCGTACGAACAGAAGTATTCGCCGCGCCCGTCGGAGGACAGGTACAGCGCTATCCAATGTTCGCCCGGTTCGTCGCCGTCGTCGGTGTTGCACACGAAGGCGATCGGCAAAGCGTCTATTTTTTAGGCAGTCCATCTTTGGGTACGACGCCGCCAAAGACGGACGCGGTGTTCGAATCCATCGCCAGTAGACGGGCGATCTGCAGGGTGTCCATCTCAGTAGTCGTAGATGACGTTGCGGTTCTTGTCGATTTCCAGCACGGATTCGAATTCGGCGTAGGCGACGACGTTCACGGTGGTCCGAAGCGCTTCTCGGAAATGAAATTCTATGCACAGGTTGCCCTTTTGCACCAGATGGAAGCAGGGACCGTCGCACTGGTCGGGAGTCAGGTCGAAACAGAAGAAGGTGTAGCCGTCTCGGTAGTCGTCGCGAGTCAGACCGTTCCCCTCGTCCTGCCAGATCTTGCCGGTCGAGGTGAACAGGCTCGCGTAGCTCCTGGCGAAGAGGTTTTCTGCGAAGTTGGGCTGGAAGGGTTTGGAGGGTATCTGACGTCCGTCCACGTACACCGAGTGGAAGCCTATGGCGTTGTTCTTGGCGTGAAACGGGTTTTTATCGTACGAGCCGTTGTAGGCGTCGTTGTCGATGCAGCACAGTACGAGACGTTTCGGCAGGGTGCCGAGGAACATGTTCTCGTGCGTGTGCGACAGAGGCACAGAGCTCCCGTGGGAATGGAGTACACCTTGCAGTCGACGGGTCGTAACGGATACTTGACCGTGTTCCTCTCGAGAGCCTTGATGTGAGCCACCTGCACGGCGGGATTGAGGGTGGCCTTCTTGACGAACAAGGATGCGTTGACGATGGTTATCTTGTAATCGAGGTGGGGGGTCCACCAGCCATCAGCGCAAACGAGGGCTTGCTACGCATAGTCGTATCTTGACATCGACTCCGTTGATCAGGAATTTATCTTGCAGAAACATATCCACGTGGAGACGACCCATCATGTCGACCACGCGACTGCCGGTTATGTACTCTCGTCGAGTCACGAACCCGTGGTTAGGATCGGGTCCGGCGGCTAGCTCGACGGCGTTCATGCGACTAGCCTTGTCCTTGTACCACAGCTGATTCGTCAGCTGCGTCGACTTGGCGTCGGGTCCGTAACTCAGCAGCGTCTCTGTCTCTATCCGAACACGAAGATGGCCGCCTCACAACAGAACGATGCCGAGATGACTTTGACGAAACTGCAACACGAGGTAAGCGCTGGTCGCTATGTGTTTAAACGTCCGTTAGTCATAACGGCATGCGGCGTACAAGATAAATACGTTTTTTACACAGCGTGTTCGAAATGCCCCAAACGAGTCAGCGATGGTCACGTCTGCCCAGTGCACGGATACCAACGTGAATGCGTGTACAGATTCGTTCTGCGCCTCCTCATGATAGACAGTATTGGCAGTGAATGTTGGTGTACCTGTTTTGACGAAAACGCGGTCAAAATTCTAGGGTTCACCGCAAACGATTACGTGGCGCTGGAGACAGACGAGGAACGCTACGAGTCGATGTCGATGCTGCGAGGCAGTCAGGTCATGGTCGTCATTAGGAAACGCGTGACCAAAGAGTAGGTAAATTACAATGTGGCAGAGATTGATGTCATAACCGTGTGACTTTGTTGACAGGACGATGCTGCTGCTGCTGCTGCAGACAGTGGAGTTGTCGACGGAAAAGTGAAGGTAAGGAAATGGTTAAACGATAATAGTTGCAACGATTTATTCTCCTCTTCCTCGACGGGCAGTTGTTCATTGCCATCACTCATTGTGATAACAGATGACGAGGAGGAGGAGGAGGAGGAGGATAGACCCGATGTTGTATTCGTAAACAGCAGCAGCAGCAGCAGCAGCAGCAGCGGTGAGGACATGACGATGACGCTGCACAAAATAGATAGGATAGTCGATCGTGGCGAATCCATGGTTATCGAACAGAAATTTAACATAGCTGTAGAGAACGCTGCTGTCCAGTACGCGTGCGATGAGGTGAGTCGTGTAATGAATTTAGACTCAGAGAACGATGATTACATACCCTCATCCGCTACGATCTTGCATGTCTTGCGGTGGTTAAGTATAGAAGTAATCACAACGTGTGGGACCCTGCAGTGGCGAGAACGTGTGAAAGATAAGGTGAGAGAGGTGTTAATTGAACGATATGGTGCACGTATGAACTAATCTTTCTGTTCAATAGAGTGGCGAAGGTTTGTGTCGTATAAAGAAGGCCTACAAGAGAGCGGCGTCGAACGATGACGGTGACACCTCACGGATATTGGCGGTGAAACAAAAAAACGCCAGGTCGGTTGTCACCGGCATCATCGGAAGTACTTTCGTACACGGAGGGCTTTCCGTCGACTTGGACGGAAGACGACAGTCCCGAGTCGCCTCCGCCGACGGAGCGTGAATCCGAGAACGTGGCACCAGACGATGACATGACACCGGGGACGGAAGACGACAGTCCCGAGTCGCCTCCGCCGACGGAGCGTGAATCCGAGAACGTGGCGCCAGACGATGACATGACACAAATTGTCTGTGACGTCATCTTTGAAGAGATCATAGGCCACAAGATCATATTCGCATGTCGAAGCAGTCTTTTGTCTCTCGAGACGATTACTCATGACATGTGTCAGGACGTCGCTGCCACTATAATGTCGACGGAGTGGCAAAAGGAGATTCGACGTCAAATTCGACTTATCCACCCGCAGTTGAAATGAACATTTCGTAGTTGAATATATAAACGCTGTAGAAACGAATATAACCACTGTTGAAATGAACATTCATAGTTGAATATATAACCACTGTAGAAACGAACATTTCGTAGTTGAATATATAACCGCTGTAGAAACGAATATAACCATGAACATTCATAGTTGAATATATAACCACTGTAGAAATAAACATTCGTAATTGAATATATAACCACTGTAGAAATGAACATTCTATATAACCACTGTAGTTGAAAAGGTAACGAGTCGAGACTGTTGTTTTTGTTATGTTGTTATACATCTCTGCGGAAAAGACTTATAACCATCAACATTACCTACGTAACCTCTGTCGTGGTTAACAACCCACAAGTTATTCATCTACTAGCCGCTGCCGTATCGATAACCGATCGTAAGCTAGGGGTCACTGTCGAGGTCGTAAAGACCCGCAAACCCACATCATCATCATTATGTATAAGTCGAATCGTATATGTATGATTACAACATAATAAAACCGAAAAAAAAAAGTATGGTGCGTGTTGTCAGTCCTTCATCCCGTAGTCGTCATCGTAGAAATGAACGGTCCTTCGTAGACCCTTTATCGTGCCTTCATAAAGAATCCTTCGAATTATGTTTAACGAATGGCAGTGAACAGACCGTACGGTCCTGCATAGATAGAGTGGTGCCCTCTGTGGTGAAGGAACTCGCAGTCCGTCCGATGTCGCCACCGTACGGTCCTGCATAGATAGAGTGGTGCCCCCTGTGGTGAAGGAACTCGATCTGTATATCAAATAATGAACGGTCCTTCGAATATTTAATAAATAATGAACGGTCCTGAATATTCACCATCATATATATGCTATAGCGAGAGTCAATGTATGTCAGTTGTAGACGCGTCAGCAGCAACATGAAACGTCATCTATGTCGCCACTGCGGACTCGCACTCGATACGTATGCAGAGCTACGACGTCACGTAGAGAGTCATTCGACACCGGCGGTGAACGAACACTCGTATTCGGTGGCGCAACCAGCAGCGGTGCCACCTAGCGACCACGCAAAGAGAACGAAATATTCGTGTAAATGCGATGCAACGTTTGGGAGATGGGACGATCTGCAGCATCACGTAAGATCCGTATGTCGTCTTAGTAGTAGCACAGTCTACACTTGTACGAAATGTGGAAAGAAGTTCAATAGGCGCGACATCCTGGTCAGACACGCAAGAACCGTGTGTACCGTCGTCAAGGAGCCACCATCACCGAAGAGATCAAACAGGGAAGACACCACACCCCACCATCCACTCGTTACCCACGAAAACCCCATCGACCCACCTGCTCGACTTCCCTTCGCCGACAACCTGTCGACGGAACTGCTAGATGTCGTTCGAGCGCACTGGTCGACCGTACGAACACGTGTAACGAGAGGACCCCTCCAGTGCAGGTACGATTACAGATTAACGACGCTAGACACGACCGTTCTAGAGACGCCGTTGAAGAACATGTTCCAGGAACAGACCAACGCCTTCAAGATTAATCTCAGTTACGGGTTCGTTCTGATGAACAAGAACACGGGTCGATACAAGTACTACCATTCCTCGTGCAAATGCTGTGGACGCTACCTGGACGAGCCCAGTCTCATCACCAACAGCAAGGACTTTGATGACTTTCTCGAACGCATCCGAGAAACCGACGTCTTGCAATGGGCCATCAATCAAAGACCGGATTCTGCGTGGGTGTGCGAACTCGTGACCAATGTCACATTTTTCGTCAACCGCATCATCGATCACCCGATAGGATGTGTCGGAATGATCTCCCTTCCAGTCTACATCAAGAAGAACAAAGCCGTCATCGGATTGGAAAAGGAACCCAACAATTCCAAGAGGTACAGTGACAACCTGTGTCTCTTCCGGTGTCTGGTCCTGCATCGTGGAGGTGACGTACGCCGATTGGAACCAGCGGTGAAGACGCTGTACGAGGCTTACGCCCAAGACGGCGTACCCATGGAAGAATTTGCCGGGGTCACGATGGATGACCTCTATCGTGTAGAGACCACGTTCCAAACGAACGTGTGCGTGTACAGTCTCGTAAAACCGGATGGAGAGGATGGACAGACAACTGCCGAACTCGTCCGTCGATCGGTATGTAAGTACCCAGACACACTCTACCTCAATCTTCACGAGACACATTTTTCCTTCATCCAGGATTTACGCATGTACTGTCACTCGTATAGATGTCGGAAGTGCGGTGACTCGTTGTGGAAAGACGCATGGAAGCTACGCAACCACGAGAGTACGTGTACGGGGGGTGTGCGTAGAGTCTATCCTGGTGGCGTGTACCATTCGACTCAATCGGTGTTCGAACGGCTGGACGACGAGAACATCCGAGTGGCCGAATCGTTGCGGTACTATCCGTACCGAGCCACCTTCGACTTTGAGTGTTGGTTCGACACCGAACAACTTCCGTCTGACAGTGACCAGGTTCACTGGGTTGCGCGTCACGTCCCGCTGAGCGTCAGCGTGGCATCCAACGTACCCGGACACGAGCAAGTGACATGCCTCGTCACGGACGGAGACACCAACAAGTTGGTGAGCACCATGATGAATATCCTGCAATCGATGAGTGAGGCTGCGTACGACAAGATCAAAGACTCATACGAGGATGTGTTGGAACAACTCGCAGAAGCGCTGACGAACTGGGACGAACGGGAGGAGGCTGCACGGTCAGCCACTGACAAGGACTCTCGACCGGCAACCAATCCGTACAAAACGCTTATGGGACAACTATATGGATGGATGCGTCAGTTACCAGTCATCGGGTTCAATTCGGGTAACTATGATCTCAATGCCATCAAACAGTTCCTCATACCGTACTTCCTGTCGACTTCAAAGACAGAGGAACACGAAGAAGAAGAAGAAGAAGAAGAAGAAGAAGAGAGGGAGCAAGAGGACAAAAAGAATGAAGAGAACGATGGCGTCGGGTCAATGTTCGTCATCAAACGCAACAACACTTTCATGTGTCTTTCGACGGATCAGCTGAAATTCCTAGACATGACCAACTACATAGCCCCCGGGTTCAGCTACGACAAGTATCTGAAAGCGTACCGATGCGAGGTTACGAAAGGTCATTTCCCGTACGAGTACATGGACCGTCTGGAGAGGCTCGACGACACCGCTCTTCCACCGAAAGGGCCTTCTTCAGTCGACTGAAGAACGAAGGTATTTCAGACGAGGATTACGCCAGTTGTCAGGACGCCTGGTGCGACAATGGCATGACGACGTTGCGCGACTTTCTCGTCTGATACAACAACAGGGACGTGGTTCCCTTTCTTCAGGCAATCGACAGACAGTTTGCCTTCTATCGACAACGTGGAATAGACATGTTCAAGCAAGGCATCAGCGTACCTGGTCTAACCTTGCTGTACCTGTTCAACGACCTTCCAGAGAAGACCTACTTTACCATCTTCAACGAGAAGAATAAAGATCTGCATGACCTCGTCAAAGATAACATTGTAGGTGGTCCTTCGATCATTTTTCACCGCTATCACGAGAAAGGGGTCACCACGCTACGTCAGAACGAGTACGGAGAGGCTGCTCGTCCTTGTCGCTCGATCGTCAGATACGATGCGAACGCGCTGTACCTGTGATCGCTCATGCAAGACATGCCTATGGGGTGGTGCACGCGACGACGGGCAGAGAACGACTTCCGCCCCGAATCGGCGCAGCTGTACGGACAGATGGCTGGAGAATGGTTGACGTGGGAATACGAACGCACGGGACGCCTCATACGACATCAGATCAACGGACGAGAGAAGAGAATAGGCAAACATCGGGTGGATGGACGGTGCAGCGAGACGAAGACGGCTTATCAGTTCCAAGGTTGTTTCTTCCATGGTTGCCCGTGCACTCGAGAAGAGGTGAACGCCGTCAACGGGAAACCCATGGCGCAACTACTCGCCGAGACCCGAAAGACCACCGCCTACCTACGTCACTTTGTCAAGGTCGTCGAGCTGTGGGAATGCGAGTGGAAAGAGATGAGACGAGCCCCGGCCGTACGAAAGTGTCTGGAAGCTGCATTTCCCCGACGTCGACACGTGCGGTGGACGATGACGTCGCAACAGATCCTGAACGGCGTGCGTGCAGGAACCGTGTTCGGCATGATCGAGTGCGACATTTGCGTACCGGAAGAATTGCGCGAGCACTTTGCCGAGATGCAGCCCGTGTTCAAGAACATCAGTCTGATACGCGAGGATCTCGGTCCGTTCATGCGCCGATACGCCGAAGAGCACAACATAATGTCGACTCCGAGGCGCATGCTCGTGGGTAGTTATCGTGGCGATAAGATACTCATCGCAACGCCCCTGCTGCGATGGTATCTGGACCATGGTCTCGAGGTGCTGCACGTTTACCAGGTCATCGAATACGATCCTATTCCGTGTTTCCGGCGGTTCGGCGATGCAGTGTCCACGGCCCGACGCGAGGGAGACGTCCATCGAGACAAGAACATCATCGCGGACACCATGAAGTTGCTGGGGAACTCGGGCTACGGAAAGACCATCACCAACGTTGACCGACATCGCGACGTCAGCTACTGCACGGAGAAGGCGGCATCGCTCATGGTCAACGATAAACGGATCCGACAACTCGACAACTCGACATCGTCGTCGACGATGCGTACGAGATAGAGATGAACAAGAAAACCGTCAAGTACACCCTACCCGTACACGTGGGATTCTTCGTTCTGCAGTACGCCAAGATGCGCATGTTGCAGTTCTATTACGACTTCATCAACAGATACGTGGAGCGCCCTCTGTTCCAGTACTGCGAGATGGATACAGATAGTGCCTATTTGGTCTTGACCGGTGAGTCCGTCGATGACCTCGTGACCCCAGCACTACGAGATCATTATTTCCGACATCGCTCCGAATGGCTCCCGTCCGAATGTTGCGACGAACATCGGAACGACTACGTGCGCTGTCGCCTCGCCAATCGACCGTGGGTCGGAGACGAGGCGTGCTGTAAGGCGCGAAGAGCGTTCGACAAGAGGACACCGGGTCTGTTCAAGGTCGAGTGGTCCGGTGACGGGTTCGTGGGGTTGTGTAGCAAGACGTACTATTGTTTCGGAGCCACCGACAAGTACAGCACCAAAGGACTGAGCAAACGTCACAACACCATCGACAAGGATGCGTTCCTGGAGGTGCTCACCAACCGGCGGAGCGGAAGTGGAAAGAACCGTGGATTCCGGGTGCATAAATCGACCGTGTTGACGTACGTGCAGGAACGGGCGGCCCTCACCTACTTTTACGCCAAACGCGTGGTGCACGAGGACAGGGTGACCACGGGTCCGACGGACGTATAGATAAGGCGACACGGTCCGGTCGTCTGTCATAATCGATCATGGATGCGCGATGGAAACATCCCTTCACGTGCATCGTCGCCGGACCGACGGGATGCGGCAAGAGCACGTTCGTGACGCGTTTATTGCGTCACGCCGCTGCGATGATCGATCCACCTCCCGAAAAGATCACGTGGTGTTACGGAGAATGGCAAGAGGCTTACGCAACGACGAACTTGACTCACGTGCGGTTCGAGGAAGGGTTACCGACGGAGTCCATGTTCGAATCGACAACGAGGAACCTCATCGTCATAGACGATCTCATGACGGAAACGGACGAGCGGGTCACGACCTTGTTCACTAAAAAAAGTCACCACAGGAACACGTCCGTGCTGTATCTCGTACAGAACCTGTTCCCTAAACACAAAGAGAGTCGTACCATCAGTCTTAACACTCACTACATGGTGGTGTTCAAGAATCCACGCGATGCAACACAGATGTCACACTTGGCTCGGCAGATGTATCCTGGACGCACGAAATTCGCGCTAGACGCTTTTAAAGACGCCACGGCGGTGCCGCACGGTTATCTATTGGTCGATCTCAAACAGGACACGCCCGAGGACATGCGTCTGCGCACGTGCATCTTTCCTGACGACGACGTGCAGTACGTGTACCTACCGAAGGTATAAAAAGATCGAACGCGTGAATCGTCTCTTCATTCGCACCATGTCTGCTCTGGTGAAGAGACACATTTTGTGCATACAGGCTCTGAACAGGTGCAAGAGTGCCAAACTGAGAAGGGCCATCATCGCCAACGCCGACGCCGATCTGCTGTGCGCGCTTGCCGAGTGTGCCTACAACATACTAAAGAAGAACATTCCGTTGACCGAATTACAGAGGCGTCGTTTGAGTAAATACAGGACGAACTTACGCCAGTTGTCTCAGAGACGAACGCCGGCCGCCGAAATAAGACGCCTCTTGTTGCAACCGCAAGTCGGTGAGGGGCAGAGCGGAGGTTTCCTATCGGCCTTCCTAGCGCCGTTGGCGAGTTGGTCTTTCTACCCTTGCTTCGCGAGGTGCTGCTCAAGAAGTAGACGCATGGAACACGCACGCAAGATGGCCTTGGTGGATCCGCGACTGTTGGACACGTTGCGTTCGCCACCGCCGCCAACGGACACCGTAGGCAAGAAGGTGCAAGCCCTCGATGACGAGATGAAGACCAGCCTCGATAGAAAGGACCTCGACGACGGGACCAAGGTCACGCTGTATAATCAGGTGTTGCAGCTGTACAACGTCCTGGTCGATAAACGCGTCAAGGAACCGGTACGCGTGATCGCGGTAGGGAAAGAGGCGAGGACGGAACCCGAGGAAGCTTCTAGTATGGAAGCCGACGTGGTGAACACCGTTCCCAAGAGTCTGCAGGCCAAAGCCAGACGTTTGATGGAACATCTCAAAAGAAACGTCGCGTGGAACGATCATGGCGAACTCATACACGAGGGTGTCCCGGTTGCCGGAAGTAACGCGGTGGATCTCGTTCACGATCTGTTGCGTAAGAGAAAGACCGACGATCCAACGGGTTGGCAGTCGTTCGCACGACAACTCCGCGTCATCAACATACCCATGGAGTTGGTCGGTAACGCTGCCAGGAGAGCCTACATACAACAGGCAGCGACTCCCGCCACTGCTACACCACGACGACGACAACAACGACGATCGTTAAACTGGTCATCCCTCGAACGTCAAATGGAACATTCCCTACCTACGCCACCCCCCGAATTGATGAGTTGGGACGACTTATAAGGAGATTATATCGTAGCCGTAACGCACTCATGTCGTTAGATCCGCAGGACGCGTGCCGTTCCGTCGTCGCTTCGATATTTTTCGTTGGACTTTACGCACTCGCCGACGGTATAGCCCACATTATTGTACAACGGGCGTTATTCGACCTATGGCTTCTTCGTTACTAGACTGTTGTTCAGTCGCTGCCGTTGCGGGAGCGATAACGTGCGTCCTACTATACGTCAGCGCACTCCTCGTCGTTCGTCAGTATTCAGGAGTCGTCAACGTCACCGTCAACGCATCGGACCTTCTGTTTTAATGACGTCGAAGAGACTGAAGGAGGTCTACTTCGACCCGAATCGGGTAGGCAGTTACGGCGGAGTCGATGCCTTGCGACGCGTCACGCACGCGCCGCGGAAAATAGTCGCGCAATGGTTGTCGGAACAGGACGCCTACAGCTTACACAAGCCGGCGAGACGGCGTTTCAAGAGACGATGCGTCATCGTGGGCGGTATGAATCAACAGTGGCAGGCCGATCTCGTCGACCTGACGACGTTGAAAGACGACAACGACGGTATGACCTTTCTCCTCACGATAATCGACGTCTTTTCGAAACGAGCCAGATGCATTCCTATGCCGAGCAAGTCCGCTGCGTCATTGGTCGCGGCACTGCAAATCGCGTTCGCAGACGACCGGCCGCAGACGTTGCAGACGGATCGAGGAATGGAATTTCTTAATAAATCCGTTCAGGCTCTCTTTAGGAAACGCGGCGTCCATCACTTCTCCACGCACAACGCGGAGACGAAGGCGAGCATCGTGGAACGATTCAACAGAACGTTGAAGACGCGCATGTGGCACTACTTCACGAAACTTCAGACGTGGCGTTACATCGACGTCCTTCCGGACCTGGTGCGAACGTACAACGACACCCGTCACCGCAGCATCGGTATGGCTCCGTCGCAGGTCAATGCAAAGAATCAAGAAAAGGTGTGGCTACGTCTGTACGGACACGACGGTAAGGGCGTGCCCAAGTTGAACGTGTCGGATCGCGTGCGCGTCAGCAAGTACAAAGGCACATTCGAAAAGGGCTACGAGACGAACTGGAGCGAAGAGGTGTTCACCGTACACGAAGTTCATCCCTCCGAGCCGCCCGTGTACCGCCTGCGGGACGATCTCGGCGACGTGCTGGACGGCACCTTCTACGAACTGGAGCTGCAGAAACTGTCGGTACCGGACGATAAAGTGTACCGCGTCGAATCGGTACTGCAGCGTCGTAAGGTCGGCGGACGAACGGAGGCTTTGGTGAAATGGTTCGGATATCCGTCAAAATTCAACAGCTGGATCGATGCCAAGGCACTCCTCTATAAAGACTAGCAGCGCGTAAGGCGGGTTGTCATTATGTCACAAGACACGACACCGCAGACCGCCACCGCCGTCATAGAGGAGGAGGAGGAGGATTGTACGACAGTACTCCTTGGCATCTGTTCGGTACCGAGTGTCCCAAAGAGGAGATAGTGTTTCTGTGTCAGGTCGTCATCTTGTACACGGTCATCGTGATAAGCATCTACAAACTGACTGTAGGTCACGGCGATTCTAATCTGTGGACGGCTCTGTTGAGTAGTTCGTTGGGTTACCTACTGCCCAATCCCACGTTGAGACGCAATGGCGACTGATTTCTACATGACGCTGCCTAGCAACGCTTCTATGAAGACACACCTCGACAACACCTTGACCCATTACATCACGGACTTGTCTCAACGCATCGATCTGACCGGCGAGTGGGAGTTTGGGTTGGCAGAGATCCAGTATCCGCACACTTGGTACAACGTCACAGAGAACGATGTCTGGTTATTCCTCAACACGATCGATGCTCTGGACACGTCCCAACGTACGAAGTTGTCGTGTGGGTATTACGACGATCCGTTAACATTGATGTATCACGTCAACAAGGGACTGTACAGTCTGTGGACGGCGGAGACACGGGCTCAAATGAGCTATAGTCCCGTCACTCAAAAAATGACGTTACACATGACAGCGAACACCATGTTCACCATACCGTACCACAGCGCGACGTCGTCCATGTTAGGATTCCGTAGACCCGTAGCCAGCGAGCCGGAGGCGGTTACGTCATCCTCCGTCGTCGACTCCCACCCTTCCGACTCCTCGTACCCCTTCCACGTCGAGGCCGACGATGTGGTGAACATGACGCAGGGGCTCGACACCCTATACGTCTACACGGACATCGTGGAGTCTCGTATAGTGGGTGACACTCTCGCGCCTCTGTTGCGAGCCCTTCCGATTAGCGGACGTCACGGTGACAGGGTGTCCGATCGTTTCACTAACGTTCACTACGTACCTCTGTTGTGCTCGAACTTCCACTCGATCGAGGTGGATATAAGAGACGACATGGGTCGACGCGTGCCATTCGAATACGGCAGAGTAACGGTGACGCTTCATTTTCGTCGACGCAGGACCGGACTGTTCTGATGAATTACAACGATTATTACGCGCGACAGGCTGGCGGTGCGCTGCCCTACTTCGCCGGTGCGCAATACCAGCGAGGTCACGGACTGGGCAGTCTGTTCGGCAGTCTGTTGCGCAGCGCCATGCCGCTCATCAAGAGAGGTGCCGTGGCTTTGGGTAAGGGAGCGTTGAAGACCGGCGTTCGCATAGCCGGCGGCGTCTTATCAGGCCAGAACATAAAAACGGCTGCCAAACGACGCGTCACCGACGCCTTGCTGAGCGGTCTTCGGGTCCCCCCCGGTAAACGTATAAAACGACCGTCCGCAAAGACGACATTCACTGCAGTAAAGAGACGACGCAAGAGACAGACGTCCAAGAAACGAGAGGCCGACATATTCGACAATGGCTTTCGTGCATAGACAGTCGTGCGAGGGAGTCAAGACCGAGCTGGATCTCTTTACCGTACCCCCCACTCAGAACTGCATCAGCGACAGTCACGTGGTGGAACATCAACCCACGGCCTCTCTGGACTCTGGAGGACCGATAGAATTCCTCATCCCCGGATCGGGACACGATTACCTGGATCTCGCCAACACGATGCTACACGTGCAGGCGAAGGTGACGCGAGCCAACGGACACGATCTCGACGCGGCCGAACCCGTGGGACCGGTGAACAACTGGCTGCATTCGCTGTTCAGCCAGGTCGACGTCTACCTGAACGGCACGCTCGTGACCTCTTCGTCCAACACGTACGCGTATCGATCCTACATAGAGACGCTGCTGAGTTACGGACCCGACGCCAAGTCGATGCAGCTGACGAATCAGCTGTGGTACAAAGACAAGGCTAGTCGCATGAACGCCGTCGAGCTAGCCGCCGGACCCGATCCTAACCACGGGTTCGTGACTCGACGAGAGTACATAACCGGCAGTCGCGTGGTCGACATGATGGGTCGTCTCCACGTGGATATGTTTCTGCAAGATAAATTCCTGATCAACGGAGTCGATGTCAAGATACGACTGGTGCGCAGCAAGCCCTCGTTTGCGCTGATGGCTGGTGGACCCCCCCCACCTCGATTACAAGATAACCATCGTCAACGCATCCTTGTTCGTCAAGAAGGCCACCCTCAATCCCGCCGTGCAGGTGGCTCACATCAAGGCTCTCGAGAGGAACACGGTCAAGTATCCGTTACGACCCGTCGACTGCAAGGTGTACTCCATTCCCACGGGAGCTCTGTCGCACACGCACGAGAACATGTTCCTCGGCACCCTGCCGAAACGTCTCGTACTGTGCTGCATCGACAACGACGCCTACAACGGCTCGTACGATAAAAACCCGTTTCACGCCAAGAACAACGCCATAGGCTTCCACTCGGTGTACGTGGACGGACGTCAGATACCCTCCAAACCCTTCCAGCCCAACTTCGCAGAAAACCTCTTCGCCAGGAGCTACGCGAGCCTGTTCACCTCGACCGGCAAGATCCGGCAGGATGAGGGGAACGGTCTGACTCGCGACGACTACCGAGACGGCTACACCTTCTTCTGTTTCGACCTGACTCCCGACCAGTGCGACGGTCCCTGCTTCCATCTGGTGCAAAAGGGCAACCTGCGCATAGAATTTCATTTCCGAGAAGCGCTTCGGACCACCGTGAACGTCGTCGCCTACGCCGAATTCGAATCCGTGCTGGAAATCGACAAGAACCGCAACGTCATCTACGACTACTGAGATGGACACCCTGCAGATCGCCCGTCTACTGGCGATGGATTCGAACACCGCGTCCGTCTTTGGCGGCGTCGTACCCAAAGATGGACTGCCTAAAAAAATAGACGCTTTGCCGATCGCCTTCGTGTGCAACACCGACGACGGCGACGAACCGGGCGAACATTGGATAGCGCTGTACCTGTCCTCCGGCGAATACTTCTGTTCGTACGGTCTGCCGCCTCGTCACGCGACGTTCCGCACCTTCTTGAACAAACACTGTTCCGAGTGGACTCATAATAGCAAGATACTTCAGAGTCCTCTGTCTAACGTTTGCGGACAATATTGCGTAGCTTATATAATGCTTCGTTGTAACGGTTCTCCTATGAGAACTTTCGTAAACGCTTTCCACACCGATCTGGTCGCTAACGATTGTCGCGTGTTCGATTGGATTAACCTACTGAAAAAGGGTATACCATACTATCGTATATCGTACATAGACTGAGCCTCTGGCGCGGTGGTCGCACCACCCGTAAGCTCGCCCTCGAACCTCTGGCGAGGTGGAGACACCCGTAAGTTCGCGACCTCTGGCGCGATGGTCAACATTCGCAAGTCGCATCATCATCATCATCATCATCATCATACCCTCCTCGTTGTATCCAATGAAATACGATCGCCTCGTTTGTACTGCTGCCGCTTTGTTGTATTCAATAAAGTACGTGTGCACCGTACGATACCGTGTTCTGTTCGTTTCTCGTCTCCTCGTTAGGTCCTTTGATCTCAGTTATTAATGACCACTGTTAACTTACTCTTTCATCTCAGTTATTAATGATACTATTATTGACCGCTGTTAACGGGCAGTCGTTCCTATGTCCACTATCGATGGTTACTGGTTATCTTTCGGTACTCCTACAGTCGCTAGGGGGCGCTACGCACGGTTTGTGGTGTTCCTACAACCGTCAGGAGGCGCTCTGATTGGCTGCGCGCGCAACCGGAAGTCGTTCATGCACACGGTCGCCGGATTTAAGGATTCAGAAACTTCCACTAACTACTGGTGTGTGTGTGTGTGTGTGTGTGTGTGTGTGTGTGTGTGTGTGTGTGTGTGTGTGTGTGTGTGTGTGTGTGTGTGTGTGTGTGTGTGTGTGTGTGTGTGTGTGTGTGTGTGTGTGTGTGTGTGTGTGTGTGTGTGTGTGTGTGTGTGTGTGTGTGTGTGTGTGATTACTGTGTAAAGGCCATGACTAAAGCAATGCATTCTTGCCTAGCGCGTTTCTGCAAGAACTCTGTGGGCGCCTCGCTCTTCCGTTTTCTAAGGTGTTCAATTTCAAGGTCCGCCTCGAGTTCATCGCCAGACTGGTCTGCAGCCAGCTGTCCGCGTCGGGACAACCTCCTTAGCGTGCGGGTCCCATGTTTACTTGGCGTTGCGTGTGTTGTCACACGTGATTGTCTCAGAGGATGGCTCCTGTCCTCGTTGTGGCCCAGACGATAACGAGACGGCTGGTCGCGACTATCTGGGTCATCCAGGTGGGGGTGTCTGGTGCTGTACCGCGTTGTGTAGTGTGGCCACTTTGTCCCAGATGGTAATTAGACGACCCGTTGGGATCAACGGGATCAGCGTCACGGGGTTTGTCTGACCTCGTACGGCGTGGTTGGGCCGGCCGGGCTTCTTTACGTACGGGTCGAGGATTGCATGTGTCCCAGTTTTGATTCGGGTCTACTATTCTGACTTTCTCCGCATTGAGAACTTTTGACTTTCCCGTCTGTTGATTGTGGACATAAATAACAGGGCCTCGGACTCGTGTGACGGTCCATCTAGGATTCCACCTGGCAGTTAATGTTAAACGTTATTCGGATTTAATCATTACTGAATCGCCGGGCGAAATATTGTGTGCCTTAGCTTTCTGAGCTAATCTGTCTCTGTTATGTTTACGACTGTCTTCTGTCATAGAACGAGCTATCTTTAACGCTGTAGCTAGCGTGTCCAACCGATTCCCAAATTCGTTTTCATTGGAAGCGCGTAATGCCTTCTGCATAGGCATTCGTAAATGTCTGCCTGTCATTAAAAAATGCGGCGTGTAACCAGTAGTCGTCGAAACGGACGCACGATATGCCAATAGAACATCATTTAACACCTCTTCCTATCGGGAGGGTTGATTGTTTACAGCCTTCTGGATCATTTGTTTAAGAGTCCTGTTGAATCTTTCGATTTTACCATTAGATTGAGGATGTGCCGGAGTGGACATGCGATGTTCAATACCTATCTGGCTTAGGTAGCGTTCGAAAGCTAACGCTGTAAACTCAGCTCCATGGTCTGTCAAAAGAACACGGCAAACGCCATGACGGCAGATGAACCCGTTTGAAAACGCGTCCCAAACTGCTTGGTTAGATTTGGTGGGAATCGGTATGGCCTCGGCCCAACCGGTACAGAAATCGATTATGGTGAGAATGTATTTGTTCCCATTATGAGACTCGGTAAACGGGCCAATGAGGTCGGCGGCGACGAACTCCATGGGGTATGACCCAACAGGCATTTGTCCTATGGGGGTGACGCTGAGGGTGGCGATTGTGTGTCAAGCATAGGGCACATTGACGTAACCGTTGTTGAACGTGTTTACGCATTCCTGGCCATACATATGCTTCCGTAAGACGTCGTACAGTCTTCCAATGACCCTGGTGGCCACATTCTTTGTGGGCCCGGTCTATAACTGTCTGGCGGTAGGCAGTTGGGAGAATCAATCGGTGATACGACGGGGCGTGTATGTAAGGAGGTCTCACACTGTACAATACACCGTTAACAATGTCATAGTCATCATCGGTATCCGCAGCTAACCATAAATCTGGGAACTCTTTGTGTTGTGCTAAAGCGACTGCGTGGAGGTCTTGTCCGTCGTGGATTAAGGACAGGAGATCAGAAATGTCGTCATCAGTTGTTATCGTGTTTCGATCGTCCACGTCATCAATATCAAACACGGCAATGTCACTGTGGTCATTTTGTCTTATTCGTGACAACATATCGGTTCTGATGTTATTACGGCCAGTGCGATAAGAAATTGTCGTTCCATACTCGGCCAGTAACACACCCCACCTTTGTATTTTGGTGTTGTTAAAAGCTTTTGTGAACAGACTTAGTAAGGGTTTGTGATATGTGTAGACGTTAAACTGAGCGCCATACAAGTATGGACGTAACTTCAGGATTGAAAAAACGACCGCAAATGCTTCTTTCTCTATTGTCGCCCACTTGCGTTGTGTGGGTGACAACGTGTGACTCACATATTGGATAACTTTCTCGATGCCGTCAACTGATTCCTGAACCAACATCCCACCGATAGCATAGTCGCAAGCATCGGTATATAATTTGTATGGTCTGTTTAAGTCAGGCGCTGCCATCACATGCGATGACGTCAACAGTCGTTTTAGTTCGTCGAAGGCGGTTTGTTTGTGGTCATCCCAGGTAAATCTGACATTCCCCCGCGTCAGGGCGATTAAAGGTTCTGCCACTGTCGCATAATTTGGTAAGGAATTTCGATAGTAATTACACATTCCTAAAAAGGACCGTGTTTCCTTAACCGTAGTCGGCGGTAAGAGATTAGCAATTACTGCTACTTTGTCTGGGTCTGTTTTAATACCGTCTGCATTAAGAACGTAACCTAACAATTTAACCTTCGGCAGACCAAACGTACATTTAGTTGGTTTTAGTTTGAGCCCCGCATTTCTTAGTCTGTCAAAAACGAGTTGTAAATGACGAATATGATCCGTCTCATTTTTGCTGAACACTAAAATGTCATCGATATACACAAAAACACACTTCCCGATTAAATCAGCCAAGATTGTATTAATTTCTTTCTGGAAGAAATTTGGAGCCGATTTGAGGCCGAATGGCACTTTGGTAAATTCAAAATGGCCGGCGTGGCACCTGAAAGCAGTTTTATGTATATCGGCCTCCGCTACAGGTCTGCCAATAGGAGGACTTTAAATCGAGTGTGGAGTTGATGGAACTACCTCCAACTAAATCGAATATGTCTTGTATTATCGGCAAGGGGTATGCGTCTTGTTCGGTGACAGCATTCAACTTGCGATAATCAACACATAAACGTGAATCACCATCTTTCTTCGGAACAAGTAAAATCGGGCTGCTATATGCAAAATTGCTAGGGCGAATAATCTCATCGTGTAGCATTTCTCTAAGCATCTGGTCAACAACTGCACGTTTGGTTAAAGGCATGCGAAACGCTTTCTGGCATATGGGTGGGCCATGTGTTTTGATGCGTAAACATTTGTATTACAAGCGCCGTTTCGCTCACCCCGTGCTGAGAAACAATCCGCGTTTTGACGTATTAAATGGTTAATTTTGGAATTTCCTGTTTCTGGTGCAATAGGACCAATGCTTGCGTAGCCACTTTTGGTATGCTGTTTTAATGGCCATTTCTTAGAATACCATGTTAATTCATTGTTAGCCAAATCAATGATACTTCTGCCATTTCGCAGGGAAGTATCTCCCAAAATCATGTCATGCGGCAGTGTGTCGCAGACGACAACTTCTAGAGGGGAGCGAATACCAGCGACTGATATCTGAGTTTTACCACAAACTTTAAGAGACATGCCTCCCAAACCCTGCAATGGACCAGACTTTTCCAAGACATGCACACGATGAGTTTTCTGAATGATTTGGTCGAGTACATTACGCCTCAAAAGTGACACGCTGGCTCCTGTGTCGACTAGAACGGTCAGTCTGACGCCAGATACTATCAAACTGACCGTGGGTCGACCGCTTACCTCGCTCGTGACACCTGAGGCGCAACCCCGTTTCCCGATGGCTGAGAATGTCTGTTGCGCAGTCGACAAACACGAGCATAATGTCCAAGTTTCCCACAATGGAAACACGATATCGTCCGGCGATCGGCGTCACGGGGCACGCGTCCGTCGTTCTCACTGCCAGGCGTCGGCATGTAGCGACGGGTGGTTGTCGGCGGGGGGCGTGGGTCGTGTCTGGCCTCGATCTTCGCCAGCTTCGTTGCCAGCTTTTGAACCGTGGAAGCCAGTGAGTCGACCATCGCAACCAGGGGCTCCGTTGTCTTGCAGCTGGAGACGTTGGCGGCTCCTATTTCCATCGCCGATTCGTGTCGTCCCAGGCGGCTATACGCGTCGTTACGTTCACAGAACCGCATAGTAGCTGTAATCGCTTCGTCAAGCGAAGTAGGCGCTGCCTGTTCGATCAGCTGTCGTGCGAGGCAATCAGATGTTAACCCTCTGGCAAATGTACGGATCAGAACGGATTCTTGGTCGGGATTTCGTAAGCCGCTTGGGTAGCAAATGCCACTAATGTCTCGGAAGCGTCGGACAAACTGTTGCGTGGGTTCGTACGCGCTCTGACGCACCTTGTCAAGTTCGTCACGTAATGCTGCGGTTTCGTCGATGTTAAGAAAGTTGCTAGCCAAATGATCACGCAAGTCTGGCCATGGAATGGCGGCGCGGCCGATTTGATTTGCCGCTATTGTTCTTTCGATGAAACGTTCCAACTCAAATCGGAGCGGACCAGAGACAGTTTTTGACGCTATTTCGAAAATGCTGACTGCACTGACTTGATTAAAAGCTATAAGTCACTTCACGGATCCAATTACGTACTGCCGATGTAGAGGAACCATCGCAAGTCTGTGTTTGTCTGATTAAATCACGTAAGTCTCTGGACACTAGTCTGTGCACGTTTTAACAGTCTTGAACGTTAAAAAAAAATCGCTGGTTCATCTCGCCAGTGTACGTTTAAAAGTATTGTGCGTTAAAAAAATCGGTGGTGCGTCTCGCCAGTGTAAGATTCTCGCTTCTCTTAAGGGCGCGTGCATTCGTCGAGAATACTCACAGTTGTGTACTAGTTGTCTTTGTCGCTCGCCAGATCGTCTAGCTGCTTACTGATAATATCGCAGACGATCAGATCGGTATAATAAGCCGTGAACGCATCTTCCAGGTTCGCAAGATTTTATTAACGCAGAAGTGTTGATCGTACAACGTAGACTGGTCTCTCTACCATTGTTCTTATTTCTCCCATTTAACATTTAAAAGTCTTCAATACATTTAGTTTTCTAATGGTAAGGTAGGTATGGGCCGGCGTGGCCCATCCTTGCCGACAATTTTGAGTCCAAATTGAACGAGGTGCGTGGTAATTTAGATCGCGCGCAACCGTTGTTTTATGAGTCTATTTCTGGCCTATTTATACCAGAGCTTTTCAGAAGAACCCCGCCTCAGTGGAGGCGCGGTTAACCATTTTAGGAAATCGAGAAAGCCGTTATTGGCCGATGTCCATATACAACCGTCATCCCCGTACATGCTGGAAATGACCGTCGTATGCAAGGTATCGGGTCACCTTCTGAACCCCCCCCCCAGGACTGGGAAACCTTCGTGTGTCCTTGAGGACGGTCAGTTGCCAACTAAACTAGTTTCTTATGGCCTGCATTCTAAATCGGGTAAAAATTTCTCCCGTTTGACAGTCCAGTTATTATTACAGTCGGGCGACTCTACCCCTCCCTACTGCGTAGACTAAATAATAAGCAAAGCTGCAAACTGGCCAGAAGTAGCTTGCCTTACATAAGTTGTATCAACCTGGGTTTTCTTTATGCTAACGTTAAATTATTGATTAAATATGTCTGCAATGACCACTATCTCTGTTCTTACAATTTTAGGCTGACCAAACCTTACATGGTGATGTTGCGAGGTCTGAGGGTGGTTACTGCCCGGGTGCATGTCGTCCTCAATATTTATATTATGTCCCCAAATTAACGAGGCAGGACTGACGTCTAGCTGTCCGAGTCACGATGGATGTCCTAGTCAGAGCCAGGATTTTACAGCAATCATACCCATGCCTGGTCCGGGCCGTGAACCCAGAAATCTGGCGTGTAACGCGGATGCGCTAACACTACACTACCGCGTCTCTGGCTTCTTTTTCGTCCGTAATCCAGATTTACTTAAATCGATTTGTTTTTATTTAAATCAATTGCTTGCCTATATAAAGCACCTTTTGGACTTAACAATTAACGTTGTGTGACCGCATTGTGTGACAACATTGATCGCCTATTTAACCAACTTACGATTCAAGAAATTATATGCATTTGTGGCGAATTCTTGACAAGCACAGGGGGTACCAAACATTTACTCGATTTGATGTTCAGCCTTGATATGTACCCAGTAATTACTAAGCAAACCATAATTTGGAAAGTGTCTGCAACACTTATTGATAATATATTTACCACATTTAACAGTGATATCACCAGTGGTTTACTTGTTATCGACATAAGCGATCATTTGCCAGTGTTTGCTATTTGTAAGTGCGACAGTAACCTGCACGTAAACTATAACATGGGAGATACTGTTCTAAGTACCATCGTAAAAGAAAATGACTCAGAAGTAACAATAAATGCTAATATGAAAGTTTCAGAGCCGTGTGGTATTGCCACTTCAAAGGGTACTCAAATCTTTGGGTTGATTAGGAGAAATATAACATACAAGGAAAAAGAGTTAATTATACCTCTGTATAAAGCAATAGTTAGGCCTCATTTAGAATATTGTATACAAGCTTTGAGACCAGGATATATATATATACGCTTGAACGAATACAGAGGAGAGCAATGATTCCAGAACTGAGAGACCTTAGTTATGAAGAACGTCTAAAAGAATGTGGTTTAACAACCCTAGAGACAAGGAGGTTAAGAGGAGATAAAATTGAAGTTTTTAAGATATTGAATGCATGGTATGAAAATATTGATAAAAATATTTCTCACTCAAGAAAGACAGTAAAACTAGAGGACATGATGTAACATTAGTAAAGGATCAGTGTACATTGGATATCAGGAAGTACTCACTCTCGCAGAGGGCAATAAATGAATGGAACAAATTATCTACAGATTATGTACACATAGATGAAAATTTGTTTGACTCTCGATAAGCCAATGGCTTCCTTGTCCATTTGCCATGTTGGTCTTTGCCTTGGAGGGCAATCTTGTTAAATCTCGTCTTGTTAAATCTTGTTTAAATATATATATATATATATATATATATATATATATATATATATATATAAATATATATATATATATATATGTATATATATATATATCTATTTATATACACACACACACACACACACACACACAGACACACACACACACACACACACACACACACACACACACACACACACACACACACACACACACACACACACACACACACACACACACACTACTACCGGAAAAAACGTAATCAATATAATATGCCATACAATGTGTTACTGTATGAATGGCCACACATTTACAAGTACTAATTTAATGTCAGCGTCGACAGCTATTGTTTGTCGTTTTAGATTA
The DNA here is from genome assembly GCA_963662155.1 of Lamellibrachia columna. NCBI lineage: Eukaryota > Metazoa > Annelida > Polychaeta > Sabellida > Siboglinidae > Lamellibrachia > Lamellibrachia columna. Next base: position 24,134,685 of record OY759275.1, read on the forward strand.
CTCGACACATTGATCTGTCTTATCGTTTTCTGATTGATGCTGTCAAGTTGTATTCAAAAATATCTTCGTGTTCCCTGCGCCAGGTCCCTTCAGTCCGGAGACCTACAACAAGGCGCTGATGCAGCGCTACTTCAAATATGGCAAGGTCTTCAAAGAGACGATTTCTGGAGAGACTGTCGTGCATCTGTTTGATCCAGACTACATCCAGACCGTCTATCAGCATGAGGGAAAGATCCCGCACATTGTTCCACTGCTGGAGACTTCCCAGATGTACCGGAAGTTCCGGGACATGTCTGCTGGGCTGGGAAACATGTACGTGGGCAACGTTACTATTGTTGTTACGTCATTGCTATTGTACACTTGAGTAATGTAACATATTTTTAACAAAAACGAACGTCATTGTCTTTATATTTCAATTCAGTTTTTTAATTCAGACACAATTATAGGGCCTACATACAATGATACATATCTAGGTTCATATAGTCGTACACGACATACATACATACATACATACATACATACATACATACATACATACATACATACATACATACATACATACATACATACATACATACATACATACATACATACATACATACATACATACATACATACATACTAGACATATTTTCGATACAAACACAGTCCGAAATTGTGTGCAATTGAAACTGAGACATTTCTTGAATCGGAAGTTTACCAAATGAAACAAAGATGTGCAGAATTTGGTGAAATGGTTAATGGCGCCACTGTTGGGGAGTTTGGTACATCCGTCAACAATCTCATGCAATTTCACCTTTATATAGTTATGTGTATGCACAGTTTTTTTGGATATGCTCTACATGTGGCGCATAATCTCGTTTCTAACGGTTTACCTTTAGTAATGCTAGCGAATTTTACGTGCACACGATGTAAACTATTTTCTCTCTTATCGCCCCGTAACGGAGACGGGTTATTCCGTTAACGTGACGTAATCCTTTTTCTACCTGATTGCCTGTAGTAAAGACAACAAAATCCTTTTTACCAGATTGACCTCAGTAATGGGTAGAGATATATGTAGTATTTTTAGCTTTCAATAGTTTGCTGTGCAAAATTCTACTATGCTCTGTATATTTCTATAGATTTCAATAGATTTCTATAGCTTTCTATATATTTCTATATATTTCTATAGCTTTCTATATATTTCTATATATTTCTATAGCTTTCTATATATTTCTATATACTTCTATATATTGTTTTCAATTTCTATATATTTATATATATTTCTATAGGATTTATATTGAACTCAATAGATTTATTTGCTTACTTGACAAAAAAAACCTGTCTGCTCAATGTCCCGTAGTAACGGAGACGAGTGGTACCGCCTGCGAAGCGCCACACAGCAGATGATGATGCGACCGAAGGCCGTCAGTGTTTTCCTCCCGGCGGTCAACCAGGTGACCGCATACTTTGTCGACAGACTCGGCCGAATACGTGATCCACAGACGGGGGAAGTGCCCAACTTCACCAATGAAACCATGAAGTGGACGTTCGAGTGTAAGTGTGAAAGCTATACGGTGGTTTTACCATTGCAGTACTATTGTGATAGTGTCATAACTATCGCGATAGTATTGCGATGGTATCACCGAATAATTAAAACAGTCCCAAACCGTAATTAATGGGTGGCGCTATCGCGTAACCGTGAAGGTAGTTTATTAAAATGTTGAACCGATGAATGACGCTGCACTAATCGACGATTGTTGATGCTCGGTCGATAAATAAAAACAATTATCAACTATAGTTGAAAACACATTTATTTACAGCATTACAGTGGCACAAATAGCCCTGCTGATTCGTTTCACCAAATTGTCGTTACTATCGATAGTTCAATGTACTATCGACGATAACTATCGATAGTTCAATTTACTATCGATAGTATTGCATCATCACATCGACTATGCGATGCATCGATAGTTGGATGTATTGCTACACCACTAGTGAAAGCTTGTGTATTGGTTCACTCGGAGGTGTAAAAGAATAGCGGGCAAATAGATTTTTTAAAATAAATTTTGCAAATAGACGAATTTACTGCAGCAGACTAGTCGAAGGCGTCACGGGAACCCTTTACTTGGTGTTCGATCGATCGTAATATATGCGTTGCTGAATGTGAAAAATTTCCTTTGAGCTGTCAAAGAAAATACATCGCGATATATTAGAAAAATACTTGTAATGTAATTTTCGAATTACACCAATGAACGCTAGATGTTTGAAGTGATATTGCGAATTCACTACTGCCAGCCAAGACATCGCTCCTTAAGACAAGTACGCTGATTAGACCGGGTGTACCTTCACGAATGATGAAGACATGGTCACTGTGTGTTCTCTGGTGGAGTTACTATAGACAATGCTGCAAGAGTATCGCCAATTATTATTCCAATTCAATATCAAATGTAATGCGAGAGTAATCGTGGTTGTGTCCCCAGCTAGTGCCATGACATGCTTCGAGGAGCGACAAGGCTCCTTCGACGACAGCAAACACTCATTCACACAGACAATGATTGACGCCAATAGCAACATATTCGTCCTAGCCTTGAAGCTGCGTTTTGGCATACCGTGGTTCCGGTGGCTTCCAAGTCCAACGTGGAAAAAGCTGGTTCGAAATGAAGACTATCTCTTCCGGTAAGTGGCATTTAGCGGAGTGAACAATGCAAAACAATTGTTGACTTCGGCGGCTGTTTGGCACTGTTTGACACGGTTTGGCACTGTTTGTCACTGTTTGGCACTGTTTGGCACTGTTTGGCACTGTTTGGCACTGTCTGACGTTGGAAGCAGGATAGCTGCACGAAAAGTCGTTACCTGACGAAGTTTTGATCGATCTTGTGTTAGTCAATAGTGGACATTGCACCTGTGGACAAACATGTACGCAATGTCCCAGAATGCACCACCTCAAGCACTGCACACTAGAACAAAGTTTAAGGGAGCATGCCCCCGGATCTCTTCGCATTGGTGCTGCGCCCTTTGGCCCAAACATAGTTGGCCCTAGTTCCAATTTGTGTTTCAACTATGAGAACAAATACTAGATAGAGACCGGATCCTCCAAGCTGTCTATGTGTTCTTGGAGGAGTTAGCAGTGAATGTAAATATGCCGGTTGCTAATAGTTGAAAGTCCCTGATTACCCCTAGCAAACAAATCTATAGAATTATATAAACATTCTTTAGAAATATATACAATTCTACAGAGTATAGTAGAATTTGTTTATAGAATACTATATAGAACTATAGAATACTACAGATTCTATAGAAATAGTTTATGTCTACTTCAATTTTTTACAGATTTGTATTGAATTTTATTTAAAAAAAATTAAATTCTGAATTCTACATAGTTGTGTCCGCAAAAATCCTATAGAATATTCTATAAAAAAAGTGTGTGGATTGTTTTGTTAAAGGGGATAATAGTACATATCTTGAAAATAATATGTGACAGGAACGGACAGAAGCTGGTTGACAAGACAGTGGCCAACATCCAGAAGTTGGTTGACAACCACGAGCTGCAGGAAGGACAGTACAACTTCCTGACGTACCTACTCGGCAGAGAGGAACTCAGTTTCCGGGATGTCATCGCCATTACTTTGTCGCTCTTCAACGACGGACTCACGACTGTGAGTTCATTGGCTGGCTGCTTAACACGTGTTCATTTGTTTTGTGTTGAACAACCGAGAATCAACGGGGAGTTGGCCACTGTCCCGACGCATTGAGTTACAAGGATGCGCTCACAACGTTCACCACAAGGAGCGTTAAATAATTATGTTTTCATTAAATTAGTTAGTAGAAAGTATTCATGTTCATTACACATGGGGCCTACACACATTTATGAGGCTTAATTTGACATAATAATGATGTTTTTGATTAGATTTGCGTTTCCTTACTTTTAACATCAGTGATGAACGAATTATTATATATATATATATATATATATATATATATATATATATATATATATACAGTTTATATATATATATATATATATATATATATATATATATATATATATATATATATATATATATATATATATATATATATATATATATATATATATATATATATATATATATATATATATATATATACAGTTTATATTAACGTATTAATATTTAAATGTGTAATGCCGTAATCTGAGACGTTGACGTATTATTTAATTTGTATTAATGCGTGCGTGCGTTCGTGCGTGCGTGCGTGCGTGCGTGCGTGCGTATAAATGACTCGTAGCGTCATCCGTTCGGTATGTGCAATGTCGTCTTCCCTTCAGACGTCACCAACGACAGTAGGTCAGGTGTACTGTCTGGCTACAAACCCCGGCAAACAAGACAAACTGTACGCAGAAATTCAGAAGGTTGCGCCAAACAAAGACGAACCCGTTACTAACGAGATGCTCAGCCGTCTGCCTTACCTCAAGGCGTGTATAAAGGAAGGATTCCGGTGAGATTTCATTTCATTATCTCCCACGTGTTAGTGATACTGCGCCATTGTGGCACGATAGTTTTTTAGGGTGATTTGACAACAATAATCGTAAAAATCATAGACGCTCAACGGAAATAACACATGCTCGCCCACAGGGGTGTATGGGGGATTCGAACGAACCCTTTTTGTGAAGAAAAAATTACACTTAAAAAATCATAAATAATCCCGGAACTCCCAATTGTTATGTACAGTGCAGCAATGGTTTGTCTGAGAAAATGAAAACGTTGACACATGAATAATGGTAAAATGACATGTACAAATATGGTTGTATCACGTAACATCCTTACGCCGAACAGATGTGCAGATGATGAATAACTGTATGATGTAGCTGGATGCAGAAGGAGGATGGTTGAATGGTACAAAAGATTGGAATGCTTAAATATCTAAACAGCGCGTTAGTTAGGAACAGACTGTGACTGGCAACTCATGTACAGAGAACGGGTGACGAGAGCGTAACCAGAAGAGGGTGGTTAAAGGACATTATGGTGCGCGAAGGAGAAAAGGGTGGTTAAAGGAGAAGAGAAAAACTACAATTGAGATGGATGGTCTGTGTGAAAAGATTGAAGGCAGAGGAGAGATGGTGATAAAATATGTACAATAAGTACACCCTCAATCACGCTGATACTTCGTTCGGCGAATTTCATTAGTCTGTGCACTGTTCTGTGTTCTCAACTTGCACGTTAATTAAGTCGTACCAATATGTCACTTTCCAGGTTTTTTCCAATAGGCGTTGAAATTTCAAGAATACCTCAAAAGAATATGGTGATTGGTGGCTACCAGATTCCAGCAGGGGTAAGCATTACCTTCATTGTATAATATTGTCATAAACTCGGCTTATTAATCAATGAAGACAATGGCGTATTTAGTATATGGGAAATGGGGGCCAAATAGGCAAAATGGGCCAAGGGGGTCAAAGGGCCAAGTGGGCCAAGTGGCTAATGGGGCCAAGTGGACCAAATGTGCCAAGGGGATCAAGGGGCCAAGTGAGCCCAGTGGCCAATGGGGCCAAGTGGGCCAAGGGGCCAAGTGGACCAAGTGGGCCAAATGGACCAAGGGGCCAAGTGGACCAAGTGGGCCAAATGGGCCAGGGGGGCGAAGGGGGCCAAGCTTGGTCACCCATTTGTTTGCCATGCTACACCATCCAGTGATGCAACATGTTATTCACGGAAAAATTCATATCCCAAAGCCTAAGGGTGCCATGCCCACACTAAGGGTGCCATGCCCACACTAAGGGTGCCACCCACACTAAGGGTGCCACCCACACTAAGGGTGCCACCCACACTAAGGGTGCCACCCACACTAAGGGTGCCATGCCCACGCTAAATACGCCACAGGCCAAAACAATGGCCTTTTGGTCGCGTGTTAATTGTGGTTCGCTTTCCAAATGCTAAGATATTATGGTCGCGTGTATGATTCCCACGAGAGGTGCTCTTTTATTTTAAGTGCTCTGTTTATTTTGTGTAATATGCTATGCTGCATTGTTAACTTTTCGTTATCCAAAATACACCTAATACATACTATTAATTATACAACGACTAGCCGTGCTAATATCCACTCGATGCTCACAAACGTATGTTTAACATAGGATTCTCAGAACGAGGCATTATCTTGATGAATATATCACGGTAATCGGACTACCTGATTGGACTAGAGCATTATACCGTGATATATCAACCCAGATGACACACGTCTGCCTCGTTCTGAGAATCCATCTGACGTTTGAATAATTTCGAACGCGGCCGAGTAGGCCAAACGCGTGTTGGCATAAACAAGCGATTGTATGCTTAAGTGTTAATTTGCCGCTATGTACCGGGAATAATGCGCATGCGCACAGTCCACCACAAACTCCTGCGTTAGCCCAAGTTTGGGCTGTTTGGAGTAAACCACTTGAGACTTGAGAAACATACTGTTTGTTGATGTCAGCCAACATGAATCAATCCGACCAGCGATGCCATCTACCAGTAACAGTCAAAACATGGGTATGCTGCCATACTCTAATCTCGGCCATACTAGAATCACGTATGTTTTATGGGGAGAAAGAAATGGCTGCCTTCTTTCAACAGGTTAACAAAAGAATAACACGTCTGATTTTCAGACAATTTTAAATAAAACACTTCAAAAGCGTTGAAAAATACGTTCTCACTAGATGTGCCATGTGAATATGCCGCCGCCGTCGAACAGTGCAGAAATGATCTAGTGGCGCCGTCAGCGGAAGTAGATCACTTAGCAACCGGAACCTGGCGAGAAGCATTTCGGGAAAGGTTGCAGCAGTATATAAGTAGCTTGTGGCCGCCATCGACGTTTCCAATTACCCCCCCCCACTCGTTACACTATTGTGACCAATAATCCTAACGGGGCTTCTTCGTTACTTAATTTAAAAGTTAGGCCCGTCTGATTGGGCAAGCGTTGTGTCATCGGTATAACTGCTGTGATAATGTAAACAACACAATATATGTAGTTTTTGACATTTTATTATTTTCTCATCAAGTGTACATCGAATGACGAAAAAACGCACGCAGGTACTCAGCAAGTCATTTTCTTGTTTATGTTAAGATTAATCAAGAAGCTGCCAGAAGACTTCACAATAAAAATATTAAAACATTAAAAACGTTTGGCGATTCCACAATGAACGCGAACGGTTGCTACGGAAGTATCACGTCACATGATGATATCAATGACGTCACTACGTTTTACGACGCATGCAGCGTGTAGGCCTTCACCGCAGTTCGGTTACGCACGAGCTGTTTCTTCCAGTTCCGGCTGCTAAAAATAGAGGCATTGAAACATAATAAATAACCGGAGTGGATGGAATTCCTCCAAAACAACTAATGGAAACAGTAGAACAGATCAGTATACCACTTGCAAGAATGTTCAACTTGTTATTAAAAGAGGGAGTTGTTTCTTTTGAATGGAAAGAAGCAAACATCATACCATTATTTAAAAAGAGTTCGAGAAATAAGTCAGAGAATTACATATCAGTGAGTTTAATGTCAGTGATTTGTAAATTATTAGAAATGTTAATTAAAGAGCATATGGTGGACTTCCTTGTTAGGCATAAATTATTAAATTCATCTCAACATGGATTCATAAAAGCAATGTCATGCTTTACAAATATGTTATGTTTTTTAGAAGAAATCACTAAATGGATAGACGAGTGATCGCCAGTAGATATTATCTACTTAGATTTTCAGAAAGCTTTAGACAAAGTGCCGCATTAAAGATTACTACTTAAATTAAAAGCCCATGGTATCGGGAATGGCATAATTGACTGAATAGAACAATGGCTGACTGACAGAAGACAACGTGTTATAGTAGATGGAGAAGTTTAAAACTGGAAAACAGTTTTGAATGGGGTAATTGAATATGTTTAAAAACAAGGTTGACAAATATCAGGAGGGCGGGTTACACGTAAATGAATATTGTTGGACTCTCGATAAGCCAATGGCTTCCTTGTCCACTTGCCATCTGGGACTTTGGCTTGGATGGCAAATCTTGTTAAATCTTGTTAAATATAATAAATATGTATGCAGTGGCTATGTTGTACAATTATAAAACAAACTAATGTTAAATCAGTTAACTGTCAATGCATTTGGTACAATGAACATAGCCATTCAAATGCAGTGACATATTTAGGATCTCGGAAGGGGGAATGTGTTAAGGGTCGGAGCATTGTTCACGTTCAGAATAGCATTTTATCTGAAAGCCAGGGGGGGGGCAATATTACACGTGGTCTGTCTGTATGCATACCTATACGCACACACACACACACACACACACACACACACACACACACACACACACACACACACACACACACACACACACACACACACACACACACACACACACACACACACACACACACACACACACACACACACACTCGCACACACACACACACACACACACACACACACACACACATGCGCGCGCACGCACGAACGCGCACTCGCATGAACATCCGACCGTTCCCATGAAACGCTGCATCAGCCGTCAGCCCTGTTGACTGTCCGCCATGGATCGCTGACATCGATCGCACAACACTCGAGCGTCAACAACTGATTGAGTTGTTGTATTTGTAGACACACATTCAACTCAACAACAACATGTTATTACGTCTCGACGAGTACTTCGACGAGCCCGAGTCGTTCATCCCGGAGAGATGGACCAGGGGCGAACTGACGGAGAAGGTCCACCCGTACCTCCTGCTGCCGTTCGGATACGGCCCAAGGACCTGCGTTGGTTAGTTGGATAAGTGTTACTAAGAACAGTTTCAACAGAAATAACTCTCGTTAATGTTCGATTCCATCACTTGTGAAGGCCGGGAAGTTTTTTTGACTTTTGATAAACCAGTGGCTTCATTGCCCACTTGCAAGCTGGGTGTGTTGCCTTAGATGGCAATCTGGTTAAATCTGGTTAAATCTTTATGGTTCAACCCTATCCCTATTTGAACAATTAATAAATAGTTCGTGTGAATGCGTACGTATATATATATATATATATATATATATATATACATATTTCTAATTACTATTTCATACTCCATTCAATAATTTATATTCAATTAACACTTGTTTGTTATGTAAGAATCCGGGAAATGTGTGTGTGTGTGTGTGTGTGTGTGTGTGTGTGTGTGTGTGTGTGTGTGTGTGTGTGTGTGTGTGTGTGTGTGTGTGTGTGTGTGTGTGTGTGTGTGTGTGTGTGTGTGTGTGTGTGTGTGTGTGTGTGTGTGTGTGTGTGTGTGTGTGTGTGTGTGTGTGTGTGTGTGTGTGTGTGTGTGTGTGTGTGTGTGTGTGTGTGTGTGTGTATATAAATAATTATGAAGCTGTGAACACCTACATTTTATGCACACTTTGTATAGGATGTTTATGTGTGTATAATCTAATTAATGTAAGACAAGTACATGTACGAGTGAAACTTCACGCGTTCTTTGCTGTAACAACTTGCCCCGTATGGTGTAACAACTGTAACTAGTTGTTACAGTCGACCGCGTCTGGGAAACTTCAAATATCTACATAGCTATAGTATGGAATATCATTGGAATTGTACATTTTATTAACACGAATAATAAATTTAAGGTATACGTTGACAGAAACAATGCATCTAACATACTTTCACACAAAAAGTGACTTTAACTTAAATGTGTAGCAACTAGCCACGGTCTCCCCTAATTCTCTTACCACATACTAGCTTCTATGTTACCGTCTTACTAGGACTGTTATTATCTTCATATTCCTCTTTATCATTCAATTGTGTTTTAAACCATATTCACCTTACCACTCTGTAGTAATGGCGGCATCTGTTTTAACAAATGTATAATAACGAGCATTTATTAAAGAAATTACATATAGATTATAAAAAAATGTATTTGCAAGTTTCATATTTGTAATTAACTCTACTACCAGTACGGTTTAATTACTTTACTTACTTAATCCTCTTCGTGCGGGATCACACATAAGGCCGACACCAAAGAACGCCAATGTTGCCTGTCCGTTGCAAGCTTCGTCACCTGGCCCCAACTCCACCCGAGAGCCTTCATCTCCCGCTCTGCTGATCTCCTCCACGTCTCCTTGGGTCTCCCCCTCGCTCTCTTTCCACCAGGGGTCTAGCGCATGGCCACTCTTGGAATGGATGTCAGCGGCATTCTGCAGATGTGTCCGATCCATTTCCATCTGCGGCGTTTAACCTCGAGAGAGATGGGCTGCATACCTGTTCTTTCATGGAGTTCCGTGTTGGAGATTTTGTTTGGCCAGTAGATTCGCAGTATCTTCCAGAGGCACTTGTTTTGGAAAACTTCCAGCATTGGGCATATGCCTTTGGCGACCTTCCATAATTCCGCCGCATATGAACAGGCGGATCTTTGTTCTGTTGCTGATCTTGTTTGTCTTCCAGATATTCTTCAGTGCCGCAAATGCCCCTCTTGCCTTTCTAATCCTTGCCTTAATCTCAGACTCCGAGTTTCCATATGTTGACACCTTGGCCCCAAGGTAAGTGAACTCGGTCACCTCTTCAATATCCCTTCTTCCAATTGTGATGGGGTCTGCTGTTTGGCTGTTGTTTCGCAGCATCTTTGTTTTGTTTATGTTTATCTGTAGCCCAATTTTTCCTGCATTTCTTGCAAGTTCATCGCTTTTTCTTTGGATGTCACTGTAGCGGTGCGACAGAAGAGATATGTCGTCTGCAAAGTCTAGATCACCTAATGTTTCTGTGAAGGTCCATTTGATGCCGCTTTTGTCTCCTAGTGCTGTTTCCTTCATGACCCAGTCGATCCCGAGGCAGAAGAGGAAGGGAGATAGTATGCATCCTTGTTTCACTCCGGTCTTGATTTCAAAATCTTCTGTCAAGTATTGGCCGCAAATTACCTTGGTCCTGAAATCGCCATATAGCAGTTTGATTATGCTCACAATCTTGGGGGGGATTCCATAGTGCCGGAGTATACGCCAGAGAGATTCTCTGTGAATGCTGTCGAAAGCCTTTTCAAAATCGACAAAGTTTTGGCGTGTTCCATTCCTGGCACTGCTCCAGGATCTGCCTTAAGGTAAAGATGTGGTCCCCACAGGAATTTCCTTTCCTAAAACCTGCCTGTTCTTTGCGCAACAGTGGGTCAAGGGCTTCTGAAATTCTGTCAAGGATCACCATGCTGAAAACTTTGCTAGTGATAGACAACAGAGTGATCCCTCTCCAGTTTTTGCAAATGCTAAGGTCTCCTTTCTTTGGTAGTTTGACGATCAGCCCCATCTTCCAGTCGCCTGGTGTTTCTTCCGTCTCCCATATTCTTTCAAAGATCTCTGTCAAGGCTCCCATGGTGACTTCTCCTCCAGCTTTCAACATATCTGCGCTTACACAGTCTGCACCCGGTGCTTTCCCAGACTTCATGGTCCTGATTGATTTTCTCACTTCTTCAGCAGATGGTGGGTATGTGTTGACCTTCAGGTCCTCTTTGCTTTCTGGAATTTCTGCTTGATTTCTTGGTGCTTCCTTGTTGAGGATGGTCTCGAAGTGTGTTTTCCATCTCTGGGTCTGTTTTGCTTCACAGGTGACAACATTTCCATCCACATCTTTCACTGGAACTTCACTATTTTTAAACCGCCAGTCAGCGTTTTGGTTATCTTGTACAGTGTGGCCATGTTCTGTGTCTGTGCTGCTGCTTCTGCTTCATCTGCCAGATTTTCGATGAAGGCTCTCTTATCTGCTCTCGTCTTCCTTTTGACTTCTTTGTCCAGTTCTGAGTATCTACTCTGCAGCTGTTCCTTCAGTCGTTGAGATTTGGCGTCGTTTAGCTTCTTTTTTTGTTGCTTTTCTTTCATCAATTGTTGTCCATGTGTCTGACTTGATCCATTCCTCCTTCTTTTTTCTTCTGTACCCTAAACGTTTCTTGCTTGTTTCCATCAGTGCCTGATTGAAACTGTCGATGCTCAATTCTTGTTCCTCTTGGAGTATGCGAAAGCGGTTTTTTAAGTCCAGCTGGAAAGCTTTCTCTCTGTTTGGGTTCTTTAACTTTCCTGTGTCAAATCGCCATTGTCTCTCTTCTCTTCTTTGTATCTTTCGTAGCTTCAAGGACAATGTTGCCACTACCAGCACATGGTCACTCCCCACATCAGCTCCGCGTCTGGCTCTAACGTCCTAAAGTGATCGTCTCCACTTCTGATTGACTATCACATGGTCGATCTGGCTGACAGTGTTGTTATCTGGGGACCTCCAGGTGGTTTTGTGAATGTTTCTGTGCTTGAATAGAGTTCCACCTATGACTAGGTTATTCTCAACACATAGGTCAGAGAGTCTCTCGCCGTTGTTATTTATGCGTCCAAAGCCCTCGGTGCCCATGGCCCTTTCTCTTCCTGTGTTTTCCTCACCAACTCTTGCGTTTAGGTCTCCTACCACCATGAGTACATCATGCCGGGGTGTTGTCCGGATTTCCTCCTTCAACTGGTCATAGAACTCATCCTTGATCTCCTCCTCCGCATCCTCCGTTGGTGCATAACATGCGATCACTGTCAGCTTTGCAAACTTGGAATTGAATCTTGCCTTGAGTAGTCTGTCGTTGATTGGCTTCCACTCCAGCAGAGTTTTTTCCACGTTCCTCGTCACAATGATGGCAACTCCACCTCTGTGCTGGTTATCTGATCGGCCTGAATAAAGTATGGTGTGTCCTGAGGACAGGATCCTCTTCCTTGAGTCTATCCATCTTGCCTCGCTCACACATAAAAGTTCCACTTCGTAATTTTCCATCTCCTGCAGTACTTGATGAAGCTTTCCTGCTTGATACAGTGTTCTCAAGTTCCAGGAGCCCACTCGTATCTTGTTTTTCGGCTTGAGGAGCTCCGCTCTCGGGGTGTCAGCTCCCGACCGGGTTTGGCTGCCATCCTTCATGATCCCAGTTTCCTGGGTTACTTCACTCCTCGCACCATTGACGTATTGTTCTTTGGTATTGGTTTCTGTAGCTTGAGTTTTTCTTACATGGTGAAGGTGCTAACCTCACACACAGCCCTCCTCCTTTCTCATCCGGGCTTGGGACCGGCAATGGCGGAGCGGTTTAATTAACCACTGTGCAATTGTAATATGTATGTGTGTATGCATATATGTATGTGTGTATGTTTGTATGATGACATACGTTGGTATGCGCTGCTAATGATATCCTCATGTCTGCTCGACAGGTCGCCGTTTTGCTGAGCAGGATATGCACGTGTTCCTCGTGAAACTGCTGCAGAACTTCCGCATCACGTGGCCGAATAAACAGCCAATGAAACAGAAGTACGAAATGCTCCTCAAGCCGGATATTCCCGCAAATTTTCGACTTGTACCGAGAAACTAAAATCAATATTGAAAGAAGAAAATCGTACACCGCAGACGATTGAAACCTCCCGGTTTGACGAGAGATCTCCAGCCTAATTGGCATTTTGTAAAATTAATCTTCATGGCTGGTCTATGTGCAATGCGTTGTAATGAATCAATGTTATGCTTTAACAAATATTAGCTTATTACACACGTGATTTTAATTAGAAGAACGAACATAATTAATTGTCTTGTTTCAAGGGTGTAAGGATAAGAAAATGGAATAAAGTAATCTGGCTAGATTGTAGAGCTAAAGGAAACACGCGCATCAGCGTTGCGCAAAACGTTAGTCATATTATCATTCCTGCCGACTGTTTGCGTACATGTATCAATGTTTCACACCCGCCGTACCACCGGTATTATCTCCAAAATCGCTCGTCCCATACTAGGATCCCCTTATCCTGCATTTGCTTTCCTTTTTTGCCGATTTTCTTTAGTTTTATAATGAAAGCGATATTTTGAGGCTACAGTAAGCTAATTATAGCGTTCACGTTTGGTTTCCGGTAACTGTTGCAAAGAACAAATTGCTACCTCGCAATCAGCTTCCTTTAATAAAAACAAATTTATAAATTAACTCCACCGAGAGTCTCTTCCTCTCCCCTTCCCTCCTCCCCCTCCCTCCTCCCTTGCACTCCTCCAATTACACTTGGAGTTGGAGAATATATACAGGGTGATGGGAAAGAAACTACTGATGAGGGTGTGTGGCAGGGGTTTCAACCTCCCGTCTCCCACGTATATGTGGCGCCAAGCTCCCGTCTCCCACCTCTTTGGGGGGCAACATCCCAACTAGAAAAAAGTATCACATTTTGACCAATAAATAAAATTAACATACCCTTCGTGACGACCTTGCAAATTCCGATCTTTTGATCCAACCTAATTCTCCATTATGCGAGCTTGTTAATCAGTAACACGAAACATTAAGTAAACTCTTGAATAAACATGCCCCTAAACAAACTAAAAGTGTATGAGTTCGCCCTCTATCGTCATGTATGTCTCATGAAATAGTTGTAGCAAAACGTCGTCGTCGATATCTTGAAAGGATATGGCGACGAACTCGTTCCAGCAGCGGATCCAGGGGGGTCTTAGGGGTCTCAAGAACCCCCTTGGCCATGAAGGCTGGGGGGGGGTTTTAAACTTAGGCTAATATTACAGTAAAGGAACACGACGGGGAGACCGGGACTAGTCCGCCCCCGGGGCATGTCCGCCCCCGGGACTAGTCCGCCCCCGGGGCATGTCCGCCCCCGGGACTAGTCCGCCCCCAGGGCATGTCCGCCCCCGGGACTAGTCCGCCCCCAGGGCATGTCCGCCCCCGGGACTATTCCGCCCCCATGGCAAGTCCGCCAACCGGCTTTTATTCCGTGCCGTTGCAGAATTTGGTAATTTCGGTCACACGATTAAGTCACAAGACCATAAAACTACATACAGCGCAATGTTCGAAATTACCACTGACTCTTGGGGGTCCCTAAACAAAAATCTTCTTTTTGGGCACTGTAATGGCTATTAACGCCTATTTTTGTGAAAAAAAACTTGCTAGCTATCATAGCGACCTGTAGTTATTTCGACCTGTAGTTATTTTACCAACTTAGATTGAATGCACTTTTTGTAAGTCGCTCTGAATAAGAGCGCCTGCTAAATGACTAAAGTGTAAATTGTGGTCTAAACCATTGTTACGGGAGTAATGCGCTTGCAGACACAGTGCTCTGTAATCCTGAGAAGTAAAATGCCAAGGTAAAATGTGCCTCAACTAGATATTCATTGGTGGCATTACTGTAGACACCCAACAGATGGCGCCCTTAACCACAGTACACGCACTCATCAGTGATATGACTGGAATGATTTAAGATGTTTTTAACAGAGATTAACTGAATGACAATAGAGTGACCTGAATGAATCAGCTAAATTACCAATATGATGATGTCGAGTCCTGCAAAAACCGTCAAGTTCTGCGAAAGCTGTCGAGTTCTTGCTGCAAGATCGATCGAATTCTGCGAAATCCATTGAGTTCTTGTTGCGAGATCAATCGAATTCTGCGAAAACTGTCGAGTTCTGCGAAAACCATAGAGTTTTAGCACAGACGAACCAGAGTAGCCTCACAGGCAGCAACAGGTGCAAACCCGGAAGGGTAATTACATCGGTACTACGATGAAATGTGGGACCCCCCAAGCTTACATTTTTCTTTCTTATGGGAGGCCCCTCTTGCCTTGTGGCAGGACTGTTGAAATATGCATTTTTGTACCTGAGTTTATTGACAGTGCAACAGCACTACTGATAAGTGCATCAGTGCCTGCTGTTATTGTTTACCTTGTTGTGCTCAGTCATGCGTACTGCTTAGTGACGTAATGTTTAGTGAAGTGCTGTAGTCTTTGTCTGTTCTTACGTTGCACTTGCCATGCTGCCTTTCGTGTAGAGCAGTCGTCTGTTCTGATACATTTGTTTCTATTGCCATCTCGGTCTACTGTGATGTTTTACTTCTGCGTGGATGTGGTGTAAACGTCGATACTTTCAACAGGTTATGGGCCCAGAAAGTTACCACTGCGCAAAGTAAGTAAACGAACTTTGTAACAATCTCCAACAGACCGTGACGGCAAGCGATTACTAGTGGCCAGTGGTTGTATGCTACAGTGTACAAGCTGGCCTAGCTAGGTCTGGCTGGTGAAATGCCCGGAATTCGGTGGTTGTAATCGTACCGTAGTGAACGTCGCGTTGTTCTGGAAACGTCGGACTATAGACAACAAGCACAAGTGTCAACCGTTACATATCTGTGAGCAATGGCGGACGGGACTATCAACAAGATGG
The DNA here is from genome assembly GCA_963662155.1 of Lamellibrachia columna. Classification (NCBI taxonomy): domain Eukaryota; kingdom Metazoa; phylum Annelida; class Polychaeta; order Sabellida; family Siboglinidae; genus Lamellibrachia; species Lamellibrachia columna. The sequence continues at coordinate 24,150,813 of OY759275.1, forward strand.
AGAAATTAACTGATGACAACTGGTCGTACTGGCGTAAAGTGATATATGCCATCCTTAAGAAAGAAAAAGTGTGGGACATTGTAATAGGCAACAAGATAGCGCCAACAGGTGCAGACGCATCAGACAGTGCTACAGAGGAATTCGTGGCCAAACAGGAGAAAGCTTGCGGCTGGTTGGTTCCAACGATATCTTCAAAGCTCAGCTAATTGATACCCAACGAGCCAGATGATCCGGCGGTGATCTGGAAGAATTTGGTTGAACATTTCGAGTCGAAGTCTGCTTTTAAGGTTTTTCATCTGCAGAATCAGCTGGCGCAATTAAAGCTGACCGACAAAGGGGATCCGGTTCCATGGGTTCGTCAGCGCGTCAAGCTGTACGAGCAACTGGCACAGCTTGGCAAGAAAGTGGAAGACGACGACCAATGCATGACAACGCTTATCTTGCTTCCAAAGCTCTACATGCCCTTAGTGGCGTCTTTAACGACACAGCTGGCACAAGGCGCCCTGAATATGAAACAGCTGAGTGATTTTTTTGGAAAATTACCGCAAGACGTCGAAGGTAGATGCAGTGCATGAAGAAAGGGCTTACGCGGCCAGTGCAGGGGGTCGTGGCCGCAGCAAGTTTCGCGGTCGTAGTCGCGGAAAATTTTGCGGCAATAGGCGCGAAGGTGCTCAAAGTTGCTCCTCTGGTTGGAAGTGCTTCCGCTGTGGAGATATAGGACACATGATGAAGGACTGTCCGAGTCCAGATGAGAACCACACGAAATGGTCCCATCATGCCGCTCACTCCACGTTTCTGGCATCGGCAATTCTGTATGAGTCTTCTTACGACAAACGTGTAATCATGGACTCTGGTGCCACGAGTCACATGACCTACAACAAAGACTGGCTAACGAACTTTAAAGTTGTGAATCCCCCTGAAGTTGTTGTTCTCGGAGATGGACACAGAGTGTTTGCACACGGAATTGGAACACTTGCGGTGAAATTGCAGTTTGACGATGAAATGATCCACACCGCGGACATGCGTAGCTGCCTGTTCGTTCCTGATTTGTCGTGCTCGTTGTTCTCGGTCAAATATGTCACTGCTGACGGAACGAAGTCGGTGCCTTTCGGGCGCAATGGCGCCAAAATCATCGACTGTGAGAACAGACTACTTGGTATGGGCTCGCTCAAAGACGGCGTCTATACTCTCAACTGCACTGTACAGGCACCGTGTGGCAGTCAGCCTGTCGAGTTCACAGAAAGAGACTCGTCCACAGCTTCCAGCACCCAGAGTTGTTTGGTTGCGAGTATCTCAGCTGACACGTGGCATTGTCAATTTGGCCACTTGGGCAAGCAGAACATGACAGATCTGATGAACTCTTACCTTGTCAAGGACATGGCTGTTTCAACTCAGACTTTGACCTTTTGTGAACCGTGTGCTCAAGGCAAGGCACACCAACAATCATATCCGAAGATATCTGACACTCGTTCGGCTGATATCTTGGATTTAATACATGCAGACGTTTGTGGCCCAATCAACCCGGTTTCGTTAGGCGGCAAATGTTATTTCGTAACTTTTACGGATGATTGTTCAAGATTTGTCTGGGTGCGCTTCATCCGTCACAAGAGTGAGGTGTTCCAGAAGTTTCGCGATCTCATCAAGGAACTTGAGAAAGGCACAGGGCGCAAGCTTAAGGCGCTCAGATCGGATCGCGGTGGTGAATTCCTCTCCAACGAGTTCCAGCAGTAATTGAAGCGTCGCGGAATTCATCATCAGCTCACTACCGCCGACTCTCCGCAGCAAAATGGTGTCGCTGAACGTATGAACAGGACTCTAATCGAGAAGGCCCATGCGATGATTGCGGCGGCCAATGTTTCAAAGACGTTCTAGGCTGAAGCCATTGCGAATGCAGCTTACGTCCGGAACCGTAGTCCAACGTCCTCACTGCGAAACATGACACCGTTCGAGGCCTGGTGGGGACACAAGCCCTCAGTGAAGCATTTGCGCACGTTTGGATGTCCTGCCTATGCATATATTTCCAAGGCAAAACGGCACAAGCTGGACAGTAAGATCGAAAAGTGCATGTTTCTCGGCTACAGCACGTGCTCGAAAGCATATCGTATCTACAACATCGCTCAGAAGAAGATGTTAGTTCGACGTAATGTCACCTTCAACGAGTCTGCTCTTGGTCGAGAAGGAGAATTCCAGTTACATCGACCAACAGAGACTGTACAGCTGGAGCTGGGCGATGGCGCAGTCATTGATGAAGCAGTCGTTGATAAAGCAGAGGGGAATCTGCCTGACAAAACATATAACTCAGCCACAAACAGTGAAGCTAGCGACGCATCAGGCGCCGAGGATACTGAAGGAGACGCAGTTGCACTTCGCAGAACGACTAGAGCAAATGCAGGACTTTTGGCTCAAGCTCTAGAGGCAGACGTTCAAGTTCAAGAGCCTAGCAGCTGGAAAGAGGCAATGAAGTCGCAGCAAGCAGACGAGTGGAAGGCAGCTGCACAGATTGAGTACAAGTCACTCATGAACCACGGCACCTGGGAGTTAGTGCCACTCCCTCCGGTTCGTGGCTCAAGGCTTCACACAAGTCTTTGGTGAGGATTATAACCAAACATTCTCGCCAGTCGTCCGATGGGAATCAGTCCGCACTATCATCAGTCTGGCTGCGCAATACGACATGGAAATCCACCAAATGGACATCGAGACCGCATTCCTCAATGGCTGGCTGGATGAGGAAATATACATGAAGCAGCCAGAAGGCTTCGCGTCTCCCGGTCAGCAAAACGTCGTGTGTAAACTCAAGCGCTCTCCGTACGGCCTGAAACAGTCTCCACGTTGCTGGAATGAAGTGCTACATGAGCAGCTGGTCGACATGCAGTTTGTTCAGTCTGCTGCTGATCAGTGTCTCTACATCGGTAAAATCTGCGGGAGTTTGGTTTTTGTGGCGATCTACGTCGACGACATTCTCATAGCATCCAAAGAGATCCAAGTTGTCCAGAAAACCAAGGAGCTCTTTGCAAAGAAGTTCAAGGTGAAAGACATGGGCAAACTCCATTACTTCCTCGGGGTGCGCATTCATCAGTCTGATGGTGCATTCTGGTTGGGACAGGAAAAGTACGCCGAGAACATTCTGACCAAATTCAAAATGGAGACGTGCTCCCCTGTCAGCACACCCATGGAGACCAATGCGCGTCCTGTGAAAGCAACAGGATATTCAACCCCGTTCGATGCCAAGCTCTATCTGTCGGCGATCGGAAGCCTATTGTTCTTAGCCAATGTGACCAGACATTTCACAATCTGTCCACAAGTTGGCTCAGTTCAGTGCCCAACCAACAGTCGAACACTGGAAGTTAGTGAAGCGCATTCTTCGTTACGTGCAGGGAACGAATAGCATTGGGCTGCTGTACACGACAGAACAAGACTCGTCACTTGTTGCTTATTCTGACGCGGATTATGCTGGTGACGTCAGTGACCGGAAATCGACTTCTGGTTTTGTGTTTTTGAAGAACGGAGCAGCGATAAGTTGGCGCAGTAAAAAACAGTCGGTGGTCGCACAGTCAACTGCTGAAGCAGAGAACATCGCTCTTTTTTATACTGCTCAACAGTGCGTCTGGTTCCGTGAGATGCTGCTAAGCCTGAAGCAAGGAAAACCCGAGACAATGGTCATCTACGAGGACAACCAATCGGCCATCCAGATTTCCCAGAATGCAGTGCATCATCCGAAGACAAAACACATCGGAGTCAAGTACCACTTCACGCGACCGAAAGTACTCAAGGCGTCATCAAGCTGGAGTATTGTAACACTGCTGACATGGTGGCTGACATTCTAACTAAACCATTGGCTCGCAACCGATTTGAACTGTTACGTGCTAAAATGGGACTTGACACTCAGCCACAAAATTGAGGAGTGTTGAAATATGCATTTATGCAAAATAACAACACAAGTCCAGCGTAGATTGAAATAGGCCAAAGAATGACATTTACATTTATTAATTAAGGAGCAGGAAATTAGGCAAGCATACACCATCAAAATAAGATACATCCAATAATCTCAGCAAGCATGCCGGCCCCCAAAAGGTGTTTACACATAATTAGTAAATTATGCCTATCAGCTACCCACTACCAGTACTATCTGTACCACTACTGACTTACCCATACATGTACAAACAGAAAGGCTGGGGTACTCGATCCCCCAGCCAAACATGATTAATGAAAAAAGTGGGCTAACCACCCAACATTCGTGAACAATTCATAATGAAAATTATGGTAAAACAACACACAATGTATAAAGGTGTTACATATCTAGACATTAGTCAATCAATAACTACTAACATATCAGACCGAGAGGTAGGGCCAAACAGCCACACAACTGTACGCGTAAAAAGTACCCGCACTAAAAACCCTGTGTACACTACTGAAAACTTAGTGGAGGGAAAAGCGTTAATGCAAAACCTCGCGTACCAAACTATAACAGGGAAAAGCGTCAAAAAATAAAAAAACTTTGTGAACTACCTCTCTGTCTTCAGTGTTTCACAGTGTATCTATACATAATGCACAACTTGATTTATTAGATAACAACTGGGTAACAACTGTTAACACAATATTAGGGAGGGAGGGTGGGATTTTTCAAACGGAGCGGAATAAACCGAACAGAAAAACTGATCTTGCAATAAAATCAACAAATTCAGCGATAACGATTAATCAGTAACAATAGAAATTCGAAAATATTTGCAGCGCAAAGGTCTCACAACAACACAAGCTAACTTGGAAATCGAGAGAGGCTGGCTCTAGGTCACGTGGTTGGTGTATCCATACGCGTGAGCGAGTAATTAGGCCAAAGTAGTTAATGAGAGGAAATGAACAAGCAAATGAGGTTGCCAGTATGGGAAGGTCACGTGACTTCCGGTCGCAGAGCCTTCTGGGTATCCTGAGCGCCCCTGGCGGCGACTTATAACCCTATCCGTAAGCCTAGAGCGCCCCCTGGCGACTGGAGCTAACCCTAACCGTCGTAACCCCAACTTTTTGACGATTGCGACGTGACCCCGACCTGACCTCATCAGTGGTGAACCCTGACCCAAACGGAGTGACCGCTACCCTAACGTGACCGCTACCCCTATTCCGAGGAGCAGTATAACTTTAACCCCACGGCTCGTTGTCGCCCGCGGTACCCTATCCGCGTGCCTCTTGTAGCCCGCGGTACCCTATCTGCGTGCCCAGTCGTAAGCCGTCGGGAGTGGGGCAATATAGTGACTTTATAGGTGTTGGACATGAGACGTCATAAAACGAAAAGTTTTCGATATGATGTGATGTAATATGTATGCATAAATTATTCATCCGCTCGTTTTAATGTGGTAGCAGGGTGAAATGTGGTCATATTTCGTTTGCTGGCGTCGTTAAACGACAAAATCGGCACAACACCTCATTGAATTAATAAGCTATGGGAAACCCGAGAGCAACGAAAGGCGTACTTTCGACCCGGCCCGCTAGCGAAGTCGGCTCGTGTTTTTATGAGTAGGCCGGTAGCAGCCGGCTAGCAGGCGGGTAGAATTAGGTCACGCGCCCCATATCAGTGACCCAACGACCCAGCCCGGCTCGTGGTTTTTATCAGTAGACCGCTAGCAGCCGGCTAGCAGGCGTGTAGAATTAGGTCAGGCACAGACGATATCAGTCACCCAACGACCCAGCCTGGCCATGTTTTTATTAGTAGACCGCTAGCAGCCGGCTAGCAGGAGTTTTAAAATAGGCCACGCACAGTCGCATAACGATGTCTCTTAAAGTTAAACTATGTGTTATATAGATGCGTTTTAAAAGCGTTCGCTGCATAGGAGTATGTATTAGTTACCATTCGTGCAAACAACGACAGAGATTATGTACTTACGAAGGATGCAACAGCAGACTCAATGCAACCCCGAGTTCGACGTAGACGACCAGCAGATCGGAGCATAGTGCAACGCTAGACAGCATCGTGACGATAGTAGCAACAACAGCGACGACAGCGACGACAGTAACATAATGACGGTAAGTGTATGCAGAAATGTCTAGTCTGACCAGCCTTATATAGCAAACGTTAAACAATGCAGACAGCTGACATAAGCCACTATAATACAACAATACAATAAGAAATTTGTCAAATCAGAAAGTAATGCGAAAAGAAACGCCAGACAGCCGCTAGAACACAATAATAATAAAATTTATCAAAGTGGAATGCGAAATACAAATCCCAGACACGCGACGTAACCCACTAGAACAATAAGCAATCCCTCACAACGAAAAACATATTCGTTAAGTCTGTCAGCTAACTGTCAGAGAACTGACGCTGAAACCAAAATCCCATTGATCACGCGTAAAAAACCAAGTCACTGCGTCCTAGACGAACGTTGCATCAAATTCCAGACACTCGACGTAGACCACTAGAACAATAAGCAATCCATCACAGCGATAAGCCTGTCACAGAAGTGTCAGCTAACCGACGCTGAAACCAAAATCCCATTTATCACGCGTAAAAAACCAAGTCACTGCATCCTAGGCGAACATTACATAATAACACTGGTATTAAATACAGTGCATGTAATTTTGAACAACATAAAGTCAGAATGAATCGTCATATATACTTCAGAGGAGGAAACAGTTTCCTATCGAACTTCTACGTGTGCAGGAAACATGCATGGGGTCATGCTTTTAACACTGTTGAAGCTGCGTATATGTACAGGAAATGAGTCTTTTATGGCGATATGGAGACGGCGAAAAAGATGCTAGCCACACGAACCGGACTACAGGCGAAATACCTTAGCAAGACCATTCGAGAGAAGGAACATTTACGTGCACAATGGAACAAACAGAGACGAGCTGTAATGATCGCGTTAGTTGCGATTAAATTTCGCGACATGACACTCCGCAAACGATTGTTAAACACACATCCATCGCCGTTAAAGGAATGCGTGAGAAGCAGAGAAGGATTCTGGAGCATGCTCACCTACACTGGACAGCCTGAACAGAACGTAATGGGTCAGATACTCATGAATTGTCGTGAGTTCATTCGAAAAAAACCAGACGAAAGGAATGTGCACAACAATAACGCCCATACGATAGGAATGCGCGTCGATAGCGCAACGCATACCAACGCCCACAGCTAGTGAGATAAGGAAAGGCGCGCCACACGATCGTCCTGTTATAAAAGGGAGCCGCCGTTTCAACGGTCATAACAACTCGTTTTCTCGAATCATCGACTGCCTCTCTCGTTTCATGCTCAAGTCCTCGACAACTGCCATGGTCACACGACTCCAATCTGAGGAAAGTAACTTACAAATTTACAAGACCGTTAACTATAGTCATTTGCACCGCGCAAGATAAATATATCGTGTCCACACTGTCTCAAAGGTGTGTACCATGAAACTAATGGCTATATTTGTCCCTTTTATCAATGACAACGGGTTCCCGTGTACAGGTCTTGCGCGTCCTGCTGACTGACTGTGAAGGGACTGAGGCGTGGGCAAAAAAGTTTCCATCGACTAGCGTCATGGGTACTAGGGTTCACTGGCAACACGTACACTGCTATGACGACAGAGGCAGACCGTTATGCCTCACTGACGCTGCTGCGGGAGGTCCGTGTCACGGTCAGCTTTGAGAAACGTATGTTAATTACACCAGAACTGGAAGTGGTAGGTTCATGTGTCATTATTAAATAGAATACATATGTTGTGTTGTGTAAAGTTCATTTTCTAATACTAATAATAAAGTTCATCTTCTAAGGTTATATATAATACTATTTATCTTCTAATACTAATAATAAAGTTCATCTTCTAAACTGATTGTGTGTGTGTGTGTGTGTGTGTGTGTGTGCGTGTGCGTGTGCGTGTGCGTGTGCGTGTGCGTGTGCGTGTGCGTGTGCGTGTGCGTGTGCGTGTGCGTGTGCGTGTGCGTGTGCGTGTGCGTGTGCGTGTGCGTGTGCGTGTGCGTGTGTGTGTGTGTGTTTTTACGGTCGTGGGTCGATGTGTGATGTATGTTCAGCCATGTACCGCTGCCATGTATCATTTATCATGTTCTTTCCGATGTGAATAGACACATGAACCTACCACTTCCAGTTCTGGTCTAATTAACATACGTTTCTCAAAGCTGACCGTGACACGGACCTCCCGCAGCAGCGTCAGTGAGGCATAGCGGTCTGCCTCTGTCGTCATAGCAGTGTACGTGTTGCCAGTGAACCCTAGTACCCATGACGCTAGTCGATGGAAACTTTTTTGCCCACGCCTCAGTCCCTTAACAGTCAGTCAGCAGGACGCGCAAGACCTGTACACGGGAACCCGTTGTCATTGATAAAAGGGACAAATATAGCCATTAGTTTCATGGTACACACCTTTGAGACAGTGTGGACACGATATATTTATCTTGCGCGGTGCAAGTGACTATAGTTAACGGTCTTGTAAATTTGTAAGTTACTTTCCTCAGATTGGAGTCGTGTGACCATGGCAGTTGTCGAGGACTTGAGCATGAAACGAGAGAGGCAGTCGATGATTCGAGAAAACGAGTTGTTATGACCGTTGAAACGGCGGCTCCCTTTTATAACAGGACGATCGTGTGGCGCGCCTTTCCTTATCTCACTAGCTGTGGGCGTTGGTATGCGTAGCGCTATCGACGCGCATTCCTATCGTATGGGCGTTATTGTTGTGCACATTCCTTTCGTCTGGTTTTTTTCGAATGAACTCACGACAATTCATGAGTATCTGACCCAATACGTTCTGTTCAGGCTGTCCAGTGTAGATGAGCATGCTCCAGAATCCTTCCCTGCTTCTCACGCATTCCTTTAACGGCGATGGATGTGTGTTTAACAATCGTTTGCGGAGTGTCATGTCGCGAAATTTAATCGCAACTAACGCGATCATTACAGCTCGTCTCTGTTTGTTCCATTGTGCACGTAAATGCTCCTTCTCTCGAATGGTCTTGCTAAGGTATTTCGCCTGTAGTCCGGTTCGTGTGGCTAGCATCTTTTTCGCCGTCTCCATATCGCCATAAAAGACGCATTTCCTGTACATCTACGCAGCTTCAACAGTGTTAAAAGCATGACCCCATGCATGTATCCTGCACACGTAGAAGTTCGATAGGAAACTGTTTCCTCCTCTGAAGTATATAGGACGATTCATTCTGACTTTATGTTGTTCAAAATTACATGCACTGTATTTAATACCAGTGTTATTATGCAACGTTCGCCTAGGACGCAGTGACTTGGTTTTTTACGCGTGATAAATGGGATTTTGGTTTCAGCGTCGGTTAGCTGACACTTCTGTGACAGGCTTATCGCTGTGATGGATTGCTTATTGTTCTAGTGGTCTACGTCGAGTGTCTGGAATTTGATGCAACGTTCGTCTAGGACGCAGTGACTTGGTTTTTTACGCGTGATAAATGGGATTTTGGTTTCAGCGTCAGTTCTCTGACAGTTAGCTGACAGACTTAACGAATATGTTTTTCGTTGTGAGGGAGTGCTTATTGTTCTAGTGGGTTACGTCACGTGTCTGGGATTTGTTTTTCGCATTCCACTTTGATAAATTTTATTATTATTGTGTTCTAGCGGCTGTCTGGCGTTTCTTTTCGCATTACTTTCTGATTTGACAAATTTCTTATTGTATTGTTGTATTATAGTGGCTTATGTCAGCTGTCTGCATTGTTTAACGTTTGCTATATAACGCTGGTCAGACTAGACATTTCTGCATACACTTACCGTCATTATGTTGCTGTCGTCGCTGTCGTCGCTGTCGTCGCTGTTGTTGCTACTACCGTCACGATGCTGTCTAGCGTTGCGCTATGCTCCGATCTGCTGGTCGTCTACGTCGAACTCGGGGTTGCATTGAGTCTGCTGTTGCATCCTTCGTAAGTACATAATCTCTGTCGTTGTTTGCACGAATGGTAACTAATACATACTCCTATGCAGCGAACGCTTTTAAAACGCATCTATATAACACATAGTTTAACTTTAAGAGACATCGTTATGCGACTGTGCGTGGCCTATTTCAAAACGCATGCTAGCCGGCTGCTAGCGGTCTACTAATAAAAACATGGCCAGGCTGGGTCGTTGGGTCACTGATATCGTCTGTGCGTGACATAATTCTACACGCCTGCTAGCCGGCTGCTAGCGGTCTACTGATAAAAACCACGAGCAGGGCTGGGTCGTTGGGTCACTGATATAGGGCGCGTGACCTAATTCTACCCGCCTGCTAGCCGGCTGCTACCGGCCTACTCATAAAAACACGAGCCGACTTCGCTAGCGGGCCGGGTCGAAAGTACGCCTTTCGTTGCTCTCGGGTTTCCCATAGCTTATTAATACACGCATGTATTATTTAAGAAACGTATATAGCATGCTGTTAACAAAGTCTCGACTGTACCGTTAACAAAGGCTTGATTTTTATATGTCTTTCACTCTGGTTTTCAGCTTCCATCGTCAACAATGGGAAGCTGTTATGGAAGAACTGCGTTACAATACACCGTGTATAGACGATGACGACGATGGCTACGACAGCCCTCCAGCGACTGACAATTGGAACGAAGAATGTGACGAATACGCCGCCTTCCTGGACCACAGACGAATGTGGGCAGCAGTAATGACAAAACTTGGTATGCTTCGCCCGCTCGCACGAGTAGACAAAGATCAGTCAATAGCACGCCTGCCGTATACCGATCACAGATGGATCTGGGCGGCCGTGATGGGCGAAATGGTCGAAGCCGTCAAGGCACGCAACGTCCGACGCTGGAAACGACCGATCAAGTTAATCGATAGATGCGGTAGATCACTGCCACGCCTGCACTTCAATTGACATCATCATCCAAAGAACGATGAACACTAGTTATATCACTATGCTTTAGTATAATATGATCTGATATATATCGTTATTTTTAAATAATAAAGTTTCTTTGCGACTTTATTCAATGAGGTGTTGTGCCGATTTTGTCGGTTAACGACGCCAGCAAACGAAATATGACCACATTTCACCCTGCTACGACATAAAAACGAGCGGATGAATAATTTATGCATACATATTACATTATCACATCATATCGAAAACTTTTCGTTTTATGACGTCTCATGTCGAACACCTATAAAGTCACTATATTGCCCCGCTACCGACGGCTTACGACTGGGCACGCAGATAGGGTACCGCGGGCTACAACTGGGCAGGCGGATAGGGTACCGCGGGCGACAACGAGCCGTGGGGTTAAAGTTATACCGCTCCTCGGAATAGGGGTAGCGGTCACGTTAGGGTAGCGGTCACTCCGTTTGGGTCAGGGTTCACCACTGATGAGGTCAGGTCGGGGTCACGTCGCAATCATCAAAAAGTTGGGGTTACGACGGTTAGGGTTAGCTCCAGTCGCCAGGGGGCGCTCTAGGGTTACGGATAGGGTTATAAGTCGCCGCCAGGGGCGCTCAGGATACCCAGAAGGCTCTGCGACCGGAAGTCACGTGACCTTCCCATACTGGCAACCTCATTTGCTTGTTCATTTCCTCTCATTAACTACTTTGGCCTAATTACTCGCTCACGCGTATGGATACACCAACCACGTGACCTAGAGCCAGCCTCTCTCGATTTCCAAGTTAGCTTGTGTTGTTGTGAGACCTTTGCGCTGCAAATATTTTCGAATTTCTATTGTTACTGATTAATCGTTATCGCTGAATTTGTTGATTTTATTGCAAGATCAGTTTTTCTGTTCGGTTTATTCCGCTCCGTTTGAAAAATCCCACCCTCCCTCCCTAATATTGTGTTAACAGTTGTTACCCAGTTGTTATCTAATAAATCAAGTTGTGCATTATGTGTAGATACACTGTGAAACACTGAAGACAGAGAGGTAGTTCACAAAGTTTTTTAATTTTTTGACGCTTTTCCCTGTTATAGTTTGGTACGCGAGGTTTTGCATTAACGCTTTTCCCTCCACTAAGTTTTCAGTAGTGTACACAGGGTTTTTAGTGCGGGTACTTTTTACGCGTACAGTTGTGTGGCTGTTTGGCCCTACCTCTCGGTCTGATATGTTAGTAGTTATTGATTGACTAATGTCTAGATATGTAACACCTTTATACATTGTGTGTTGTTTTACCATAATTTTCATTATGAATTGTTCACGAATGTTGGGTGGTTAGCCCACTTTTTTCATTAATCATGTTTGGCTGGGGGATCGAGTACCCCAGCCTTTCTGTTTGTACATGTATGGGTAAGTCAGTAGTGGTACAGATAGTACTGGTAGTGGGTAGCTGATAGGCATAATTTACTAATTATGTGTAAACACCTTTTGGGGGCCGGCATGCTTGCTGAGATTATTGGATGTATCTTATTTTGATGGTGTATGCTTGCCTAATTTCCTGCTCCTTAATTAATAAATGTAAATGTCATTCTTTGGCCTATTTCAATCTACGCTGGACTTGTGTTGTTATTTTGCATAAATGAATTTATGTGACAGCGGCGCATAAAGGATTTTATGCGAGATAACAAGGCAATGAAGGCGATTTGAGGTTAGACCTTTTATGGTAGAGAGAGTATTGGCCTAATTACTCGCTCTCGCGTATGGATACACCAACCACGTGACCTAGAGCCAGCCTCTCTCGATTTCCAAGTTAGCTTGTGTCGTTGTGAGACCTTTGCGCTGCAAATATTTCCGAATTTCTATTGTTACTGATTAATCGTTATCGCTGAATTTGTTGATTTTATTGCAAGATCAGTTTTTCTGTTCGGTTTATTCCGCTCCGTTTAAAAAATCCCACCCTCCCTCCCTCACATTGTGTTAACAGTTGTTACCCAGTTGTTATCTAATAAATCAAGTTGTGCATTATGTATAGATACACTGTGAAACACTGAAGACAGAGAGGTAGTTCACAAAGTTTTTTTATTTTTTGACGCTTTTCCCTTTTATAGTTTGGTACGCGAGGTTTTGCATTAACGCTTTTCCCTCCACTAAGTTTTCAGTAGTGTACACAGGGTTTTAACTGCGGGTAATTTTTACGCGTACAGCTGTGTGGTTGTTTGGCCCTACCTCTCGGTCTGATGTGTTAGTAGTTATTGATTGACTAATGTCTAGATATGTAACACCTTTATACATTGTGTGTTGTTTTACCATAATTTTCATTATGAATTGTTCACGAATGTTGGGTGGTTAGCCCACTTTTTTCATTAATAATGTTTGGCTGGGGGATCGAGTACCCCAGCCTTTCTGTTTTTACATGTATGGGTATGGTTAATTAACGGCAGAGTGTTCCCCACCGATACCATGTGAATTGTATATAAGTCAGTTGTGGTACAGATAGTACTGGTAGTGGGTAGCTGATAGGCATAATTTACTAATTATGTGTAAACACCTTTTGGGGGCCGGCATGCTTGCTGAGATTATTGGATGTATCTTATTTTGATGGTGTATGCTTGCCTAATTTCCTGCTCCTTAATTAATAAATCTAAATGTCATTCTTTGGCCTATTTCAATCTACGCTGGACTTGTGTTGCTATTTTGCATAAATGAATTTATGTGACAGCGGCGCATAAAGGATTTTATGCGAGATAACAAGGCAATGAAGGCGATTTGAGGTTAGACCTTTTATGGTAGAGAGAGTATTGGCCTAATTACTCGCTCTCGCGTATGGATACACCAACCACGTGACCTAGAGCCAGCCTCTCTCGATTTCCAAGTTAGCTTGTGTCGTTGTGAGACCTTTGCGCTGCAAATATTTCCGAATTTCTATTGTTACTGATTAATCGTTATCGCTGAATTTGTTGATTTTATTGCAAGATCAGTTTTGTCGTTCGGTTTATTCCGCTCCGTTTGAAAAATACCACCCTCCCTCCCTGATATTGTGTTAACAGTTGTTACCCAGTTGTTATCTAATAAATCAAGTTGTGCATTATGTATGGATACACTGTGAAACACTGAAGACAGAGAGGTAGTTCACAAAGTTTTTGAATTTTTTGACGCTTTTCCCTGTTATAGTTTGGTACACGAGGTTTTGCATTAACGCTTTTCCCTCCACTAAGTTTTCAGTAGTGTACACAGGGTTTTTAGTGCGGGTATTTTTTACGAGTACATTTGTGTGGCTGTTTGGCCCTACCTCTCGGTCTGATGTGTTAGTAGTTATTGGTTGACTAAACATTTTTGTACCTGAGTTTATTGACAGTGCAACAGCACTACTGATAAGTGCATCAGTGCCTGCTGTTATTGTTTACCTGGTTGTGCTCAGTCATGTGTACTGCTTAGTGACGTAATGCTTAGTGAAGTGATGTAGTCTTTGTCTGTTCTTACGTTGCACTTGCCATGCTGCCTTTCGTGTAGAGCAGTCGTCTGTTCTAATGCATTTGTTTCTATTGACATCTCGTTCTATTGTGATGTTTTACTTCTGCGTGAATGTAGTGTAAACGTCGATACTTTCAACAAGGACCCCCCAGACCCACCTCATTTCGAACACTGATGCAGCGGGAAACTGACGTCCACGAGTTGATAGCCGGAAAGTTGTGACCTAGAAAACTGATTTAGGTGACTGAAAATATTTAAAAAAAATGTCTTTCCATGAAATTCCAGTACTTATACGTGGCATTGGTCAGACATTCAGAGTGCTCAGTGAGGCCCTTATATATCAGAGATATTGTTTGGATCTTGCGTTGTTGCTCTATCCAGTGTCAGTGGTATTTAGTTGCCGCCCACCAAATATGTCTCTGTGTTGGAGCACGTCCGTCTAAGTGCTACGGGGCAAGTTCGTTCCTATGATATCTGATGTAAAATGCTCAGGATCACTTATGAACATGAACTCTAATAAATACTTCCAATTGTCCAGTTTGGTGTTATTTTCTAGTAAAAAAGTGACGAAACCAGATTTTATTTCATCATTTTCTAGCCGATGCAGTGCCAAACGTTGTTTTTTGTTTGCCTGGTTTATTTAATAGATATCACAGAATTTGTGATGACTTTAAGTTTCTAACAAATGTGTGTCACAAACATGACGTTTTTTTACATAAAAATAAGACAAAACTTAACTGTTTTTGTGTATTTGCTGCTTAAAGTACGTGTGGGGCGAACTTGCCCCGGCCCCTGGGCGGACTTGCCCTGAACTGAGGCAAGTCTGTCCATGCTTGGGTAGCTCTACTAAGAGTCAGCTTTGGATATTGGCTTGTAACAGTTTTGCCACTTGTTGATAGCACAAATGTGGACAACAAGATATTTTCGTTCAGTTTAAGGCCGAAACTGATCCTCTAGCCCTACAAATACAGTCTCCATATCCATTAGAGTGTCCATGGGGGCGGACTAGCCCCGGTCGCCCCTATATAGGTCTACATCGGAACTAGTGTCAATGTAAAGACTGAAGTATTAGCAGCCGGCTAATATTAACCCTTATGCAAGTAGAACGACACGTGAAAATACGCATTATTATTATTATTATATCCCACCTCTTTTCGGGGGCAACTTCCCATCTCCCGTCATTTTTTACAGTCCACCTCCCACCTATTTTTGATGCCATCCTCCCACCTTCCACCTCCCACTAATGTTTAGGACCAGCCTTCCACTTCCTGCCACATACCCTTCACTCATAGCTAAGCTATACCAGACATAACCCAAGACACCGGTAGATGATAGCACTTGGCTGTGCAAAAGCTCAATTACTATAGACGCCAGGTTCGTCTGCAGCGCGTCTTACACATAACTGAAAGAATCTTTTTTCAAGATATAGGCTACTATATAGACAGTCTGAATACTCGTACGCTAATATTCTAAAGCGTTTCAATCGTTTCCATCTCAGATTTGCTAATTAATTTTTTTTACAGATAAAAATGCATTTAAGTTTTCGCGACATTGCACCCGTATAGCGGAAAGAAAACTATTTCACCATTGAAATTACAGTCATGGATTCATTAAAATAAAATAAATTACAGCCATGCATACATTCTTATACGACGTGTTATGTGTAGTTTTTACAAACAAATATTTAGAAATAGCTCATAAACAGTGGTGTTCGTTTTGCCGCATGGTGGTGCTACGGTAGATTTAAAGGAGGGAAATGCAAACTGGATGCGCAGACGTTGGATGCTCTCGTGGTTCTAGTGTTCTTGCTGGAAACGTGAAGGTCTTTACCGTTTACATTAAACTTAGTTGGCATTACTTGGGCTTGGCGCCTACTTCCTATGGAATGGTACTACATTAAATAACAATGTTTGCGAGACAAGGGCGATTTAGAGGACGCGAACGTGATGGCAATAACAGAGGTAGCAACCAGCGTCGTTTTGAGCGGCGAGGTTCTGCTCCTGCTTCGGTTGAACATGGCGCGGCGCCCGGGGGTAAGTGTCTCTAACAGTAAGCAGAGATAATGATTTTGCTTTCACTCAGGACGAATTACATAGGAGACAAAGTGTCGGATAATGGACATTATGTTTTGTGATAGTTTATAAACGTGTAGTTGTGAAAATCCAATCAGATGTGATGATGTCAAAATCAATTTATTTATACTATTCGCCACAACCAAACATCAAAACGCAAAAAGCGAAGGCCAAAGCTGGAAAAAGGCTAGATTGATCACGTTACCTCCAGTTATATAATTTCTTTAGAAAATGTGATACATCACTATATAACTGCAAATTCTATTCTACAAGTACTGTATGTGCACATAGTTTTGATGCACTTTTTGTTAGAAGTTCTAAGACGCATATAAGCCAACTTGTGATTGTTTTGAATTAATGATTCAAAGTTCAACTTCATAAATTACACTAGATGCCACAGTAGTAGATTGTGTATGGCATTCTTTGAACGTATGGTGATTGAATGAATGAGTGAATGTAATGAGTAACCGAATATGCACTCTTAAATGTCAGTAGTTAACGTTATAGTTTAGAGTAATACAATGTTACTGTGGTTTCCATTATAGACTCAGTGACAATCCAAAACCTCGAACATTTTCTTCACATCTCGCCTTTTACATACAGTCATTCATAGAGATTTACTTATTTTCTACATCTCAGTTATGGCACTACTCAACACTACAACACTGAACAATGCTATATGTTGTGTGAGTGGCCAAAAGTAATGGTATTATCTTTAATGATTTCAATTTTGTCACTCCCTGGCAGAGCATAGGCCATTAACGAGCCCTCTCCACTGGACACGTTTTGGGCTTGACCCCTCTCCACTGGACACGGTTGTGGGCTTGACCCCTCTCCACTGGGCACGGTTGTGGGCTTGACCCCTCTCCACTGAACACGGTTTTGGGCTTGGGCTTCCAGCTCTTTCCATTTGTATTCTGCTTTCAACATCTCTGCTTGTCCTTCTCTGTGCCAAGTGTTTCTTGGCCTTTCCCTTTTCCTATTGCCCTGAGAGTTCTATGTGAGAACCTGTCTCGTTATGTGTTGTGTTGGCTTCCTGAGAGTATGGCCTATCCAACATTTGAGTTAAAAATGCGTAGCTTGGTTGGTATTGAAATTTCTCTGGATTTCCATATCTTATTAAGCAGAATGAAAGCTTCCCTTGCTTTCCCAATCCTGATTTAAATACAATCCCAGACATTATCTCAGAAGTTTTGTATGCCTCACTTTTTTATGTTATAAACTTAAAGGGTGGATAATATGAATATGAGAAATGTACAATGTTGCATTGTGTTACATTGATGTCATATTAATGATGTGATACATGAATAGTAATATAAAACTTGTTAATACTATTGTCAAATAACATACTATTTGCTGGTAATGTGGCTCTAGTGCTCTTTCCACATCTACCCATTGCGACTGGGGTTGGTCCAGTTTAATAAATGTTAATGTTTTAATTGCAACACTTTATTAATGTCAGTTCACCTATGTTTAGGATATCCAGCCAGTAGGTTGTGTCTGAGCTTCCAAGGGTTATCTAAACAAGTCAGTGCCACATTAACTACTTTAATTAAGTACTTCCAAACCAGGCCACTGGGGGCAGTTGTGCACAACATGAGAAGCAGGTGGAAGTAATTAATCACTTCACATTTAAAGGCAAAGGCAGAGAATGGGATGTAGCAATTAGCCAATCTCATAGTATCTTTGTCTGCCAAACTAAGATATCTGTGGAAGTGGCAGTGAGAGTGTTCCGCCCTCCCACTGAGGGCTTGGAGTGTGAGCTGTCTGATTAGGTGAAAGCCCTCCAACTTTATGTTTTGTTTTGGACCTGTGCACCTATAAGAGTGCCTAAAGATTAACCATTCGCACTATAATCACGAATATCACGCAAGTGGTTAACTGGGAATATGTTGTAAAAGTGTGAAATTCTGGTGTAATGTAATTTTTCGTAGAGGCTGACATATTCATCAGTGTTTGCAATTTTGACCAATCAGTGGCGAGCAGCCCCTTAACACCGACGCAGCTGTGACGTAGGCTGTGCGTATCACGTGTATTTTTAACGTGGTTGAGGTGTGCGGTGACATTTTTAGTTGCTTTAATATTGGATTTACATGCAGCAAAAAAATTCTTACAATGCCTGTGCAGCATTCGGATGTAAGTATCATTCAGCGAAGTATAGAGATTTTCTTTTTTTAATTCCCTCTGGAAAAACAGACAATAGCGAAGCAATGGATTCACAATTGCGGGTGGGCTGGTTGGAAGCCCATGCGATATGCTACACTTTGTTCTCCTCTTTTTGAAGAGTCATGTTTTGAATGGGTCAAGATCCTTCAAAACGTTGGCGACAGAGAATGTTAACGTACACTTTTCCTGTTATGGAAGTACGTCTCTGAATGTTATGGACGTACACTTCACATTTCAATATTGAATAATCATAATATTCTTAAAATGTTATGTAATGTTTTATAAACAAAGTCGTAGTTTTCAGCATTTCCACTAATAGCCTGATATTTGGTCTGTTCTTTCTCAAGTCTATATATTGAGCTTCTCAAGAAACCCTTTCATCAACGCTCATGCAGCATACCTAATAAAGAAACATAGACCCAAGAGATCATCATGACATCAGATTTTAAATGCTTAACTGTGGACAATTGCTATATTCAGTAACAAGCATGCATCTTTGAATAACATTGGTGTACAAAAGTAGACTAAGTAGTCTCTTAGCAATACTCTAACTGCACTTGTTGCACTAACACAGATGTTCTTATGCAGAAATGTGTGTGCGTGCGTGTGAGCTCTAAAACACTTTCAAAACTCCATAATACCAATCAATGATTATTGTCAGAGTGTTCTTAATAGGCTACTTTGTTTAATGAACAAAATACACTTTGAATCTCAGCTCTTCCACCAATAATGTTCAGTCTTTTCTTATTCTTTTCAAAGATAAATAACTGTTGGGTGTTTCAAGAAGCCATTACTTACACAGCATAATAAACAGGAGAACTGTTTGGTTGAGATTTAAAATAGAGAACAGTGAACAACTGGAGTATTCAATAAAACATGAATGCAAAACTTGTCTCACGGTCAAACATTAATTCAATAAATAAGGGTATGCAACTAGATATTTACTAATAAAAATGGTCTCTTATTAAAACTCTAGCAAACTGACTTTAATGTTATTGGAGAACAAAATGATGTTCATGTGCTGGAATATTTATGTTCTTCCCCTCGTTGTTCTCTTTGGGTTTTTTAATTTGTTCTGTTTATTTGTACTTCTTGAAAATAGTTAGAATAAACTATTTAATTTTAGTATGTCAGATCTAAAAGCACTTCTTCAGCTCTTCCCAGTTTTGCATGCTATCTTTCTTAATTTTGTATCCCAAATGGACCAGATTCGACTAAGGTGACAGGACTCTTGAATATAAACTGCCTAAGGATTTGGGACACACTATATTTAAGATACACGCTGTATATCCTTGGTTAATCAAATTCTTTTGTTAGGATGTTGTAATTGTATTTCACACCCATGTGCTTCTTGATATGTCAATACTGATATCCCAGTTGATGTAGAATTCCAGTGCTTGACGTATTAATTTTCCCTTATGACAGAACTAGCATTAAGTGAAAGCAATGGCTTTAAACCCACATAGTGAGTTAGTTGTGGTGTATATCCAGTGTAGTTCAGATATTTGATCAAATGAGGTATCAACCCTATCAACTTTGCACTATAGAGAATTGTATTATTATATTAAATACTTATGCATATTCAAGACTAAAAATGTACTTTGCATATTTATTTTTATTAAACAAAATTAATACTAGATGATGCAGCAACAAAAAGATGATTTTGTGTTATGAATACATGCCTGATGCGTCCCAAATTGGAGCCAAGATTCCTATAATCACGCTGAACACATAGAAATTAAATTTGACAGACTACTGTGTCACTCTATCTCATTAAAAAAATATGTAACAGAAAAGAAAATATGATAAAAAAAACTACATGTTTTTCAGACAGTTACATTTTTCTGAAAAGTTGCATATTCTATACTACCGTCTTTGACATGAAATATTGTGTAATTCATCCAATGGTATTAATACATTCATCATATTTCCTTTAGTACAAATGTTTATCTTCAAAATGGTAACCTTATTTATTTAGATAAACCAAATTTGAAAAAAATTATGGTAAGGTTGACCATGTGGCGGAATTTTCCATTATTTAAATATGACTTCTTCACTTGACATATGTAGTACAATTATTCAAGAGTATGATTGTGATATATAAATGAGAAACAGAAACTGTTAGAATATGATATTTCCGAGTTATATACTCAATAGCGAAACTCTGCATAATTTAAGCAAAAATTGTAAATTATCAGGGTCATTTAATTTCAAACAGCGTGTGAGATAATGATATTTCTAGACATTAGCATCAGTTATATGCTGAAAGGCACAAGAAAACTTTGTTTGGTAGTTTTTGGCCACCTATGTAATGCCACTATAGTGGAATTTTTTTATAAATGTGCAATCAGAAAGATGTGTTCTTACAATGTTCAATATATTGTGAATGGTAGGATTAGACAGATATTGAACTGCCAGTCAAATGTTTGTTTTCCAATGATTTGTCTAACTATGCTGCAGTTATAAAAAAACATGACATGTATTTATATAGGCTGACGGGAGCCTTCTGGAAACATTCTAATTTGTAGCAGTAGTACCAGTAATGCGAATTACACGTATTTCAAATACCAGTCTAGAATCTGGAAGTACTAGTTTAAATCTCTGTATGCCCACTTGATGACTGATCAGGCTGATGCAATTAATTAGGATAAAGTATGATCCAATTAGTTTAATTAAGATAATGAATGAGTCTAATTAAGATAATGAATGAGTCTAATCAAGATAATGAATGAGGCAGTTGAGGTTCATCAGAATGACACTGTGGCACCTGAACCAGCACTTTGCCACTTATAAGAAGATTCAAAACAATCACATGAAATAATTCATGCTTATGTCTAGTGAAGACATTTAATGAAGCAATCGTGTCATTGCCAACACTGACTTATCCAGTACATTTCTTAGGGGGAGGCATAATATGTGACCTTGTGCAAATGGGGGTTGTGAACATGCAAATGACTGCAGGATTGTAGTTTAACATTGTTTAATCTGGTTTTGTCCAGCCTGGTGCATTAAACTAATTTCTCTGAATGACCGAGTGTCGACATATTAATCAGCACGACTGCTATAAGTGACGTATTAAGGGAGGCCTGCATACACAGAACCATCGCAAAGTCTCGAACAAACGTGTTATTTTGTCAGAAAGAGGACTAGTTTAGTAAGCAAAAGCAAAAATATGTTACATAAGTTGATTTTGGACGCCGATTGGTAAGCATAGTAATAGGTGTATACAAATATATTTTCATTTGGCGAGTGAATATTGCTAGAATACCATACTCATGACGTAGGGTTATCTAACAGTATGGCATGGCCCATGAAATTAAGATGTGTGTTCAACAAGGTTTTTCAAGTAAACCACTGGCATGATATTCTTATTTGTAGTTACAAATGGTTATGTTTTAATAACTCTGATAGGTACATACTACATAGACTGACAACTGACTTTTGTTTTGCCAGGAAGTCTACAATGAAAACATCAGTTAACCTTACCCATAAAATGCCTTTGTTATTCTCACAAAGGACATGGCCATACATGCTAGCTGAGTATTTTTTAGAAGAAGTGGGGAGTTAATCATGTTTCCAGAGCCAGCAAGGGTTTAACCTGGTGCTAGTTTGCAGGGGATATTAAGCCCTGGAGATTAGCAGATGCTAATCCACCCTTTTCAGCAAGCAGAAAATCACTGCGAGCCAACAACTGGATTCACCATGTAGTCACTAAAGTTGAATCAAATTTGAGAGAGATCAGCAATGACACCAATTAGCTCCACTCCATAAAGAGACATTGTATAAATGAGTGTTCCAAGTCAGGCCTAACTTGTTGTGTACACCAGTTGCTGAATAAATTAGTTGAATTACCCCCCCCACCTCCTAGCCCCAAATGGGTGAACATGTGCACAAATGTTGTTATACAGTTAACTATGATTCTTATTTATCTTTCACATTAATAATACAGTTTATACAATTCTTTGACTGCTTTATTCTATCATATTGACGTTATTGTGATAAAACATGCCTGAAAAATATTTTTACCCAGTTTAGTCTAAAATGGAGGTTTGGCCCAACCTGTGTTTAACCGGGGGAGGGGGGGGGGCAAGAAATGGAAAGAAAGTAACAGGAAATAGTAACACATTTTACTAGGAAAGAAAGTCACTGGGAAAAAAGTAACACATTTTGCTAAGAAAAAAGCATGAACTTTATATTGAATTCCAATATCCTAGAAATGTATAATTATCTTTAAAATGTATAATTATTTCTCATTAGTTCGTTCTTTGACTTCGTAGCACTATTCTGCCATTCTAATAATATTCCATCATTTCTCATCTTTGAATTTGTAGCACTATATTGTTACGGGTGTTTTCATGTAAAGGGTACACATTTAACAAGATTTACCATCCAAGCCAAAGACCCAGATGGCAAGTGGACAAAGAAGCCATTGGCTTATCGAGAGTCCAACAATTTTCATCTACGTGTAACTCCTGAGATATGTGTCAACCTTGTTTTTAAACATATTCACGCTGGTAGCAGTTACACAATCTGTAGACAGTTTGTTCCATTCATTTATTGTCCTCTGTGAGAACGAGTACTTCCTGATATCCAATCTACACTGATCCTTTACTAATTTTACCTCATGTACTATAGTACTACTATCTGTTTTGAGTGAGAAAAACATATTTCTATCAATATTTTCATACCCATTCAATATCTTAAAAACTTAAATCTGATCTCTTAACCTCCTTGTCTCTAGGGTTGTTAAACCACATTCTTTTAGGCGTTCTTCATAACTAAGGTCTCTCAGTTCTCGAACTATTTTAGTTGCTCTCCTCTGTATTCGTTCAAGCATATGTATATATATGCTTCTTACGATATGGTCTCCATGCTTGTATGCAGTAATCTAAATGAGGTCTAACAATTGCTTATCATTAGCTTTTTCTTGTATGCTATGTTTCTCCCATTACAGGCCTGGGGTCTGTTACATTGCAACGTAATATATTACTATTACTTAGTTTCCTTTCTATTACTATTACATGCTGAAGGCAATGTAATATATTACTGTTACATTTCAAGCTACTATTACATTTTCCATTAGAACTGTTTTCTTTTGATTAAACATTTTACATACTTAATCACTTACATAGATTCCAATTAACTGATGGGTGTATAATTAATAAAATTTCAAATAACTCATAAATTTCTCAATTAAATTAACCTCACACAATTCCAATCGGATGTAGAAGTTTCATATTTTCATTGGAATGAAACAAAAAGCAATGTCACTATCATATAATACAAGTCTGATTATACCGTAGTAGACCCATACTGCTCGGCTGCTGCTTGGTGGACAGTTAATTATTGGCTCAAGGATAGGATGTTTTTCACACTTTTGGTCAATAGTGTGCAAGCTAGCTACCAACTGAGAAAAACTCAGAAAAGTTGGTGTAAGCCCCTGGATTTTTTCATACATTACCCAGCATGGCCGGCTGGCAGCTAGGGTTGAGAGATGGCAATGATTGATTGATTGATTCAAATGTTAAAGACAGTCTGTTTAGTGCTGGAAGCCTGGAACCCTTATCCTGCTTCAGTGAATGAATGAATAGCCTTGTGTGAAAAGGATAGATGGCTGGTGGACTTGACTTCAAATGACCAATTAGCCATGCAGCAGTCTCCTGCTAATAGTGCTAAAGTGCATTGACTGTCATGGTTGGGATACTAAACCATTTTATCTGCACTGTTGGAACATAAATAAATAAAACTGCGTTGAACGACTGAACATGATGCTAGTCCAAGTCCCATTATGTCAAAATACAGAATGTTTTGGTCTGATTATTTTCAATGAAATTGAATTTTGGTGTGATTGAAATGTTCAGTTGTAATAGCAAAGTAATAGCTCAATTACTATTTGATTTCTATTACATTGTGTTCTGTTCCATCTATTACTATTACTTAAACAATTGTAATCGTTACTATTACATATTACTATTACCCCAGGCCTGTCTCCTAATCAACCCAAGAATTTGATTACCCTTTGAAGCTGCAATATCACACTGTTCTGAAACTTTCATATCAGCACTTGTTATTCTTAAGTCCTTTTTGTTTTACAGTAGTTCCTAGAACAGTATCTCCCATATTATAATTTATATCCAAGTTCCCGTAGCCTGTATGTAGGCATCTGCCATTTTTCAGACCATTTAACTAATTTGTTTAGATCATTTTGTAAATGTTGTTTATTACGATCAGTGTTAACCTTTCTAAACACTTGTGTCATCCACAAATTTAACCCCACACAGCCTCAAAAATCAGTGTTCCAATTATTTGGTTCATGTTATTTTCCAACACTGTAGATGATATTACATTAACACTGACATTTTAGAAGCATGACGTTAAACATATTAAAAAAAAATTGGCATCAAAATATTAAGCTGTAAAATTAGCAGTCCGGAAAGGACATTACTTTGACACACAATATACCATTATGATATGAGGTATATGTTAATTGTTCTTTATGCAAATTACAGTACTGAATAAAACAATATGATACAATAAGACAAAAATCTATTGCAGCAGAAAAATCCTCAGCAACCCGAGCTCAGCAACACGTTTATAACCAAAGGATAAGATAATATCAAATCGGTTTATAATTTGTTAGTCATCAACAGTTGAATGAGGAATAAAGAGGATAAGCGAGGACAAAAAAGGTGGGTTTTCAGATGGTGTTGGAATTTTATTATATTTCCTATAGGCTTAGTGCTAACAATGAAGGAGTTCCACTGAGTTTGAGTGGCCCTGGTTCCGGCATTTGTTTTAACTCAACTCTGGGAATAAAATATATTTTTAATTGTCCCCGTTCCATTTTGAGCAAATTTTTTTGTGCGTAAAACTAAAACAGACAATGTTTTAAATTAGAATAAATAATAATTATTAGGTTAGAGCCCGCAACGGCCGCGGCCTGCCGCTCTGTGCAGACCTGGAACGGCCATCGCCGGCCGCATACATGACCCTCTATTTAAAAAATCCTGGTGATTAACTACTAAACTAAATTTTGCCACACCCTAGCAGATACATTTTGCAACAACATTAGTTTGTTATGTGCATGTGTTGCCCTTTTGGAAATCTTTATTTTCATCAGTTTTGTTCACGCCATCTCGAAAATTTTTATTTCTATATTTGTCATGATAAAATATGGTGTAACCTGAAAAATAACCGTCAGAATTTGATAATTTTTTCAGTGGTGCAAAGCTAACACACATAGCTACATTTTCTTCCCTGGGTTGCACAGGGTTATAGCATGGGATCATTGTCAAATGTCAGTCGCAAGGTAGAATAACTTTCAAAGTTTGAACAAACTTACTATTTTGTCTTTGCAAATTGTGAGCAAATGTCAACATTTTATCAATATATCCTATTTCTATGTATACAGGCATGTGGAGAAATTACTACTCTTCAAAATAAATGCAACTTGTAATTGTCAATATTGAATAGTAGTTTTTTCTACAGATATCTGAACTCAAGGAGGTAAAATTGCTCGAAATTTGCCAGAAATCCTGGGAACAGGGGAACATGTTTTTATAAAATGCTGGGGCCTAATGGGTTAAATTAGAATAAATAATAATTGAATAAATATAAACCATACTAAATATTGTCGTTCATTTCTTGTATCTAGCAGACTAATAAACTAAACTAATGAATTTAATAAACATTTCAATAGAAATTTTATTTGCGAAACAGTTACAATCATTCAAAATAACGTTGTTTGATGCCGATGTTTCACGCGCATTGCCACAGCCTGGGCCTGGCATGGGCAAAAAATCTGTTCTTCTCGGTTCACTCCAAATCGAAGCCTCCAAAGTTCACTTTCACAGCCAAATATCACAAATAATCAGAATGTCTTGGCACATTATATTGTCTGTTGGATTGTCTGCCTCCTAAGTATCACCTATATGAAGTAAATTGGTGTAATATCCTTCAAACATTGTCGAACTCTACGATTCTCGCAACTTTGTCTGCCATCTTTGCTCTGGTAGTTCCCCGGTGTTCCACAAGATAGTGATGTCATTAAATGTGAATGCCAGGGGTTTCCCATGCACGTGCAGACCTTGGCAGTTATATGCCGCTGGCAAGGAAGTAGTTTGTCACAATTGTATTTTATATCGAATCGGCATAGATTAGTAAGTACTGTAATGTGTACCACTAATACAATCCGACCCAGCTGTGGCCGCCGGGATGAATCGGAAACATTTTGAGTTGGCGGCTGCTGATAAAAAGGTCTTAATTTCGAACACTGCATAACTAGATGATTGAAGCTGCCTATGCTTTCTTGCAGGAGTGAGCAGCAAATGTAAATGCGCTAGTTTAAATGCGCTAGTTGCCTCGATGAACACTTGTTTGAACACTAGTTTTTTCCAGTTCGTTTTTTCCGTTTCTTTTTTACTTTCTTTCCCACATTCGTGGACTGGGCAGTGGAAGACGTTTGTGACCCTCATTTGCAGGGTCGGCACATTTAACTCAAATGTAGGAAAGAAAGTAACAGAAAAAAATAACAGGCATCTACCTCCCCTCAAATATGCAGATGTGCTAACAAAGCATACATCGTACCAGTATTAAGTTGATCAGATGTTTTTATATTTCTTAACTTGTTTTGATTGGTGTTGACATAAATGTGTGATTATATGGTGTGCCTAACAAAACACGTGTTATCTCACTGAAGCCATAATAATAATCAGCCACTCTAGGATATAGGTAGATATACCAACATCTATGCATTCCCTTAATTCCAAACCACATTTACTTAAATTGTGTTTTTAACTAGTAAAGAATGTAGTCTGTTTAGTTAGTAATTTGTTATTATAATTTTATGTATCCTTCAGTGATTGCTTAGGCCACTGCTGCAGTTCACTCAACTGTATAAATGAGTACATGGCAATAGACAGTGATGGTATTCCAACAGTGGAATTATAAGAACGAACAACTTTCATGCTGCAATTGCAGCATAGCTGGACGCTTCCAAGGGAAGTTGAAATGGTGTTTGCGTGAACAGGTCTGTTGGGGGCAGAGTGTAACGCGCCCCGAGCAACGAATGTTGGATGGGCGTGCGTGCCGTAGTATAAATTTAATGATTTGCTTTTATTGGCTCATCACATGGCACCACTTTTGTGGCTATGGCACCAGTAGCTAATAGGTTCAGACTGCAAGGTCACATCTGCTGTTGAAAGGTCCCCTGTGTTGGTCTGTAGCAGTCCCAGTTGCATGTTGTGAGGTTCCACACGTGGGTGTGTAGAAGCTACAAGGGCTTGGCCTGAAAAGGTCCCAGCTGCAGCCCTGGCTGCAAGACTAGGCTGCAAGGACCATTCGTTGCTGTGAGGTCCAACCTGTGGGTCCATATCTAGCTGTGTGACTCCAGTTGTAGCTGCAAGGTCACAGAGAGTGTTCCAGTAGTAGCTGCATGGTCCTAGCTGTAGCTTTATGGTCCTAATTGCTTTATGGTCCTAATTGTAGCTGCATGGTCCTAGCTGTAGCTTTATGGTCCTAATTGTAGCTGCATGGTCCAAGTGGAACATTAGTTGTAGACAATATCCATTCACATTGGATTGTTGTCTTTTGCAGTTCCATCTGCTGATGACGACCATGCCAGCAACCCCAGGGATAATACCCGAACTGCCTGCTCCCGCCGTACAACTCCCAACCACATGGAAGGAGCAGATGAAGGCATGCGGAGGGGAGCTTCCCGTATATTTGCCCTATCCGTGCAGGGACTCAACTCACGCAGTTCTGTGGATATGATGGCGCAGTATGGAAGGGGCGATTGCGGGTCATCTTGCGGTGTGAAACTCGAGGAGGCCCCTCGGAAGTTGTCACCCCCTGTGCATGTGACCCCTGACCTTGTCCCACCAGGGTGTGAGCCCCCAGACCTGTCTGACTGGGGTGCATCATGTAATAGAACTCATGTCTACAACCCTGTCCAGTGTACTGATATGTTCAGCTTGGGCAATGGCCGTCTACAGCGTTCTGCTGACCATGTACATCCAGTAGACCGGTCAGAGAAACTGTGTAGTACACGGCAGCATCAACTGTCCACCCCACCACCTCATTCAGAGGGTGCACAATCACAGACAATCAACGACAAAACTCGCAGATTTCATAAAACTTATTCCAGGCATATTCCACATAATGTCAGTGGTGGTTCTGAGACCCCTGTTGGCAACATTCCAGTGAGGGGTTTGTTACATGTTCAGGGGGTTAAGGTCGATAACCAGTCGTTGACTTTGAAACCAGCGTCACGTCAACGAGGCTTCTACAAAACTAGGTCAGGCAAAGACTTGGAATCGTCCAGCACACACAAAAACATTGTGACCACTTCGCATCCACAAGGCAGTTTTTGTGATTCACAAGACGGAGCCACTGCAGTGTGTATCTTGATGCCACGTGGACACGGGCGTGACAAGAAGAGGAGGAAGAAGAAAAGGCACGGAGAAAAGTCAAAGGGGCAAACCAGCTCAGAGTATGACACAAGTTCTGAGAATCTGGGTAGCAAAGAAAGGTTTGTTGACCCTAAAAAGAAAGCAAGCAGCGCATGCAGAAGACAGACCAGGTCAGTTTGTGACACAAGTGGTGAGATTCTGGGCAGCAGAGAAAGGGTTGTTGAACCCAAAAAGAAAACAGGTGCTGTGCGAATGAGGCATACCAATTCTGAGAATCTGGGTACCAAAGAAAGGATTGTTGAACCCCAAAATAAAGGGCAAGGGAAAAAACAATCTGGTACTAATGTAGCACTGCATGTGTTAAGGCAAGCATTGCCACAACGCCAGAGAACGACAGAACGGCGAACTCTGTCGGAGGAGGAAGATGATTGGAACAGGGACCACTATGGAGTGTCACTTGAGTCACCATTGGTGACACCAGAGATGTCATCGGTGACAATGTATATGCCACCAGAGACACCATCGGTGACATTGCCTGTAACACCAGAAACACCATCAGTGACATTGCCTGTGACACCAGACACAACATCAGTGACATCACCTGTGACACCAGACGCAACATCAGTGACAATGTATGTGCCACCAAAGCCAACAGTGGTGTCATCACCAGATCCATTGTTGGTCACATCGCCTGTGACACCATTAGTGACATTGGTGTCTGTTGCAGATGAAAGTTCTGTGTCATGTCGAGATGAAGATACAGGTGAATGTAGTCATGTAACAGTTAATGGTGTTGACAGTGAAGCACATGTCACATCTCATGACACTTCACACATGTGTCACCATGACTCTAATGTTACATCTTGTCACAATACAAACGAGTCAGGGTGTTCCAAAGGTGTTGTCGGCACTGATGTCTACATCTCAGGCAGACGAAGTGACACAGCAGCTGTCACTGCTGATGACAGACTTCATTACATTGTTGATGACAGATGCCATTACACTGCTGACGATAGACAGCGTTACACTGCTGATGACAGTAGACATCATTTCACTGCTGATGACATACGTCATTACACTGTTGATGACAGACATCATTACATTGTTGATGACAGACACAATTACACTGTTGATGACAGACAACAGTGTAATGACAACTTATGTCATTACATGGAAGTGATGGAACCAACTAACAATCACGATGTCACAGTCAGTCATGATTATGCTGAAGCCACCGTCACGCCTCGTGACGTCACAGCCAGACATAGTTACAATGAGGTCGTTGACGTGGGGTCCTGTTTCTATTTGTCAGCCACCGGCCACACGTACCACGGCCACTTGGGCCGCCCACGCATGAGAGGGGCACTCCCGCTGTGGCCACCACGCTCCTCCTACGACTACCTTCCCCTGATGTCCCTGGACCTGTCGCCTCCGGAGGACACTGACCGTCTGGAGGACGAGACAAGGGTCAACGCGTTCAAACGTCACAAGACTGGCAACCAGGGCACCCAGCCAGGTAGGTTGCTTGTCACCAGGACACCCGGGACACCCAGACAGGTAGGTTGCTTGTTGTCACCAGAACACCCAGCCGGGTAGGTTACTTGTCAGCGGGACATCCAGCCAGCCATAGGTTACTTGTTTTCACTGGGACACCCAGGTTACTTGTTCAAATCTTGTTGTCACAATAAATGTCACCCTTTGGTGAACGGTTCACTGCATGCGCTGTCTAGTCAGAGCAGCTATAGAATATTTCACGGTTCATTCAATAGGTGTCAGCAGACAAAATTTTTTGTCATGTTCCAATTACAACGCATACTTGTGTTAGTCACAAATTTAATGTGGATTTCTTTGTAAATGTAGAGCAACCTGCCAGCAGGCTATCTAGTAAATGTAGAACAACCAGCCAGCAGGCTATCTAGTAAATGTAGAACAACCAGCCAGCAGACTATCTAGTAAATGTAGAACAACCAGCCAGCAAGCTATCTAGTAAATGTAGAACAACCAGCCAGCAAGCTATTTAGTAAATATAGAACAACCAGCCAGCAAGCTATCTAGTAAATATAGAACAACCAGCCAGCAGGCTATCTAGTAAATGTAGAACAACCAGCCAGCAGGCTATCTAGTAAATGTAGAACAACCAGCCAGCAGGCTATCTAGTAAATATAGAACAACCAGCCAGCAGGCTATCTAGTAAATATAGAACAACCAGCCAGCAGGCTATCTAGTAAATGTAGAACAACCAGCCAGCAGGCTATCTAGTAAATGTAGAACAACCAGCCAGCAGGCTATCTAGTAAATTGGGCTTGGGCACCTTAACATGAATAAGATTACCTTCTTAGTATCCTTGCTAAAATTTGAATTAATGTCTGGGTATTAGTGGATATGATGTGTGCAGAAAATGTTATGGCTACAGTTTAATTATATGAATATGTAATATATTACATCAATATCTGTTCCTTTAGTCCTGATTGATAATATATTGCCTTAGAAAATGTTGATTGTGATTACACTTTATGAGTGATTAGAATTGATTACAATCAAAGCCAATTGTTGTAAGCCAATTAAAATGTGCATACACTGTAGTTAAATTTAAGTGTCTTCTAAATAACAAACAAATAAATATTTCACTTGTATAGCTCCAAGTCTAGTTAGAAACTACTCAAAGCACTAAAATTACTCGAAGCACAAAGCACAAGTAAAAATAAATAATTAAATAAATACATTAAAATTAAATTACGTTAAAATTAAATATATTAACCACTGTGTAAGTCTTCTCTATATTGTTGCAGGAAACATGAACCAACCACAGTCAGACATGCTCCTAAACTCCAGTTACCCGGGGTGTCTGCCCAGCCCGCCTGCCTGTAACCCCAGACTGAGGTATCCCCCTCCTCCACCTCAGCAGTGGTATCCACGTGGAGACGATTCCGGATCTCCAACTCCTCCACCAGACTTGATGTTCTTGGACAACTCTGGACACATGTGGCCAAGACCACCGTTGGGTCAGTGGTACCACCAAGGTAGTTGTAGCTGCCCCGAGGGCTGGTACCCTCCGTGTGCGGGAATGCAGCTGATTCAGTTTCTGGGTCAGAGTCCACCAGCTAGCACGGGCAGTGCTCCAGTGGTGTCACCCACAACCACTCCCATTGCAACTAGTCCTCTAGCTACAAGTCCCCTAGCTACAAGTCCCCAAGCTACAAGTCCTCTAGCTACAAGTCCCCTTGCAGCTGATCTTCAGTTGCTGGCTAGTTGTCTTGTTCCCCCTCCACCGCCACCCACCACCCCCCATCCCGACGAACCCACCTCCCAGTCGGAAGAAAAATCCGTCAACAGCTCTTACACAACATGGCCTATGACCCAACCCACCACAGCGTCATACGTCGCGCAAGCTCCTTGCTCACCAGTCGTCCACGCTGTGGCGCCATCGGTGCAGTTCGACTGGTCTTCCTCTGACACAAGAAATGGTGGTGCACAGGACAATGTCGAGCAAAATAAGCAATCGTCGCAACTTGGTAACCATCAGACAACTGTTGTGAATCTCCCATCAAGAACTCGTGGCTCTTCGATAGGTGACAGAAAAGTTACTTCAGGGTATGTGAACAGTGCCCCACACGGGCATATCCATGCCGACACAGGTTTCAACAGTTACACATGGGTAAGTGGCAGTAGTCAGAAAAACGTGGCAGAATGTGAGCCACATGTAATGTCACCAGCCAGTCTCAATGACTGTATAATTTCGTCATCGTACAAAGCAGACGATTCTCTTGCCAATGATTCACTGTTGCACCACTGCGCAGATATGGCAATATCCAAGATGACGGCAGAAACAGAAAACTGCCAACAGGGGACAGTACAGTCACAAGGGAAGGTGAAATTCACGGTGGCACATTACGTGCCGCCATCAATGCGTTTGTCAAGCAGTTTCAGTACTGTCAGCGCTGTTGACTCGATGTCACGCACACCCCGATGTCCCACAGTCTTGAACGCCACACTTCCTTGCATCAGGTCCAGCGCCTCAGGGAATGGGGGCACCCCTGAGAGCAGGGTAATAGACAGCACCCGAGGGAGTTGGAGGAAAGACAATGAACAGGAACCGACTGGTTCCAACGAGGTGCGCACTGGTCCGCGATGCAGTCCGTACGGACTGTGGGTACGCACCAGTACTCCAGTGACAGATTGCATACCCATGCCAGATGGCGCCAATGAGCCGACTTTTCTAACGCCTCGACGCAAGTCTGCATCGAGTGTGCATCAAAGACGGTTGTTGGTGAGCAATGGCGCCCCTACAAGGGGAGGTTCAAAGGACAGCAGTGTCACCCCTTTGACGGGCGGTTCTAGGGACAGCAGTCGTGGTGGAATGGCATCTGTGTCAAGTTCTGTTGACAGTGACTTGAACCTGTGTGGACTGGGAAGCTCGGTAGAGTCGAGTCCGTCTACGTCGCAGCGTGTCAGTCAGTTTAGGTGTTGTTCCGTCTCCAGCAACATGTCCCAGGAGACATGGAGCGAACAGTCGGCGTCGTTTGATGATGACGCCTCGACGGGCAAAGTTGAGGTTATCGACGGGGACAAATGCAGCAAGAAGGAAGAAGGTGAGATAGACTGGTTTGATGGGGAATCCCGCAAGTCAACGGAAAAGTCACAGAACAGATATGAGATGTTTCCCAACAAGTCAACCACGCCCAGTGGAGCGTATCTTGGCAACAGTTCCTATGGTGGAAATTACAATAGCGACATTCAGTCGAAATCCACGAACCGTGCCCAGACGAGATGGAATCTTCCGCCTCGTATGCAACGCCTGCTTCAAGAGTCGGCCACCGCTTCCAGGGCACAGTCGCTCATGTCAAAGATACAGCCACAGTCAACGTACGCCGAGACACACACTGACCGGATCAGCTCGTGGCCAAGCTTTGACTGGCGTGCAAAGCTACATGGGATATTTGAGAAGAGTTCCGAGCAGTTCTTGGATTCGCACTGCCATATCGACTTTCTCTACGATCGAACTGGCTTCAAGGGA
Organism: Lamellibrachia columna; assembly: GCA_963662155.1. Classification (NCBI taxonomy): domain Eukaryota; kingdom Metazoa; phylum Annelida; class Polychaeta; order Sabellida; family Siboglinidae; genus Lamellibrachia; species Lamellibrachia columna. Next base: position 24,184,718 of record OY759275.1, read on the forward strand.
ACATTCCAGAAGTATATGACTGTTAACAAGGACACGTTCCCCGACAACTTTGCTGGCTGTGTGACCGTTTTCTGTCATCCGCACACATTCACAACTGAGGGTGAGTGTTGGAACATAATATAAGTCATCTCTATATATATATATATTCTGTCAAGCCTTGAATTTTGCCAAAATTAGGGTAAGGCCAGCTGGCCTTGAAGTTCATATATTTTTGGGGCACCAAGGCCAATATGCAGGGCACCGAGGCCAATAAAAAATCTTGTATAATCATAAATGTCTTAATACAATGTATATATTGTTAAATGATCGTTGTTGTCAAACAAAGTGGTGTACTATTAAGGAGAAGCCTTGTCTGAGATGTTGCCTTTAGCCGCCGCTAAGTTTGACACCTGTTCCTTTCAACCTCTTTGTGGCTATGTTGAAGTGCATTTTGGGAGCTACTGAGATTGTGCTTTCAAATAACGTTTAACAAGATTGTCATTCAAAGCAAGAAACTCCAGATGGCAGGTGGAGAAGAATCCAACAATATTCATCGTTGTGTAGTCTGCACTTATCAGATATTTGCAATTTAGTTTTTAAACATATTCAATGCATTTGTGACCTAACATTGTCCTATATTGTGTTAATGGGCCTGTAGTGTGATCTAACCTTGTCCTTCATTGTGTTAGCGGGCCTGTGGGGTGTCATAACCTTGTCCTTCATTGTGTTAGCAAGCCTGTTGGGTGTCCTAACCTTGTCCTTCATTGTGTTTGCAGGCCTGTTGGGTGTCCTAACCTTGTCCGTTATTGTCATAGCAGGCATGTCGAGTGTCCTAGCCTTGTCCTTCGTTGTGTTTGCAGGCCTGTTGGGTGTCCTAACCTTGTCCTTCATTGTGTTAGCAGTCCTGTGGAGTATCCTTGCCCATCACTATCCTAGCTGGCTTGGGAGTGTCCTAACCTTGTCCTTCTTTGTGTTAGCGGGTCGGTCGAGTATCCTAACCATGCCCTTCATTGTCCTAGCGGGCCTGTGGAGCGACCTGCTGCGTGAGGACAGTGTGTGGGGCGCTGTCGGGTGTCACCCAAAATGTGCAACCAACTTCACGGCGCGGGCAGAGCGTGCAATGAAAGCCATGTTGACACATGACAAGATGGTGGCCGTTGGAGAAATAGGACTTGACTACTCGGGAACGTAAGTGCGCAGATCACACATACCTTAGAAATCATAACGATTTCAAAATATGTTTTTATTTTTAATAGTAATCAAACGCCTTTGAATATTACCAATCTATAGGTGTTGCCCTTAAAATCTCCTGAAAGTATAACAATATTTCCAAATTTTTTTCTCCTTGACATGACGCTGAAAGTGTATTGGTGATTAGTCAGAAACTGAGCAGTGTTGTTTGCAGTTTCTATCAGCACCACGAGATCCAGAAAGAAGTCTTGGCTCGCCAGTTGAAGCTCGCCACTCAGATTAACAAGCCTATTGTGATCCACTCTCGAGAGTCGGAGGCGGACATTATCACGGAACTAGAGAAGGTAAGGACAGTCCACAGAGTGGGATGCGGTGACTCAATGGCTAAAGCACCAGACTGTCAATCGAAAGTGTTTGTCTGTCGTAAGAGACTAAACGCTTTTGGTCCCTTCTACCTGGTGTCTGTGCCAGGGAAAGGGAAAAACTGTTGTGAACTCAGAGAGCCAATTTTGTTGATCTACAATAACCCACATGGCCGCTGCATTAGCTGCTGCCAACACTTGCTGTGATAATGGAGGAGGCACCATGATCACACCTTGTCTTGGCAGATACTGGCACTATATAAGACCATGCATTATTGTTATGTAGAAGGCTTATTAGTCAACTACTGCTGCTGCTTCCTGAGATATACAACAATTTTCCATCTGGGAAAATGTAAATTCTCACCTTCCTTTGTAAGGGTCTGATGTAAAAGTTGTGTTAAACTCTCTCACTTAGATCTTTCCCGCTGGCTTTCACACAATAATCCAGAGCTAATTTATATATTATATATGTGCTAGACAAAACTTTCCCAACTCAAAAAATAACCTGGAGAATTCATGGATTTGGCCACAAATGTTAACCCATTAGACCCCACAACGGCCGCAGCCGGCCGTTCTGTGCAGTCCTGGAATGGCCGCCATCGGCTGCATACAGGACCCTCTATTATAAAAAATCCTAGCGAACAACTACTGAACTAAACGCTATAAAATTTTGCCACACCCTAGCGGATACATTTTGCAACAACAACAGCTCGTTATGTGCATGTGTTGCCCTTTCGGAAATCTTGATTTTCATCGGTTTTGTTCACGCTATCTCGAAATTTTTTATTTCTATATTTGTCATGATAAAATTTGGTGTAACCTGAAAAATAACCGTCAGAATTTGATAATTTTTCAAAGTTTTAACAAATTTACTATATTGTCTTTGCAAATTGTGATCAAATGTCAACATTTTATTAATATATCCTATTTCTATGTATACGTGCATGTGGAGAAATTACTACTCTTCAAAATAAACGCAACTTGTAATTGTCAATATTGAAAAGTTTTTTCCTACAGATTTTTTAACACAAGGAGGTAAAATCGCTAAAAATTTGCCAGAAATCCTGGGAACAGGGGAGCATGTTTTAATAAAATCCTAGGGCCTAATATGTTAATATTATTAGTAATTCCTGATATACAGACCATGATAGCTACAAATTAACTGTATTTCTTACGTACGTCGCTTGAATAATGAAAACTGCTTTAAATACGCCACTATGCAAAAATTACCCATTTATTGGAGACTGCTCAGAGTATACATGGTACATATACACAGACAAAGGTAAGTTTCCCAAAAAGCTCAAGTAATGATGATTGAAACTTGACAATTGAAAAGTGTTGCCATCTGGTGTTATACTGTTGGCACCACTTTTCAGTTGTTCTACACTAGTGACCAAATGACACCAGTAGTGTTAAACAGTTACCTTATTGTCTACAGAAAAAAATTTGGTGTATGCTTATAGAAGAACAGATTCCCAATTTTTTTCATTACAGTCTGCCCCCCCCTCCCCCCACCCCCAGCTTAATACAATGTTGTCTTGCTGTGTTTTCAGCACATCCCCCGGAACCACAAGATCCACCGGCACTGCTTCACGGGCACTTGGGAGGAAGCCCAGACCTGGCTGCATAAGTTTCCCAACTCCTACATTGGACTCACAGCCCTGCTCACCCATCGGAGTCGTAGGGCCTTCCCTCTCAAGGATGTGGCTCGCTTCATCCCTCTCGACAAACTGCTCATTGAGACGGACACGCCCTACTTTGTGCCCTGGAGGGTGGGTATTCATTGCTTTCTTGTATTGCTATTACGGGGAGACACAGCGGGTGAAATGGCATTTAAAAAAAATATCAGTTTCCACTGTATTCTGATAGTTTTGTAAATTTCTAACCATACATTTCACTTTTATAACAATTACATACATCTAAATCACTTTTATTCATGGATAAAGCCTCTTTCAAGTAGTAAATCCCATTTTTCAATTTTGGACGGCCGTTTTCTCAAAACCGTGTTTTTCACATTTGGAAGAAATATCTGAGGAAGTAATTATGCTTGCCAAATAATGTTTTGAGTGTTGTATTTAGCGTATTCTCTATACAACTTGTAGAACACTATCAAAATGATCAAAAGTTAAAGCAACTTCTAGTTATATCTGTAGTGAAGAGTTGCAATGTGTAGAACTGATGGAGCCAGCTGACAGCCTAATTGACAGACTACAGCGATAAAACATCAACTGTCCTGTATTCTAGATCCCGAAGGCAGACATGGAGTTCTGCCACCCAGGAATGGTTATCACAGTAGCAGAGGAAGTGGCCAAACTCAAGGGCATCCACATAGATGTTGTGCTCAAGGCCTGCTATGAGAACACACGTGACATGTATGGCATATGATACATGTATCTGATAAAGTATGACTGTAAGCACCATCAGATGCTGTCATTGCATAATCAAATAGTTGCATGTTGTTTGCTTGTTATGTGACTGGAATTGTAATATTCTGTCTCGATATTTCACCAAGTTCATGATTATACCAACATAATTGTTTGTACAATGGCGGATGTTAAAGTATCATACAGTCTCAGGTGAAACACTGATATGTTTATTATAAGGTATAATACATGGTATGGTGGTCGTACATGTTGTATAGGTGAAGTGTATCTCATCAAGAATTTATGCACGTTCTATTTGACAGTTGATGTTCGAGTTAGAGTTGGACCAAGTTTAACTCTCCATCTTTAAAATCACTTTCTTTACATAATCACAATGTTCCTGATCAACAGTTGTGGTCCATATATTAAAATTGTATGGCCCACTGATACATTGACATTGTATGGCCCACTGATACATTGACATCGTATGGCCAACTAATTTTTTGAAATCATAGCCCACTGATACATTGAAATCGTATGGCTCATTGATACATTGAAATCGTATGGCCCATTGATACATTGAAATCATATGGCCCACTGATAAATTGAAATCGTATGGTCCACTGATACATTAACATCGTATGGCCCACTGATACATTGACATTGTATGGCCCACTGATACATTGACATCGTATGGCCCACTGATACATTGACATCGTATGGCCCACTGATACATTGACATCATATGGCCCACTGATACATGCATCAATTACAAAATTAAGGTTTATTAAGTGATATCAAAATCAGCCAGTATTATCAATCAATGAACCTTCATTGTATAACATAATTATGTAGAAAAGTCATATTTGAAGATGGAACAAGTCCACACAAAACATTAAATTACACATTTCCATTGGTCAATTCTCGTTCGTTCAAGATTTTCATTGTTTAGCCAGTATTGAATAATGTGTATATTTCTCTTTCTCTGATCTTGTATATATTCATTGATGGGTACAGAAATATAAAATAAAATATAAAACACTTCCATTGCACTAAAATCCTCGGGAGATCCAAGCTGTTTTAATGGTAAATACTTACAGGTTTCTGAATTTCAGTGTGAGCTAGTGTTGTTTGTTCTTTCCACATGTGATAGTGTCCGATTTCATTCCTTGCATAATTGTATATTGCTAATAATACGAACTAGTAATGCAGACAATAATAATAATATGATAATGATGGCAAGCGCCGACTCATAATCTACCCTGTTGTGTTTGTTTGTTGCCAGTTTTGTCATTCAGAAAAACATTGTGTAACGTTAGTTGCCTGTCAGAATATTGGTTGTGCTCTACGAAACTTTTGGAACCTTCATGGTCCATTCATCAGCGATAGAATGCACTGTTGTCTGATGTCACTCCATGTGGCAATCAACATCCTGGTTACGACACCAGAAAACAGTGCATTCTAACACTGGGACTGCAAAGCTTCCAAAAGCTCCGTAGAGCACAACCAGTATTCTTCTGTCAGGTAACTAACTTATTTTCAATATGAATGTAACAGGAATCAACATACACGCTGATATTGTGTAACAGCTTTAGAATGAAGATAATATCATTATGTGGGAAAGTATCTAACTGTTGAATTTAATCAATTGAACTTCTGAGCACGTGATGATGTTACTCCATCTGGTGTTGAAGAGCGTCTACAGATACCGTATTCAATCTAATAAGTGTACAGTACGCTTGAAAAAAATTGGGCCATCAAAAAATGTAAAGGAATATGAAAATGTCTGTTCTTAGAAGCGTACAGCAAATTTGTTGGTGTCGTATGGTGACTAGTGTAGAACAACTGAAAAGTAGTGCAGTTATTCCACACTAGTCAAATTACAAATGATTAAAGAAGGGGTTTATGCTAATTGGGGCGTGTACGCTTAATAGGTCGAATACGGTAATCTGAAGCCGTAGGAAGCAGGATTACAATGTGGTTGAAGTGGCTGGGGTTGATGATGTGGTTGAAGTGGCTAGGGTTGATGATGTTGTGGTTGAAGTGGCTGGGGTTGATGATGTGGTTGAAGTGGCTGGGGGTGATGATGTGGTTGAAGTGGCTGGGGTTGATGATGTGGTTGAAGTGGCTGGGGTTGATGATGTGGTTGAAGTGGCTAGGGTTGATGATGTTGTGGTTGAAGTGGCTGGGGTTGATGATGTTGGCTGAATTTCTAGTCATGTTTGAGGGTAATGTGTATAATGTGCTGAACGGAATAAAGATACACATCACAGGGTTTCTGTCGACACTGTTTCTCACGCCTTTGTTATTCCATTATTTTTGCTGCTGATCAGTAAACTAGTGTGGCATCAACAAGCTTTGATATTATAACCCCTAGATCTAATATGTCATAAAATGGGCCTATTTGATTTCGTTGCCCAAATCATGTAATTTTGTTAATCTTAAGAAATGAAAGGTCACAACAGTAACATGTTTTATACGGATATTATTTTTTAACAATCAAACATTATATTCTTATAGATGTTAACAAATTCAGCATTGCAATGTCCTGTAACAGACATTCAGTTAACCATCGAAAATTGTTTATTCCCTTTAAATGTAGGTTTGACTGACAGAAATTGTCAGATGCAGAGTTTTTATGTCACAATCCTAATTATGAGTGTGACGTCCATCAAGCTTTGCCTTGGCAACCATGTTTACATATAATATATTACACTACTAGTGCGGCGTACGTCGGTCAGATCACACTTTCTCACATAGTGTTCTCGCTGAAACAACTTTGGTGTTGGTTTTTGTTGCAGACATGATTAGGCCACAAATGCAACAAAAACTAATGGATCTGCAATTGAATAGATAAAATGTCCAGAAAATCAAACTTTCTTCATGCTAAAATGTATATTTCAATATCAACTACAATAAAATACATATACATACACAGGGTCATTGGCATTATGCATCACAGTAAAACATCACGGTAATAGGTACTAAAACTGAAACTCGGCAGCATAAATGTACTGAAAGTGACATTTGATAATGAACAGAAAGTAATACTTGATAACATGAACGTACTGAAAGTGACACTTGATATCATAAATGTACTGGCACTTGATATATCATAAATGTGACACTTGCTATCATAAATGTACTGAAAGTGACGCTTAATATCATAAAAGTACTGAAAGTGACACTTGATATCAGAAATGTACTGAAAGTGACAATTGATATCACAAATGTACTGAAAGTGACACATGATATCATAAATGTACTGAAAGTGACCCTTGATATCATAATTGTACTGAACATGATATCATAAATGTACTGAAAGTGACACATGATATCATAAATGTACTGAAATTTATATCATAAATGTACCAAAAGTAACACCTGATATCATAAATGTACTGACAGTGTGATGACATGTACTAAAAGTAACACCTGATGTCATAAATGTACTGACAGTGTGATGACATGTACCAAAAGTAACACCTGATGTCATAAATGTACTGACAGTGTGATGACATGTACTAAAAGTACCATTTGATGACACTAAAAGTATCATATGACAATATACTTAATAACACAAATTCGAGACATGATATCCTGACAGAAAGATACTTGTAAACATAATTAGGGCACGTAGTGAACATTAACATCATGTTTATATCCTGCACAGTTGAACAAATATATAATTATCAAAAAAATTAATAATATTTTGTACTTGGCGATTAAAAACATCAAACACTGCACCAAAACAAGAGACAATCTTGGGTCCAAACATTCATTCCACTGACCGTATCTCCATTTTTAATAATTTTTTGGGAACACAAGTAGACAATAATATTGCACATATTAGATTACGTAGCAAGAGTTGTAGCAACATTTCAAGTACAGCCTGTATCATCATCATTCCATAATTTTGCTCAATAACCAGACTGATGCCTAGAAGTGTAACTACAGGATAAGAAAAACAAAACAAAAATCCACTGCTGGTTATTTTGTAATCAGCTGCATTAAAATTACTGCAGGAATGCAATAAGGTAATTCCAGCAGACCGTATACTTTCAGAAAACTGAAATTTGCCTTTACTGTACTAAAGGTAAGTACTTGAATATACTGAGTACTCGTGGCTACAACCTGCAGCTGCTCAACCTTGACAGCAAGGAGTGAAATACATTTCCAAAACTGTTCATGTAAGTCTTGAACACTGCGCCCCTCTAACAATTGTTACAAAAAGCATGTTACACTTTGCTCCTACCAGATCTGTTCACGCAAACACCATTTCAACTTCTGCTGAGACATCCAGCCACGCTGCAACTGCTGCGTGAAAGCTGTTTGTTCTTATAATTCCATCCCTGGTACTCAACCATACAGCAAGTGAACGCGAGGTGAACAAACTTGCCCAAGTTTCGAAACGGCACGAACCCCAGTTCTCTTGAGAGTCTGACGTTCTAACCAATATGCCACTGCCCCACAATCAGTACACAATAACACACATCTACCTGCATTATAGACCCAGGTTGTCTTAGCCGCTGTTAAACGTAGAAACCTGTTAAGAACTGTGCAACTCAGACAAGTGTATATGAGATCCACATCAACTGTGCCTCACACAAAGTCACAATTTCCTTCACACTGAATTATGACATGACCTACTTGCCCAGGTTGTCACACAGAATAAGGTTGTGTTGGTCTCTCTACAAAGAATGAACAACACTACTCATAGCAGAACAAGAATGTTACAGAACAGTATGAAGATTTTTTTTCATTTAGTTAGCTAGTGTCACATGAAATGATAGACCATATAAAGATAATATTGTAGACACAACACTGCATATATAGTCAGTGGACTAACAAGAATATAATAATTTTCAAATAATACTTTGTGTACACATACAATATATTCACAGAATTTAAACCAAACTGTACACTGTCCACCAAATTTCAAGAACCAACCATAAATGTGCTCTCAAATCAGATTCACCCATGTTACAACTAACATATTTTGTTTGTGCTGTATGTAACCCGATAATCACTAACAATTACGTCTTGCCATTACAACAGATAATTAAGTTAACCTATACATTTGTCATATTTGATCAAACACTGAATCGTCGATAGAAACATGTACTTTATTCGACCTATTAAGCGTACATGCCCTAATTAGCGTACATACCCTTTTTTAATCAGCAGGATCCGTAATTATTGTAATCTGACTAATGTGGAACAACTGAAAAATTTTGCCATCTGGTGTGAAACAGTTGACACCACTTTTCAGTTTGCCTGCACTAGTCACCAAACGACACCACTAGTGCTAAACAGTTATAGTTATTGTCTAGAGAAAATTTTTTTGGCGTACGCTTATAAGAACATATTCCTTGACATTTTTGCAATTTTCTTTTCAAGCATACTGTGCGCTCATTAGGTTGAATACGGTATGTGGTATTATGATTCATCTACTTATTTACAGTAATTGTGAGTGCATTAGTAAAACCCTGTTTGTGTTACACATGCTTCACCTGATTGGCAATTTTGAAACTATACCCATAATGATATTTCAAGTTGAATATATCTTAATGATATCATTTCTGCAATGTTCCATTGTTGCTGCATAAATAACAAGCTTGTATTTGGTAAACATGTGCTTTAGATTAAACTCAAGAATCTTCTGAGCATTATAAAGGTAAAGTAAAGGTAAGTTCTTATATAGCACGATACCCAGTCCATAGGACCGCTCAAAGCGCTTTACACTTCACCCCCTGGCAGACCTGTTCATTCCAAGGCCACCTCAACTTCTCTGGGAAGCATTCAGCCATGCTGCAATTGCGCGAAGACTATTCGTTCACATTTCCACCACTGTCTGTATTGCCAGGTACTCATTTATACAGCTGAGTGAACTGTGGCAACGTGGGGTGATCAAACTTGCCAAAGGTTCGAAGCGACCGCAGTGGGATTTGAAACCGGGTTCTCTCGATTGAGAGTCCGGCCTTCTAACCGGTATGCCATAGCGCCCCACATAAAGGCTCCTGCCTAGATTGTTATCAGCTTACATAATATCAATCTTTGTAAAAATATCAGAACCATAATGATACGCTTTCCACAAACAAGAATCATCTTAAGTTTCAGCATCTAGTTGGTATCAGACCTTGCGACATTTATACTGAAGAAACTTAAGTCACCTCTTAGAGCACACAGTAATTTCTTCAAGGTCAAACTGAATCGTTCTCTTGTGTCACGTGACTATGTTGGTAGTCATCACATGACAGCAGTTCTGGGAAGATCAAAGGAAGGTTGTACTGTAGAAATGTGAGTGTTGGCCAGAGAACGATTTCTGACTTAAGACAAATCAGCGAAGCAATAAAGAAGTATGAAAGAGGCACTCAGCGATTCATAGAGAAGGGGATACAGCCTTCCTATGATCACCAGAGAACGTTAGAGTTTGCCGCTGAATTATGACTGGGTGGCTCATGGAAGCTGCTGTAAAGCATGCAGACTCTAAAACAAACTTAGGTAGGCAGTATATTGTCAAAACGACTGAAATGAGTATATGCATTCTGTAGGATTTGTCACAACAAAACACTTTAAAGGTTTCGCCACAACAGTGGCGCCACACAGTGGGCCAGGAAACAGCCAAGATAATTACACCAATGTAATGCCATTGCAACACCAATGTGCCACCATTGTAACACCAATGTAAAATTAGTAGTTGGTGACAAAATGTAAACTTTAAAAATAATGACATTATTTAACACACACCATTGTGCACATAAAGAGGACACGACTGGAAGGTTTGTTATAGGGAATGTCACCAGATTGGGCTACTACATGTCTACAACGATAGGTTACTGTATTCTTTGCTGAAACAGTATTTCTTTCCAACTCTCTAATTTAAAGTCCAAGTTGTGCTTCCGTCAACTTCACATCAACCCATCACTACCAGCCTTCCTGTATGTCGCCATGCCAGCCATCAGGGAAATGCAACCCTTGCATAGTGGCCACATCCTCTAAAGTTGACAAGTTCCTGTTTTTATTCACTTTTGTTTTATTGTCCTCGTTTTGGACCACTAATTTGTGCATTCTGAGTTTCAGCTGTTGATCTTTAAATGTCTAAACAGTTGTGTGTCTATAACAAAACAATGCCAACTCCAGGGCTAAGTTTTCCTAGCATACATACGTCACTTATATTGCAACTTAATATTTCTTGTCACACTAATGACGAGAATATGCAGTAATGGTAAAAAGCCACTGGACCATCTAATATTTTAGGAATATTCTCTAATTGAGCATCAGAAAAGATTGAAATTGTCAACATATGTTGTATATGTGCCATAGATATGGAATATTGTTTTTTTAAATATGTGTTAAGTGATTTGTCAGTTGTTAATTAATTAACAAATAACGAAAAATTAATAAAATATTTATCAAAAATTAAACTGGAGTGCCCAAAACTGGCTTAAATAGGCATACTACTAAAACAGGATCCTAGTTTCATAGTACATTGATTTAATCCAGTGTTGGCAACTCCAGTTTAATTGATAATTAATATTTTATTAATTTTTCAGTATTTGCTAACTAATTAACAGCTGACTAATCACATAACACATATAAAAAATATTCCATATCTACGACAGACTTTTTACCGGTACTGTAATTTTACACAGAATGAACATTGAAAGCGCATCGTGCGTTCGTTATGGACGGCGTAATTTTACGTGATCACAATGCCTGCCACAACTGCCCTCCTGGTGGTGATCCCAGGAACCAGCCCCAAAGAAATGGACCCACAGCACCGGTCCATCTATGCACTGGTCCATCTATGCAGTCTTCTTCTTCGTTGACAGTAGCGTCCTCAGGTGGGTGAATGCAAGGCTGATCAGAGCAAAGGCATCAGTGAATAGAAGTGTTCCACTGAAGACAAAGGCGGTGCCAAGCCAGTGATACAGCGTGAACGGGTTGCTGAAATAAACAATAGAGAAGAGAAGGGAGAGGAACTTGCGAAGTGTCACGACCAGCGTTACGCTTAATGATGTGCACTCTGTCGTCAGGATGAAGACGGCACGGATACACACGTATCTGTTATCGAGTCAAGGAATCCATGCTAGGAGTCGTCACAATCACTGATTTCTCAAATAACTATTTTCTACAACTCCAATTAATTCACACATTTGATTTACATATCATAGTAATATTGCATTTGCTGCATATTATTACTGTCGTTTTAATTAATATATATATATATATATTTATTAATTATATACATATACAATTAATATATCTATATATAGATATAACAGTAAATCCATAGAACTAAAAGCAATCAATAAATTTAATAAAAACATTCCTGAAAATTATTTGTTTACTATTTACAGCAGACCTAAATAAGGTATTTCAAAACAGAATAACGTGCGGAAAATTGTATTGTGTATTTTTGTAAAAGGTGTCGATGAATACTACATTACCACATGTGGTTTTAGTGGTGTATTTTCACGTGGTTGTAGTGGTGTATTTCCACATGTGGTTGTAGTGGTGTATTTCCACATGTGGTTGTAGTGGTGTATTTCCACACTTGGTTGTAGTGGTGTAATTCCACATATGGTTGTAGTGGTGTATTTCCACATGTGGTTGTAGTGGTGTATTTCCACATGTGGTTGTAGTGGTGTAATTCCACGTGGTTGTAGTGGTGTATTTCCACATGTGGTTGTAGTGGTGTATTTCCACATGTGGTTGTAGTGGTGTATTTCCACATGTGGTTGTAGTGGTGTAATTCCACATGTGGTTGTAGTGGTGTATTTCCACATGTGGTTGTAGTGGTGTATTTCCACATGTGGTTGTAGTGGTGTATTTCCACATGTGGCTGTAGTGGTGTATTTCCACATGTTGCTGTAGTGGTGTATTTCCACATGTGGTTGTAGTGGTGTATTTCCACATGTGGCTGTAGTGGTGTATTTCCACATGTGATTGTATTGGTGTATTTCCACATGTGGCTGTAGTGGTGTATTTCCACATGTGGCTGTAGTGGTGTATTTGGCCTTCCCTTTGCGAGATCCTAGAAACGATCTTTTGTTACATATTCTTAATAACCATAAGAGATTTGCTATTTGAAAGTAAAGCAAAGATACTGTGTGAGTGTGTTTCCGATGAGAAACAGCCACATTTTGGGCACCGCCACACCAAGAAGGGGCAGGAAAATGGGTGCTGAAAACAAACAGAACACAGTAGAACACAGTAGAACAGTGATGCCCAAACTTTAGGGCAACTTACTAGCATGCTTTGCAACTTGCCATTTTTACTACTCCTCATTAAACATTAACATTAAGTAGAACTGCAGATTAAAACGTATCAGTGAGGTCCAGTCTGTAGCATATAAATCAAGAACGTAGGAAATAAATATGTCCGTAGCATATAAATAATGTCTGTGGCATATAAATTGAGTAACAAATAATTGGCTATGGCTGTTAACACTCGCCTAACTTTGTAGTACAGTTTTACAGTTTTAATAACGTATTATATAAATATTGTTACTATCTTTTAGAAAATCTAAGACTATTGCAGTATTGTACTAGCCAGGCTTGTTGGCTTGGCAACTCTGCTCAATATTTACCATGTTTTCTGAAACCAGGCTACTTTACCTGTCATCAAGATAACGTTGACACTTACTTGATTGGTTGTAGATGATCACGTGACTGTAGATGTCTTTGGAGAGGAACAGGAATGCAGGAAGTGGCAGGAAATGCTGCAAGGGTCAAATAATAACACATCAGTGATAAATGTCAACTGTGACAAACTTCTGTAAAAGGTAAAAAAAAGGTACGTTCTTATATAGCGCGGTATCCAGTCCGTAGGACCGCTCAAAGCGCTTTACACCTCACCCCCTGGCAGAACTGTTCATTCCAAGGCCATTTCAACTTCTCTGGGAAGCATTCAGCCACGCTGCAATTGTGCAAAGACTATTCGTTCACATTCCCACCACTGTCTGTATTGCGAGGTACTCATTTATACAGCTGAGTGAACTGTGGCAGCATGGGGGTGATCAAACATGCCAAAGGTTCAAAGTGCTGCAGTGGGATTTGAAACCGGGTTCTCTCGATTGAGAGTCCGGCCTTCTAACCGGTATGTCATCGTGCCCTCTGTAAAGATCCTAAGACTTAAGGTGATAAAGTCATATAAAACAGCCCAATAGTCAGATCAACCAGTTTTTAAAGAGAAAACATATGTTACTGTATACTGAATGCTAGTCCTTTTATCTTCCTAAGTGAGAAAAAAATACTATCAATATCTTCATACCCATTCAATATCTTTAGGCGTTTTTATTGAACCAATCTCTGAAAGGATCTCACCACAGTATCACACATCTCCGACTTACATTGTAGAAGAGGGCCTCGGAAGGGTGCTTTCCAAACTTGGCGTACACTGTCTCCTGGTAGATGCCCATCCTAGCCGACATGTACAGTGCAAACAGCAGCAGTGTTATACCTAGAGAACATAGGCGTGACTGGTGAAATCATCACTATGGCATAATAGTCGTAAATGTATAATATATAATGTTCATGTGACGCAACAAACTAGATGGGTCACATTGCTACTATTTATCTGTTGTTACCTTTGATTTGTTAATTTTAACTTCAAATCTCTCATTCTACAGAGGAACCTAATTCAACCTATACCAGTTCAGTGAACACAAGTGTTCCTACCAGCATATCAAACTATTACATCAATGCGAATATCTACTAAGTTCACATCGAAATAGCTAATAAATTCACATGGAAATATCCACTAACTTCTACTATCTACTAACTAACTACTAATATGACATGTGAATGTCTACCAATATGACATGTACATACCAACAAGCAGTCGTAGGGTATTGTATAATCTCTCTTCATCAGTTGACTCTTTGTTTGATCCATTCTGCAATCAAAACAACACTCCGGTCTATGAACATGTGCATATTACACAGTAGTCCCTGCCTTTTAGGGATAAATGTATACATATTATGCCTTCCATAGGAAGTAGCTCCGTTCACTCATCAGGATTCAGTGGCCACAGAGGATAAGCAACATGTAGTTGTATGAACAGTGTCGGTGCCGTCAAATAAGCACATGTGACGGACATGCAATGCCACCTCTTCAGCCACGCCCTACTCTTGGACAAGGAGGTGCCCACAAACCAAGCAATGCCCGCACATTTCCAAATGGACGGACTCGATAGATATCGCGGTCGACCCAGAACCGCCTCCTGGCACCTTGACACAAACCTGCAGCAGATTGGCATGCGGCTAAAGACAACGGCCAACCTGGAGCAGGTGCGTCGGATCACAAAAATAAAACCCACTGGCGCAAACTACACAGAACAACAACTGAATGGAAGTGGTGCAAGGGCAAGCTGCTCACGCAAGCTGGCTATCACGACTGCGACAGACACTTTTAATAATATCTATGCATGTGCAGCAAGTTTCTCTTTAATAAATGTTAAGTGCTTTGAAGAGCATCATAACTTGCTCTAGCTTCTCCAACATGCCGCGGTGCTTTGTGTCTCTGTTCAGGGAGACTATTTAAGGGTGACACTCACGGCTTCTCGGGCAGACACGATGGTTGCCAGGATGATGCCGACCGTGATCATCACCACAGAGACGTACTTGGACGCTGTATAACTGAAGACAGAAGTGTAATGTGTAGACTAGATGACCACATACCACAATATTTATAAACAGTTTGACACACATACAATATCTTCATAAATTATGCCATGGGGGCAGCCAGGACATTCTTCTTAAGTAAATGCTTAAAATGTTTCACCCTCAAAGAAGAGGTCAGCACCCTTTTTCACACTGAAATATATTCAAAATTATTCCCATGTTTTCGGTATACATATAAAATGGGGATAGACAACTAACTGTGAACCGCCATTCGTCTGCAATGTTTCTACTGATAAGCTGCATAGGTTACTTACCTCTTTTTTAATATGATGACCCCCAGTACTAGGTTTGCTATTAATGAGCCCTAAAACAAAAGCCATGTTTTTACAATAAGTTCACTATTCTGCATGTTCTCAAAGCACATATATACAGCACATACATACACCACTAACATGCAGCACATACATACAGCACATATATTCAACAAATACATACAGCACACATATACAGCACACACATACAGCACATACATACAGAACATATATACAACACATATATACAGTACATACATACAGCACATACATACAGCACATACATAAAGCACATATATACAGCACATACATAAAGTACATATATACAGCACATACATACAGCACATATATACAGCACATACATACACCACAAACATGCAGCACATACATACAGCACATATATACAGCACATACATAAAGTACATATATACAGCACATACATAAAGTACATATATACAGCACATATATACAGCACATACATAAAGTACATATATATATACAGCACATATATACAGTACATATATATACAGCACATACATACATCACATACATACAGCACATACATACAGTAACACTCACAAGCAGTTCATCAAGATCACTTAAAACAGAAAGACTGCTTGTCATAACCTCAAAGCATCTGAGCAAATAAATTAATATTATAAAACGAGTAAACCGTATACACAAAACTGCAGTTGGGGCATTCCATGATATGAAATCAACAAGCAATATTCTTTACCCCCTCTGATTTTAATGAAATTTGGCACAAACTTAGGACTTGTTGTGAAATTCAATCTAAAACCATTTCACTCACAAGTCTGAAATTTAGCATAGGTAAATTTCACAACTGGTTCAACATCGGCGGGGGTCGAGAAATGTTTTCGCTTTTTTGGTTGATTTCATGTTGAATTACCCATATTGTAAATGTACATTTTCCATAAAAATTGTCTTTTAAATTACAGCGAACGAAAGCATTTTTAACTAAACAAAATATGCTAGCAATGATAATATCCACACAAAAACCAGCTTATATTTTAACAATCAGAATAATTCTGTGACATTTCACAATTTTTAAGGCATGAAATACTTCATATTGAAACATGCACATTTTGCAACAAACGGGGGGGGGGGGTTAAAACCTAGTAGATGTGCAGAGAAAACCAAGATCTTATGGCTATACTTACCGATCGGAATATCAAATGCAGTGGCATTGGAATATTGAAGTTCAAGGCATAGTTGTTGGCGACATTGACTATAAAGAATTGCGCCACCATGAAGACGTAAGTCCTGGGAGACAGCAATATAGAACACATGAAAAGCACACACAGCAAAACAAACTGAAGGGGTAGTGTCAAAATCAACGAGGTCAGGCAGAAAATAACACTACTCTTGGAATGATAGACAAGTTATTCTATTGTAGACTATCAGTGTAAGCTGGATTTTTGTTTAGCTGATGTAAATTTCAGTATAACTGGACACTGCATAATTTAAAAGAATGTATTCTTTTGATTAATTATTGCGTGTTAAGTAAAATTCACTCAGGTGTATTCAATTTCAATCTACATTAACTTGTTTTTTGTGTGAACCACTATAATCAATTGTATTTGTTTAAATATAAAATGTTCAGTGTATTCTTTTAAAATAGCCTCGTCTTGTCTTAGAATCATTTTGCAAAAAATCAAACGTACCTAGTATCCAAAAAATTCAAACGTACTACGACATACTAGCTTGTTTGTATAAGCTTGTTTAGTTTTTGTGATCAGACAAACTTTTAAATAATTTTTTATCGGGTCAGATAAACATTTTGTAAAAAAGTTGCCAGATCTAACGATAAAAGTAATTTTTTTTTACAATTTCAACAAAAGTAATTTTTTATTAAGACTACACATATTATTTTTAAAACTATTCACACACTACAGATCTGAATATCAACGAACCTGATTAGCGATGGGCTAAATGAATGAAAGGAATCTTTAAACATAAGGAAATAATTTTTTTTCTTCGGGTTACACATTCAATGTGGACTTCAGTTGAATATTCAGCATTTATACTTGAAATCAATGGGAAGCATATTAATAAAAAAAATTTATGGAAATCAACGAGTAGTTGTTGAATCAACTTTTAAAGAGGAAGAGAGGATTAGTGACGTAGTTCACACCACAGGAGGCCTCAAGTTCAGCAGCAATGTCTTGTGTGCTTGAATGCTTTATTTAAACTAATATAATAATTTAATTATAGTGTATACATTTTAAGTAAATTAGTGGCACAGGAAGTAGTAGGCTACCATACCAATGAGAACTGTGAATAAAAAATGTACCTGACCTATGCACTTTGAGTATTTATTTAAGTACCCAAGTACACAGGTAAATGATTATGACACAGGTTTGCGACGTGCACAGTGTCAACATAACTTGTCCATCCAGTCTGTGCTTATAGTGATGGCAGATATAATCAGCGATTCAGCGTTAATTTTGTAGGTCACTGATAGTTCAATGGCCAAAGAGACACAATGTCACACACGATCCATCTGCCAGATAAGAAAACCCACTTCTTTCATGCCTCTACCAAACGCTAAATGACAGTGCACAATAACAGTAAAATAAAAAAATCTGAGTTTAAGAATATGTGTTAGGTTTGACCAAACTGCAGCGACCGCAGCCACAGAACTAAGAAAGCCACAACACTAAAAGCGTACAGCTACAACTAAAAGTTGAAAAAAAATTGCTAAAACAAAGATACTTCTAAAGGAGAAATTAAAACTAATGGTGCACTGCACTAACGGATCCTCTTAAGTCTTTCTCAATCAGTTATGTTTTCTATTCCAGGTCAATTTCTGACTAATGCCACAAACTGTTAATATCCACTATGGTATTGATGTTGGTGCAAAAATGGTACAAGTTATATGCTGATATCAGACAAATAAAGGGTTACCGGAGAGCTACACTAGTCCAACTATCATCAAACAGCGTAAAACTTGAAAACCGCTAAAATAAAGCGAAACTGTAAAGTAAACGAAACAGTGCGACAGCCCAAGGAGAGGGTCAAGGTGATCATGCCAACTACTTACTGGACACACAATCAAAACTGTCAACAGCAAGCACAACTCAAAATGAAAACTGGAAAATTACCAACATGTTTTGGGTAAATTTTCAAAGACAAAAAGCTACCTCTTAATGGTGTCAAATAGGTTGAACATTTACATAAAAGCCCGTTATTATACCTCCGAGATTGATTCAATAAATGGGAAAAGTCACCCTTCAACTGTGACTAGTTAAAGTTTCAAAATCTACCACAACAATTGTGGTTACTTCCCCAGCTTTCATTTTATGGCGTTTTGTCCAACAGCCTCATGGCCAGTGAGTCTGGTCAGTCTGGCTGGACAGTGGTCAGTGAGGAGACGGAAGCACATACTGGATACACACGAGCTATGATGGCACTATCCACTCACCGATCGCAACATGAGCTGTACTGGAATGGTGACTTTTAGTAGATGTAGGATGTTTTGGAACACGACGTTCACCGTGTGCATGGACGCCATAATGGCAAACATTCTACAAGTGAGAAGGAGCTTGTCTACACGGGGGGACATGTCAAAAATAGCATTGTATCTACAAGTAGAATGGGATATCTTCTTTAGCAAACTGGCTCACTTTAAGGTAGCTGGGGCGGCTAGCGTGTCAGTTGATTTTTTCTTTTTTTATGCTATGAAATATTGAACTGAACGTTGAAACTACAAATAATCACCCGGCACTAATGTCGTATTTCGTCATCCATTCTTAAAAAAAACACTCCTTCTGGAAATCCCCCTTTGACTTCTTAGAAAACGCTGACGATGTTTCCATAGTAACGACAGCGTGTGCTTCAATCTTTGAACCAGCTTTATTCGTTCACAGTGAAGGCAAAATGTATCATCTGGTTACTGTGATTGGAGTGCACGTCAATATTATGCCTACCTAACTAAATCATGTCCTTAAACCAGCTAATATCAGCACTAATATAGCTTATTGTGCCTTTGAAGAAATGTGACCTGGTGACCCTGCCGGATAACGGGCCAATCAAAATTATCGTAAACAAGCCCCTGTGTTTGTCAGATGGCTGGCGTAACCTGATATCATAGACAACAACACATTACAAATATAGATTTAAGGGCCACTGTAGCGGCAAATTAAGGGGACATCAATATTAGAAATGGCTGTCATGTTATGTCAACAATATGTAAAATGCCAGTGAAAATCCCCACATTTCAAGCATGATACCCGTATCTATCGACATTTATGTTATCACTAACAATCAGGAAACGTTACCTAATTAAATTTTTTTTTCAAAACCACACCACTTATGATGCTGCAATTTGGCATATAAACGCGTCTTATATGTAGGCAATATTACACATTTGAGTTACAATTGGTGAAGGGTTTGTGTCAAAAATACACTGCCACTTTAGGCTGTCATTCAACTTTTGTTTAATTCATTCACAGTGATGTAGCAGACATAATTCGTTGTTGTTAACCAAAATCAACCTTAAAGTTATCAGTGACACCTTCATACTTATATGTATGTCATAAGACTGGAATGTGAATCTTCTGACCGACTGTAAGGTTTTGTCTTCAATTTTGTATGTATCAGTGTGAAGATGCGCCCCAACACATAATTATTATAACCAAAATATGTCTAATAGCAATATTGAGCCTCAGTGCACGTCTAGTCGCCAGAACTTAACTATTATAAGTAGAAGGAAACATGACGAAACGGAATCATTATTCTTTGAAATCATTAATGCAAAAAGCATTAAAAAGATTTCTTTGGTATGAAAATATAAATTTTCATTTTACTAATTGATGTCAGATTGTATATACAAGGAATACTGTTATCTAGTCTAAAAAGTTGATCTTCAATTAACTTCTAAATGCGGTGCTTATAAATGTGATAACTGTGCCACTAATAACAATGACATTGACAAGTTCGTTGGTGCATGGCCATAACTTACTAAACCACACTTTAAAAATAGCCTGGGGACAAAGGCCGCCATTGTAACCAGCTGGCAAGTATTTTATCACCTGCTAATCCATCACAGTCTAAAGAACCACACACATCGTCTCTGTCACTTACGAAATTGGTATTGCTGGTTTCCTTGTGAAAAACTTTGAAGTGAAGAATAAGCCTTCAAAGCTGATGAAGACAAACTGCACAAATGTGATGAGGTTTCCACTGCTTGGAGACTCACTGTAACCAAACAAGACAAACAATACAAAGGTGATGAGGGTGCCACTGCTTGGAGACTCACTGTAACCAAACAAGACAAACTATACAAAGGTGATGAGGTTGCCACTGCTTGGAGACTCACTGTAACCAAACAAGACAAACAATACAAAGGTGATGAGGGTGCCACTGCTTGGAGACTCACTGTAACCAAACAAGACAAACTATATAAAGGTGATGAGGTTGCCACTGCTTGGAGACTCACTGTAACCAAACAAGACAAATTATACAAAGGTGATGAGGTTTCCACTGCTTGGAGACTCACTGTAACCAAACAAGACAAACAATACAAAGGTGATGAGGTTTCCACTGCTTGGAGACTCACTGTAACCAAACAAGACAAACAATACAAAGGTGATGAGGTTGCCACTGCTTGGAGACTCACTGTAACCAAACAAGACAAACTATATAAAGGTGATGAGGTTTCCACTGCTTGGAGACTCACTGTAACCAAACAAGACAAACAATACAAAGGTGATGAGGGTGCCACTGCTTGGAGACTCACTGCAATCAAACAAGACAAACAGTACACCAATCATGTACAATGGTCAAGTGCATAGCAAACAGTTGAATGTGTAACATTTTGAGTATAAAAATCATATTTCATCACCTTTTCCAATGCTCGGATGTGCAGATATAATGGTGCTGTTGATCTAATATCACTCAGGAAGTACTGGTGTTCAAGTTGGTACTAGTTAGTCTCAGTTGTTTGTACATTCGAAGAATCGAGCATCAGAAATGGGTGACGAAATACAGTGCTAGTACTGTATTTCGTCACCACGCCTGCACACACACACCTGCATGCACGTCTGCATGCACGCCTGCACACACACACCTGCACGCACGTCTGCATGCACGCCTGCACGCACACTGTAGTATTGTATCTTTATAGGAATCCACCTCTGCCTGAATGCACCAGTTGAAATGCTCCAAAGGCTTGGTCAGAATGCCCCATTGTTGGTCGGAATGCCTCACATTGGTGGTATATAAAGTGAGGTTATCTGTGATAATTTTAGGGTTCTTTTTATTAAACGTCTGCGTGACTGACGCTTCTTTCAATATCGCCCATAGGCATTTGAAAACTACCACGCCGCATCATTCTTCTTAGACATATTAGTCACGGTGTACCACTGTGGGTATAACTAATAATTTCTTTATTATAATGTATTCATAAAACCGAGGTTATTTGTTTGCTCTGTTGCGGAATTATGCGGAATTAATACGACTGGGAATTTAATATTGCACGCAACTTCTCCCACACACAGTCGCATAAGTAAATGCAGATTTGTTTGTTTTTGCATTCATTTTATATTTACAATTTTATACCACCAAAGTGAGTCATATATACCTGTACATATATTTGTGGTACTAACATATATAATTATATAAACATGGTAAATTTTATGTAAAAGAATCATATCTAGCATTGTTTGCATTTGAATATTACAAATATTAAACATACTAAAACAAACATACTTTCCACATGGAGGTATGTCATTAAATAGTGGTAAAAATAATGACATATTAGTAATAGTGAAAACAGCAGACCATAAATAACAGTGTACATTTTATTCTGTTCAAATGCAGCAGTGAAACTGCAGCTTTAAGGCTTACATTCCCCACATCAGTGAGTATCATAAAGTAAACTATAAAGTGTATTATAATAAAAAATATGAAATAATTAATATTGTCACAGTAGTAATATCAATAACTCAATACATTTTAATCGCTCATTTTGTTAACCCAATTCGATTTTTTCACTAGTCTCATTTCAAATAAATTTTGCGAAAAATCAAACCTACCAAGTATCCACTGCAACATGCTAGCTTGTTTGTGCAACTTTTGTATGTAGTTTTTGTGAAATCATCAGACAAACTATTAAATTAGTTAATTAACTGAAGTGAAAATCGTAATGCTGAAAAATCATGATTTTCTTCCTTGGTAAAATTTCATAACTTTGTCATGTGATCAGCAAGAGGATGGAAGTGATCAGCATGATCAGTATTGGCCCACACAGTGTTTACCATTATGGATATCCACTATTTTGATCCTTACCAGATTTAACAACTAAAGTAAATTCTTTCAACGATTTGAAAAAAATAGGCATTTCTTTATTAAAAATCAGCTGTGGATGCTATTCACGCACTACATACATGGCCATCAATGAACCGGATTTGAGATAGGCTAAATCAGTTCAGGAAGCTTTTTAAGGAAATGTCCAAATTACAACTTGTTTGAGCATCATAGCGGTAGACAAAAACAAACAGGATAACGTGGTCTGAGCTGTAAATTGAAGGTGTCGTTGTCACAACTTTCAAGTTACTGATGGTTTCTGGAGCTACGTGTCCAAATGTTTAATGGTAGTCTTATAAGCTGTCTTAGAAACTGATCTTGGCAGGCATGATGAAAGTAAATTGTATACTGATGAATCAAAGCTGTGCTCATGTTTATAGCACATATAAGACGATCAGTTCCAACCTTGTAATTTTGCTATGGAAAATTGTATACGTTGTCAGGAAACTGTTAAGCCGCATCAGAACACTTCTCTGTGACAACCAGCGGGCGATGGCAGTATCGTTTGTGCGACACTGGGGTCGACATACACACGTATTGTCGGGCAGTCTGAGGTATGTATGCATGCATGTTTATTTTTTAAATAATAAACAGTCGCAAGTCAGTCCAATTCGCGAAAATAACAAACGTAATAAGGTTCACGGATCTCATTTCCCACTTAGAATTCGTTAGTCGTTTCGACCCATGGAGGCAATGATTGCATACACCGATGGTTCAGCCCATGCGAACGAAAACACTTCACGTTTCACCAGTCATGACGTTGGTTGGCCTAAACCGTTATGGGCCGAAACATCCGACACCCAGTGCATTCCGACCGGGACCGCTTTATATAGTGGTAAAAATGGGGTGTCGGATGTTTCGGCACATAACCATCCAACGGCGCGACCGGTGAACCGTGAAGTGGGCCGAACCATCCGTGTATGCTACCGGTGCCAGCGGGCGCCGTGGGCCAAAACGACTAACGAATTCTTCGCTATTTTCAACTGTTTGCATGTCTTAGCGAAATGCTGTTGACTTGTTGTACGCTACAGTATTATTGTTTTCGAGTCAATTGTTGTTTATAGAGTATTGTAATTGCGAAATGTTATACGCTACAACTGTTTCAGTGTATTAACGAAATGCCATGCGCTACATTATTATTGTTTTAGAACCAATATTACTTATTTATTACGTTCCCTAGTTTCAACTGTTTGCGTGTTTTAGCGAAATATTGTACGCTACAGTATTATTATTGCTTTCGAACCAAGTGTTTATTACGTTCACTATTTTTGTCAGTCGGCTCAAGGAATGCAGCGTTTCCCTTTCGTTACGTTCGGCCTTGACGAGACGCTCCCATATTATAAATAACGCGTTCGTCCTATCGTGGCATGTATGCGTGTATGCATGTATGTATGTATGTATGTATATATATCTATATATATATGTATATATATATATATATATATATATATGTATATATATGTATATATATATATATATGTATATATATATGTATATATATATGTATATATATATATGTATATATATATATATGTATGTATATATATATATATATATACATACATACATACATATATGTCGTGTTGTAATAGTTTTGGAAAATTATGTTTTGGTAGTTGTTAATAAAGACAGAAATTCCATCCGTTGTCAATATTTCTGGCGTTGTGTTGCTGGACTGCATTCTGTTATTTTATGAGATAATTGTTATATTAGGTTGTGAGTATGTTTCTGTGCGTAATCATATTAAGTATTTTTTCCTGAATCACGCCGTGGGCCGAAACTACTATTCTTAGAAATCAGCTACTGACGTGGGACAATAGAGCCGAAAACGTTAATGACACCTCTTTGCAACTTGTGATATGCTCAATTGACTTAAGACAATTAATTGAATAAAGGGCTTGATCAAATATAACGTGCTCACACAAACAATGAAGTGATGCTATCAAACATTTACGTTAGCATGTTTTGCTGATGAAACACCAGATAGATTAAAAGCATAAAATGTGCTCACACAAACTATGAAATCACGCTTTCAAACATTTCAGTTAACAAGTGTTGATGATGAACATCAGACAGATTAAACACATAAAGGGCTTGATCACATAAAATGTGCTCACACAAACAATGAAGTCAATACATTATATATTACAATACAAACTCAACTAGTTATTACGTTTATTCATGGACGTTTCCATTAAACATTAATTACTTGAATTTGGTTCATTTCTTTATTATGTCAACCACTTTCTTTTAATTTATTTATATAGCTATATTTTTATAAATAGTTCCAGATCATTATTATATTAGCGTGTACGTATGTTTCTGTGCACAATCATAATTTCCGCCTCTCCGCCTTTCTTACTGATTCAGGCCGTGGGCCGAAACGACTATTCTTAGATTTCCACCACTTAGCTAGAGTGGGCTGAATCGACCGTCGCTGATTTCAATAGCGACAGTGAAATGGGCCGAACCATCCGTCTGCGTGGGCCGAATCGACTAGGCCGAACCATCCGTCGGCGTGGGCCGAACCCGTCATGGGCCGAACCATCCGGGACCCGTAAAAATGAGAACTCCAAAAAAATAATGATCTGTCCCCAGAACTTTGAAAATGTTCTCGACCCGTTAGGAGCCGGTACTATAATGACTGTTATTTAGAATACCCATTATTAGCGTTGTTAACATAAATAAAAAAATTACTCACGTTATGAGAAGCTCCAAGAAAACAAGATTGCTGCAGCAACCAATAAATACGGCTGCAATAGCGATAGACGGATTCATTTTGAGAGTTTTTAAATAGTACGTTAACAGGGTTATTTATTGCTTAAAGTGTGACACACGTTATAACCATAATATTATTGACACGCAACGCATCTCTTCCCTGACAGCCATTGCGTTAAAATTGTCTTCAGAAACATTAATTACGGCAAGTACCTCAAAGGCAACAGGGATCCTAAACCAACGTCGCCATCTGTCGGACAGTTCTGTGAAACAACTTGGCTATGCACCTATGTACAGGGGTAAGACCACTGCTGACCTTCCTGTTTATTGTTTGACACGAATGTAGGGCGTATTAAATTGCGATATGTGAATTTAAACAATTCATATGATGTGACATAAGTGCAATTGAGCAAGCGTATTCACAGGTTTGTTTGTAGAAGCTATTGGCTGTGAAATGGTGGATTTTTTTTAGAGTTTAACAGGCGGAGGGATTTATGGAAATGTTTATGCTATGGGCCACGTGGGCGTTTTTGATGGTCACGTTTATGTTTTTCCGGTAGTAGTAGTGTGTGTGTGTGTGTGTGTGTGTGTGTGTGTGTGTGTGTGTGTGTGTGTGTGTGTGTGTGTGTGTGTGTGTGTGTGTGTGTGTGTGTGTGTGTGTGTGTGTGTGTGTGTGTGTGTGTGTGTGTGTGTGTGTGTGTGTGTGTGTGTGTGTGTGTGTGTGTGTGTGTGTGTGTGTGTGTGTGTGTGTGTGTGTGTGTGTGTGTGTGTGTGTGTGTGTGTGTGTGTGTGTGTGTCAGTGTGTGTGTGTATGTGTGTATACATAACCACATATAACCATATATAACCATATATACAACCCTAGATATAATGCTATTAGGAGTAGATCAAATAGAAGTTTCTAAAAATATTTAATGGTTAAAAATTAGAATACTTATATAGGCCTAGCAGTATTTTTATTATTGAGGAAATATAGAAGAACCAAATGACATGAAGTAAAGTTGGTGAAGGAAAAGTAAACGATATACAAGAAAGTATTCATTCTCACATAGGACGATGAATTAATGGAACAAATTATCAACTGATGGTCTAAATACTAGCAGCATGAATGTGTTTAAAAGCAGAATTGACAAATAATATCTCAGAGGGGAGGATTACACATAGATAAAACATTGTTTGAGTATCGATGAGCCAATGCCATGGCTTCCTTGCATGCCTACTTGCCATATGGGGTTTTAGCTTTGGATAGCCATATTATGAAATCTGTAAATTATGTAAAGCAGTGGTGTGACGTAGATTCTGGTTCGCCCTTTCAGGGGGAAGACCACAGTAGAGAATTGCATTGGTGGCCATGTTAACGTTTTGTCTGATTATAAGGAAACCTGACCATCAAAAATTCTGAAACTTTTTCACAGCAACTGCCATCATCTCACTGACGTGCTCACCAGCTTTCATCAAAATCACATACCTACAGCTCTTTTAAAACGCCCCCACGTGCGATGCCCGACAATATTTACAAAAATAGCCATGTATTCATGCGCCCACGTGGCCCATAGCAGAAAAATTCCCATAAATCCCTCCGCCAGTTAAACTCTAAAAACTCTAAATGCACTGTTTTACAGCCAATAGCTTCTACAAACAAACCTGTGAATATTCCTGGTCAAAGGCACTCATGTCACATAATATGAATTTATAAACTTCCCATTTCACAATTTCATACGTCCTATATTCGTGTCAAACAATAAACAGGAAGGTCAACTGTGGTCTGACCCCTTCATGCTTGATGCTACACGGTCCGTCAGAGCGGCCGTTAAGGTCGAATGCCACTACACAATGTTGTTGGCTAAAAAGCACTTGCCCAGTCGCTTACATCAATAATATCGCGATGGACGACAGTTTGAGTGTAACATTCAGGAACACATCTTCTTGGAAATTAAGCTGCTATCTTCGGACAGCAGTTTGCTGAGTTGTACAGATAACTGGTGTTGATGTAATACGTTACCAACACGGTTTATTGGTGTCAATAATTTTTTTTGGGAAAGAACTAAGAAAGCGACGGCCGGCTTAAAGATGGAAGAAGTAAAACGAAGGTAGGTTCATTATTATTCACGGTGATATTTCCAATCGCTGACCCTCATCTGGATCGGGGGTTGAAGAGCGATTGAATGTGTTGTTTCCCTGAGCGTCACTGCACTAATGGAAATATTGCCTAGTGACACAACCAATACTATTGGCATTGCGAATTTCCAGCCATTGGCATTACATATGATTTGTTTCAATGTTTGGGTCTGGACTGATTTATTAATGATGAGTGCACCTGGACTGACTTTGTTTTATTCGAGAGATTTCCCAGTACAACACATTAGATTTGTTTATGTAAAACAGAGTGTTGTGGAGAAATGTTGTTTTGGTTGTGCACTCCATTCAAAATGAGGACGATTAAAGCCAATATTTAAAGAAATGTGCAACAGATGACAGACAAACTGCTATTCTGTCTTCTCTGTTACGTCATTCAGTGATAGACTGCTGCCATTATAATAGGCTGTTGCTATAGGCTCGTACCGGGTAGTACAAAACGGCTACTTTAGGTGAATATGCACAATGAAAAATATTGCAGCAACTAAAGTTCCATTGCTATAAAGTTCCATTGCTATCAGAACATACATATCACATGGACTTTGTCTTGGAAAGGTTGAGAAATATGTTTATTGATAATGATACTGATACATGATTGTTGTCTATTTGAGGAGTTCATACTCAGTTGAATTATTGCAGGTCTAAGACCATACTCATATCATTGTCAAGTATGAAATCAATGAAGTATGATGGTAACTGCCTGCCTAAAGATTTCTTTATACTTTGAGATCGTTGGAAGAGGAGAAATGGGCATGTAATTTTTAAATAATGAATGATCATGTCTCTTAAATATTGGAATAACTTTGTCAATATTGAGTTTATCAGATAACCAATATTCCAGTTTTTATCACCTGAATCATCTGCACATGCAGATGATCAACAAACCATTTGTTGATCATCTGCATGTTGTGCGCACTGCACATTATATATGCCAAGTCCTGGGTTTATGCGGCATTATGTGCACATATCTATTGTGCATACAAAGTGGAGAGAATAAAAATCTATTGCTGGGCAATTGTGTTTATGGGCCCAGAGTGCTAGACAGTTTGTTTATGATATCTAGTTGATGTTGACAAATATGGACAACACAAAAAAAGGATATAATTTTTTGTAATTTCTTTGTATTCTAATAACATGGTGTTGACCAATCATATTTGATTTAGTGGTGGCATTGTGGATAGGACATCAAGTTAGTGTTGAAATGAACAGGTCTGCCAGGGGTGAAGTGTAAAGTGCTTTGAGCAGACACGATGACTGGATACCGCGCTATATAAGAGTGTGCCTTTAGATGGAATGTAAAACACAATGAATTGTATACAACATTACCACTTGACATCTTTTGAAGTTGGCTCTTCAGCCTTCTGTGGAGATCACACATTCTGAAGGATTGGGTCACATAGAGACCAGTGATTTGCAAGGCTCTATTGTAGTTGAATTTGTTGTTGCTCTCCTCGTTATCCCTGAAGTCTGGAGTAAGGCCTGCACTGATACTTATTTTCCTTCTTCTTCCGTCACTGAGCCAGTTTCACCACCATTTCCACTCCCTTATCCCTCACTCTCATTCTCCCCTCCGTCTCATCCTCGCCAAATCTCTCTTCACACAGTCCTCCCATCTCAATCATGATCTTCCTATTCTACCCTCCACTCGAAGGGCATCTTCCTCAACCATTCCACGTGTCCAGCCCCCACTAACCGACCCATCACCAGCTTCCTCCAGTCCACGTTTATCTACTCTTTTCACTCCTGCAATTCTTCTCACTCATTTGTTTTTGCAAACTTGGGCTTCCTCTTGTTATCGCCTGGTCTGGTCTCTAGGCTCATGTTATGCATGAGCTAAGCATCTTTCCTTTCGAGTCTCCAGGATATGTCTATCTCCCATCACCCCTTCCACTTTCCTCCACACATTCACCCCAGCTTGTATTCTCATGCGAATTTCCATCTCCTTGCCACTGTTGTAGTTACGAACAGATATTGTGTATATGTTTGACTGGGATGTTTGCTATTATCCCATGCTTTGAGGAGTATCACACTGTTATTGTGATATGTTTGCACACTGATTCAGATTAATTACTGATCAATGGATATTATTGATATTGATTAATGTTATTAATTATTGTGCTATGTTTACACAACATTTAAGAAAAGTTAATGTAATTCCTAAGCTAAGAGTAAGATTCACATAGAATGCCCATTATTTATTATTTAGTTTATTAAATGTAACTAGTTAATGTTATAACACTTAAGAGAAACAATGGATACCAGATACGTTTAAAAGGATGTGTCCTGATTAACTTAATTGACAAAACTTCCATTAGTCAATGTTTTTCTTTCTTTCAGGTAGGTATCAATCATACTATTGTACTTTACTCATATAATGTATTATACACAGAATATTACGCATAATGTGTACTTGATATATATAAGTACTTATATAATATTTTACCATTGTTTGCAAAGTGTGAATACAGATCTAATTATAAGGTCTAATTATAATTGTTTGTGACATGTTTGATTCATAGAACCAATAAGGGCTTATTTAAGTGGCAGTTTGATTATGAATGTTGGGAAATTTTTTATGTGGCCTGTCAGGTGGATACAGGTTATCAGTAATTATTGACTTGTCCATTCGGTCTGACTGGCCCAGTGTACACTATCAGCATCTGTCAAAATCTTGCCTTTTAACTGGGTCACTTCTGAGAGAGATATATCTGTTTGGATCTCTGTGTAGTCAACTGTGACGTTCACCTTTGTTCATCAAATTGGCCCAGTTAGTCACAGCTATCTGTGATCTCACTGTTAGAGTAGTGGTCATTGTCAGTACACTGGTCTTTGTTGTAGTCCTGTAATGATTATGCCAGTCCCATTCACACTGGACTGGCTTGTGTGGGAGTCATCAGTGCTCACGGTCCGTTGATTCTTCGAACTGCTGAATGCCCACTGAAGGGCCGTTATGTGAGGCTTGTATAAGCTCTGACAAATTGGCTGCATACCCAGCAATCTTGTACCAACGTGTTGCAAACATTTCACTCTTTCATATGCTTAGTAATGTTGTTGCAAGTGAAATGTTTTCTTGAGATGTTGATTGAATACTCTTTACTTTGTATCTCAGATCTGTTGCAAGTTCACTGAACTATAGCTACATATACAATACTTACATCATGTAGAGTATTAAAAACCAAAGTACAGTTATTTTAGAACTGATATACTTAGAGTTAAAGTATCGATACCAGTTACAAGTACACTGAACTATAGCTAAGTATACAATGCTTACATCATTTAGAATATTATAAATCAAACTGCAGTGATTCTAGACCTGATACTTGAAATATTGATCCCAGTTGCAAGTTCACTGAACTATAGCTAATGTTTAACTACTTACATCATTTAGAATATTAAAAACCAAAGTACGGTTATTCTGGAACTAATATTTGAAGCACTTGATACCAAATCATCTAGTTCTGAAATTTTTTTCTCACATATTTAAACAAACACTGGAACTTGAGCTTTCTCGGTTGATGCACTAAGTCTGTGGAACTCGCTCCCTGTTAGTACTGGGGCAGCAGGAAACTTATGACCTTTTACCATTACTCTTTTTGACTGTGTTTACCCTCCATAGTGCCCTAGCAAATTCACCCATATGTTGACAATTTTAACATATCATATACATAACTTTTTTAATGCACAACATGCGTGTATATTTATATATATTTTTACTTGTATATATAACATAAACATATATTGTAAACAGCAGGGATTAGCCATGAATATGGGGGCCACTGTATTTATTCATGTGATTTTCAAAGAACCGTGTATGTGAGTATGTGCAAAGAGCAGTATCCTTCATTAGCCTGCCGCTGAGCCCTGGTGGCGTGGTCTAGCATGATGTGTATCACCATGGCAATGGCATGTAGTCTGACCACTATTTCGCCAAATGTCAAACCAGCCACAGTCATCAACATAAAGCACTGCTACTTATTGTCACCGCAACCACCTTTATTTTAAATACCAGCCACTATTGTGTGAATGTCACTGTGAGATCTCTGGGGAAAAGTATTCAGCTATGGTGATGTTACTGCTCAAAAAGTATTCCTTCCATTAATTGTGCTACTGTTGATTGTCAGGCACTCTTTACTAACAGTATGCAACATGTTACGCCATCAACAAACTATAATATGTATATATATATTATTATAAATATTTGTTATTCAATTTTAACTTCTTGTTTATTTATTGTAATTTATATTGTGCATTATTTAATTTGTTTTAGCTGATTAATGGTGATATTTATCTTAATTAACTAATTTATTAATTTTAACATTTAAGTTAACTTGCTTCAATCTACTGATGTTGATGCAGCTGTATTATCTTAATTTTTTTATTCTTATATTTAAATTTGTTTTTATTTGCACAATTCATATATTAGTTTTATGTACAGTGCTGCAAACTTTTATGTATAGGGTGCTATAGAAAAATATATATTATAATTATTTTTACTTCACAAAACCTTCACTACCGGTCACTAAATGTGGATGTGTCCAATTTGTGTGTGATTCCCATATATAATATCAAACAGACTTGACAACATATAATTTTATATGCAAGAATGAACACATGAAGCAGAAATGCGTAAAAAAGCCAGACAAGGACCTGAAAGAACCTGTGAGATAATTTGAACATAACACTGAAAAGTATTAGACATAGCCATTTCAAATTAGCATTGCCTACTCCAGCCAAAGGTAAAATAAATACTGGCCTGGTCCTGTGTCTAACCTGTCCATTTTTGGCCACCCTGTTTTATTCCTGTAGAGGTGTACCCGATGCACAGGTGTACCTGATGCACAGGTGTACCCGATGCACAGGTGTACCTGATGCACAGGTGTACCCGATGCACAGGTGTACCTGATGCACAGGTGTACCCGATGCACAGGTGTACCCGATGCACAGTTGTGTTAACCACTAGTTATAATTCTAGTGCTTAATGCTTAGATGTATGGCAGTTGAATAGTCATCCATAAACTCTCAACCTCACTTGTATATGGTATTTGTAAGATATTTTGGGTATTAAAATGATGTTGAAATGTGATTAATTCAGTCCCATGCACCCAAATGAAAAACAGTCCCCATCACCCGAATGAAACACATCCATTAGGTTATTATAAATTCCTAGTTTGTATTATTTACTCAAGCCAATGCTGGAATGCAAATGGCATGGATTAATTTTGTGGACCACACATTCCCAAACTGTATTCCACATATATATGTGAGCAACCAACACTGACTGTTTTGTGGAAGATTTATAAAAGGGCATTGACTGGCTTCTACCGCTGCCAACTAAATGTTGACCTCAGATAAGGACAGGAACTGTTCTTTCAGCACAATTACAAGACTGGCTGCCAGGCGGCCAGTCAGCCGTGACCAATGAGCAGTCAGCCATGACCAGAGCTGATAGCCATGATAGCTTTCAGCTTAAGGCACTGCTTACTTCACAACTGTGTCAATGTTTGGTGCTAAGAAGTCACTATTTGGAAGGTCGTTTGTCATGCATATACCTGTGGCTATTCTTTGATGGCCCAAATGTTCTTTAGATAGTCAACATATCACAGTGGTTAAGCACACTATAATTTAAAACTCCAGGGTCCACTCTCAGGCCAAATAACCCTTATTACCCATGGCTATGTGTGAAACTATTCTCAGCCAGTGGAGATTGTAATGACCAGTGTGTTTTTAATAGATTTTACTAAAAGGCTACTTTGATATATCGTTTCATCTGGCCACTATGTAACCTATACTGTGTCCATTATGGGATTTTGTCCATAGGGATTTTGTCCAGATACGAGATAGTCCATCGGAATGGACCTATGATTAATGTGGACGCAGTGAGATTGTTTGCTTTGTCGTGCTAATTGAGATGAAGCAGTAGATGAAAGTGATGCTTAAAATAAGACCAGCAATGTTACATTGCCGTAATAACACATTGTATATTTCATTTCCCAATATTTCCATAAAGAGAAGTGCTGCTCTGTTTGTAGACAGAAAATTCCACTAAAGTTACCCACAAGCCACCCTTGCAACATTGGTCCTTTTAACCAATTGGTGGACGTTCTTAGCTGATTGTTCAATTAGTCACTTTGAATTATTCATCGTCATTATCATGTCTTTCCAAAACCATGCACGTGGTTGCTGTATTGGTGGTCTGAACTATTAAACTCTGCAATACGTCATCTGTAGTTCCTGTTACAACATGCACCAAAGTCATTGAAGAGATTACTGGACAGCGACTAATTATACAGACATTGTTTGTGGTGGATTGTAGACAGAGCAAACATGCATCAGTTGACATAGGACATATTGATATTTAATTATGATGAATGTGTCAACTTCTGTGTGTGATATAATCAAGATAAAGGCAAGATCTATGTCCCTAATAGCCAGTGATGCCAGTAGATTGAATTACTCCCCACCCACCCTTCACCAGTAGTCCACATTGGATTTTGTCAGAATTTAATATAACTGTGTGATTTTCCTGTGTCAAGTTATAGAAATATTATTTGAACAAAACTGGCCTGTATTACTATAATGGGGTAGTGAATATCATAAAGCAATGTTCTGACTTCTTTTCCTAGCCAAAACTGTGACTGTTTGCCTGTGACTTTATTTCCGCACACAAAGTACCTTTGTGTTAAAATATTGTGTTTTGAAAGTGATTCGTGTAAGCAAAATAAACTGTTAGTTTTTGTCCATTACTTTATTTCCTCATGTTTTTTCTGACTTACTTTCTTTCTTACATTCTCAATATAGACTTGAGCCCGTG
This sequence comes from Lamellibrachia columna, assembly GCA_963662155.1. Classification (NCBI taxonomy): domain Eukaryota; kingdom Metazoa; phylum Annelida; class Polychaeta; order Sabellida; family Siboglinidae; genus Lamellibrachia; species Lamellibrachia columna. The sequence continues at coordinate 24,219,547 of OY759275.1, forward strand.
TGCGGGAGAAGTGAAGTTTATCTACAGCTGCCAGCAGGAATAACACAGTGTTTTGTTTGGCACACTGCAGTGGAGAGTGTTTACATCTCCTGTCTGCTGGGAGGCAACTTAATAGACTTTCTTGACAAATTGTAATGCTACTCAGATGTATCCCCTCACAGGAGAGAGATATCAACCACACGTCTTAATTCTTTGAGCCAAAGTTACCTGCTGTGCCAGAGATAAAAGAATGATGGCTTTTTCTTGGCAGTTTATACTTAATTATGCTGTTGGATAAAGTGATCACCCAATGGTATCTCTGTGCCATGGAGTCTTTCCATTATAGCTACTTCCCGTTATAGAACTATTTCAGGTTGCATTGAGACATTTAGACTACCAACGTGGTTTGTGATTTCATGAAGTGGAGTAGCGAGCATGGCCACTTCCTGATGTAGCCCAGTGTGAGGTGACGACGGCCATCACCATTATGAGAATACAGGCTGATGAAGAGCCCCTCGTCCCAGTCCACCAGATATACAATGCCGAGGCTGCAAAACTGACATCCAGTGGTCCGGATTTTATGACAAACATTCCTTGCTTCCATTCAGTAAAACATGTTGTTTATTTCCAAATGCATCTGCATTTGCGGAATCTGTATTGTATTTTATGCTGAGTACAATTAATGTACAATTTATGTATTTTATACATGTGTTTTATGTTACATATTCCATTTAAGATAATCGATACTCCCTTGGTCCAAGTGTAGAATCTAGGAAGTAGCTATAATGGAACTAGTTTTAGTGTTTAATTAATAAAATTTAATTAATAGTTCCTCTCACCTGTAGCTATAACGGGGGAGAAAATTTGCTATAACGGGAAGTAGCCACAAAGGGCCTAAACCGGTGCTATGAAACTTTCAACTGGATGCAGTTGGCCGTATGTACTTACCCACTAAGTAGCCACAACGGGCATAAACCGGTGCTATGAAACTTTCAACTGGATGCAGTTGGCCGTATGTACTTACCTACTAAGTAGCCACAACGGGCATAAACCGGTGCTATGAAACTTTCAACTGGATGCTGTTGGCCGTATGTACTTACCTACTAAGTAGCCACAACGGGCCTAAACCGGTGCTATGAAACTTTCAACTGGATGCTGTTGACCGTATGTACTTACCTACTAAGTAGCCACAACGGGCCTAAACCGGTGCTATGAAACTTTCAACTGGATGCTGTTGGCCGTATGTACTTACCTACTAAGTAGCCACAACGGGCATAAACCGGTGCTATGAAACTTTCAACTGGATGCTGTTGGCTGTATATACTTACCTACTAAGTAGCCACAACGGGCCTAAACCAGTGCTATGAAACTTTCAACTGGATGCTGTTGGCCATATGTACTTACCTACTAAGTAGCCACAACGGGCCTAAACCGGTGCTATGAAACTTTCAACTGGATGCAGTTGGCCGTATGTACTTACCTACTAAGTAGCCACAACGGGCATAAACCGGTGCTATGAAACTTTCAACTGGATGCTGTTGGCCGTATGTACTTACCTACTAAGTAGCCACAACGTGCCTAAACCGGTGCTATGAAACTTTCAACTGGATGCTGTTGGCCGTATGTACTTACCTACTAAGTAGCCACAACGGGCATAAACCGGTGCTATGAAACTTTCAACTGGATGCTGTTGGCCGTATGTACTTACCTACTAAGTAGCCACAACGTGCCTAAACCGGTGCTATGAAACTTTCAACTGGATGCTGTTGGCCGTATGTACTTACCTACTAAGTAGCCACAACGGGCATAAACCGGTGCTATGAAACTTTCAACTGGATGCTGTTGGCCGTATGTACTTACCTACTAAGTAGCCACAACGTGCCTAAACCGGTGCTATGAAACTTTCAACTGGCTGCTGTTGGCCGTATGTACTTACCTACTAAGTAGCCACAACGGGCATAAACCGGTGCTATGAAACTTTCAACTGGATGCTGTTGGCCGTATGTACTTACCTACTAAGTAGCCACAACGTGCCTAAACCGGTGCTATGAAACTTTCAACTGGCTGCTGTTGGCCGTATGTACTTACCTACTAAGTAGCCACAACGGGCATAAACCGGTGCTATGAAACTTTCAACTGGATGCAGTTGGCCGTATGTACTTACCTACTAAGTAGCCACAACGTGCCTAAACCGGTGCTATGAAACTTTCAACTGGATGCTGTTGGCCGTATGTACTTACCTACTAAGTAGCCACAACGGGCCTAAACTGGTGCTATGAAACTTTCAACTGGCTGCTGTTGGCCGTATGTACTTACCTACTAAGTAGCCACAACGGGCATAAACCGGTGCTATGAAACTTTCAACTGGATGCTGTTGGCCGGATATACTTACCTACTAAGTAGCCACAACGGGCATAAACCGGTGCTATGAAACTTTCAACTGGCTGTTGTTGGCTGTATATACTTACCTACTAAGTAGCCACAACGGGCATAAACCGGTGCTATGAAACTTTCAACTGGCTGCTGTTGGCCACATATACTTACCTACTAAGTAGCAACAACGGGCATAAACCGGTGCTATGAAACTTTCAACTGGCTGTATATACTTACCTACTAAGTAGCCACAACGGGCATAAACCGGTGCTATGAAACTTTCAACTGGCTGCTGTTGGCCGTATATACTTACCTACTAAGTAGCCACAACGGGCAACAAGAATTTTCGTGGGATTGAAATCTTGTGTGTGCTTGCTTTGTTATTTTTTATTTGTAGCTTTGCAAATTTGTTTGCAATGATTTTGTTGATGAATGAGTCAACTACAATTTATATAGATCCCATTAACTGACAAGAACTAGCTCATTAAAATATATATTTTGTCTAATGGATGAAAGTAATAGCACACTGGTGTGTATAGTAATCACATATCCTGGTGAACTCTATCAAGAGAAGCCATGATAATATTAATTACTAATTATGTTGGCTTTGCAAGCAATTATCTGCAATTATGTATAATGATTATGTTGGTGCATGAAGACACTCATAGTAATTGGTCACTCTATGGCTAGAATTTCCTGGACAGACTTGTTTTCGTGGGGAAGGATTATGCTATCTGCCAGTATGTATGTTTACCCACCAACGAAGGCATTGAAACATTATGTTTAAGTATTTTTGTGATAACATTTGTTTAATAACATCTAACAAAAATATGCAGTGCATATTCACAAAATGTTGCGAATATGTTACACACATTCTCTCCAAACCTTGGTAATTCATGATATGTCTGTCACCATTTACTGTGACTAGGTCTACCGCATTACAGACGCGGTTTATGGAGATTCATAGATAGAAACTACCATAACTTTTTACTGCCCGATATAGAAACCAACTGTGACATCATTGACACAATGAATACTTTGTTCCATCCTATTGTCATTTACAGTGGTTGAAGGAGATTCGTAGTTTCCTCCTGTTGAATGTACATTTCGGACACTTTGGCAATGCATTGCTTGCTGGGATAGAAAGTACCAAAACTTGTTACTGCCATATGTACATCTCTTTGTATTTTATGTACTGTTATATTGTTAAATAAAACTACTACTATATATATTGTGTAGACAGATTCCACAAATGCAGATGCCTTTGAAAATAAACAACATGTTTTACTGAATAAATAATAAAAGCCAACTATGATACCATTATCATTTTATATCATATATACATTTTGTTCCCTCATATAGTCATTATAGCCATTCAATGGAAAACATGCGTGCATGGTGTTGGACCATGCAAGCATGTTTGTCTACATCTTTGTAATGTGTGAGGGCATATTAGAAATATTGTGTCATATGCCCATAGGGCAGTGCTTGGTATATTTTGTTGACTAGAGTTCTCGGGAGCAGATTGCTATTCTTTCTTGGTCAGTGTGACTTGTCTGACCACAAAGTTGAGGGTCAACATGTTCAAGAGTATTAACCATTTAAAATTATATCCTTGATCGAATAACTAATAAATTTAAAAGTTATTTTAGCCAATCTCTTGGACATTAGCCGTGAAGTTCTGAAATCTTTGCAACAGTATTGTAAGTGAAATCTGTAACTAATAAAAACAAAAGCCTAGAATAATTATCAACCACAAAATGTGAGAAAACGATACTTTTGAGTTACAATAAGTCATTGTCAGAATTTCACAGAACTTCAGAACCAGTTATATATTTCTTTCACCAATCAGTCACATTACCATAAGTTAAAAACGTAAAAAAAGGTTTAGGAAGAATATCAGTCCACAAACATTGTTTGACTCTGGCAGAGGACTGCGTAGTTGTATGAATTCTAAATACCGGTCCCAAGCCAAGGTATAATTTGATCGTTGTAACACAATTTTTTGTCCTTGGCCAAACTTTGGGCATTTCTTCCCAATAATCTTAATATCATCCCATTTGTAACGTGCTCAACCAATGCTAAACAACCATATTGTTATCTCCGTAGTGTTTTCCCTGGCTGCCTGGCATATAAAATTTCGTGATATAACCATGCAACTGTTCAATCACCTTATCTGTTTTCCCCCAATAAAATCAATAGTGCATTAAAAAAAATCACCATGTGCTCAGCTAGCCGCTCAAAATATGTCGTGCCCACTGATTGATTGCTTGGTCATCAGTCAGCCAATAAAAATGTGTTTTGCATCGTATACCTGTTTCTTATTGTCAAACAGCATTGGATGACTGAATTAACTGTTGACCAAACAAGCTTAAGCTTTTTCAGCTCTCGTATCAGTTTCAATGGGGGCTCACAAATGGGTTTGTTTAACTTACAAAGTAATGCCTCTTAGTGGAATGTGTAAAATCAAGTAACGCACACGTGTTGTGCCTTTGACATCCTGGTTTTTTTTTCAGAATTATTGGGGGTCAGGCAGTGAATCTAGGGGCCCACTGACCCATGCTAAATTCAAACCCTGGCATTTCTTTTAAGAGCAGTAGTAAGGTTTCAGTTTTGGCGTCTTAGCATGAAAGTAGTTTTTATTTCATCTCACCAAATCTCCCCTCCCCCCGTGTGGAATGATATGTGATGACAGTCAAGTAGGTTGTGTACTAGACGACTACTTGAGATGTAGCTGTTGTGGCAAGTAAGCAGGGTGGTCACCAGGCGGTAGCATTGGTCATGCCACAAAATGGCAGGCTTGGAACAGGGTTGTTATTTATTTTTCTTAGAAGAATGTGAGAAATTTATTTTTATGGCATTGTTGAGTTGAGTTTGCAGTTACAGATTTGAACGTAAATATACTTTGAATGAGAAATCTGATTGGTATTTCATAGGTGCAGTTTCTACAAACATTTTGTGAGACTTAAGTGAATATAAAAAGCAAGGTGACCCTAACACTATGACATAGTGTCAGACTGTCTTCAAAGCACTGATGCGTAGTAAAGGTATTTGACAGGCATGATTGTCTCGAAATGGAAGTTGGAACAGACTCCAAATTACACGGGTATTTTTCTGCTAAAGGTATCTTACTCTTTTTGACGTGGCCTAAAGAATGTTATTAGTAATACTTGAGATGGTTATGATGATAGTCTTCAGAAAGCAATCATGTACGTCATTCTTCGTTTGTGTCGCTGCGCATAGCTTATTCATGCTTTTCTGTGCTTTAGTGCGTTTATATATTTTTTTGTAATTTAGGTTGTAATTCATTTGGAATGCCTGCGCATAGAAATATTGATTTTTTGCATGTATTTCTTTAGTGTCTCTCCGTAAGACATTGTTGTTGCGTGGAATGAAGAGGAAATTGAAAAAAAATAATAATTAAGTATTTATACATTAGACTGAAAAACTGTATTAGTTACAATGTATAAGTTGTGTATGACTATTAGTGTATGTTGAATACCCACGTTTTTGTTTCTTCAATTCTCTTTCTTTAATTCAGTTGGATTAATTGAAGTTGCTTCTTCATTTCATTTAGCACATCGCGAATCAGGTTCATTGTTGTTCAAATCAGATTTATTCTGTAGTGTGTGAATAGTTTAAGCAATATACGCAGTCCGTTTAATTAATTAGAGAGGGCATTTTTTTTTAGTATATTTTCAGTGGATTTATGAAAAAGTGTAATTGTAAAAACATTTTTGAGAATACATGTGCAGCTGTCCAATAGGTGGAAGATAATCATGTCATACTTGCTAACTAGCTTACATGAGTGATACTCGATGTCGTTAACTGTTCCAAGTAATTGGTGTGAAAGATATCACTTTCTGTGCTGCTGGTGTTGATAAGTTGGCAGTGTTACTGCCCTAGGCTTACAGGCTTATTCATGATATTACAAAACAAACAGGAAATACCACATATGACCCTAATCTGCTGGCCATGCAATGAATTAATGACAGGTGGAGGAGATTTAATGACAAACTCCAGGGGCTCGACACTGACTCACAGAAAGCACTCTAGCACAAGTGTTAATTCTTGCTTACTTGTTCCAACAGAAACACCAGAGAACTCTAAGTTAGAGTTAAGATGGCAGAATATAACATCCGACTGGGGTTCATATAATACCCAACTAGGGTTTATATAACACCCATCTGTGGTTAATATAACACTCAACTAGGGTTCATATAACAGCCAACTGGTGTTCATATAACAGCCAACTGGGGTTCATATAACAGCCAACTAGGGTTTATATAACATAGCATCCAACTTGGGTTCATATAACACCCATCTTGGGTTCTTCTAAAATCCAACTGGAGTTCATATAACATCCAACTGAGGTTCATACAACACCCAACTACGGTTCATATAACACCCAATTTGGGTTCATGTTACACACAACTGGGGTTCATGTAACATCCTACTTGGGTTCACGTAACACCCAACTTGGGTTCATATAACATCCAACTTGGGTTCATATAACATTCAACTAGGGTTCATTATTATTCATATTCATAATTCATATTCATAATTATTATTATAACATCCACCTTTGGTACGTGTAACAAATCCACCACATACAACATCTAATGTAGGTTTTTATATGTAGCAAATTATGGTTTCGTGTATTTTATGAGGCTAGAAGAAAACCTTTAAATAATTAAACTGTTCCTGTGGACACTTATATGCTCGGGTCAACATGAGCCTGAATCCTAATCAAAGAAATGACTAGAACATAGAGGCAGCATCAGGGCTTCATTCTAGCACAGTGGGAGAGCTTAAACTATCTGTGATCTGAGGGAATCAGATATGTCCATTGACATCATTGTCTGTGCAGAAGAAAAGCTCAGACATCCGTTGGTCAGTCGATATTTTAGATAGGGATCAATAGGGATCAGTGGAGGATAAAGGGAGATCCATACACCAGCAGCTTCTGGGTCAGAAATCAAAAACAGCCAAACCCCCGTTGCTTTCTCTTGTTCCGTGGACCAGACAGACAGAAAAATTTATTTCCACAAAGTTGTTTATATAACGGTGACATTTTAGATTTATGTCATCGAAAACGCTGCAGGATTTGTTTGATTTATAACCCATTGATGGAATGTCATCCACACGCCATCAATGACCCAACATGAAACCACATTATCAGACCCTAAATAGGCCCAGAGGTTGTTTTATTGCTGAGGTAATCCAAACCACATACAGGGTAACCAGAATTATAGTGTAAGCAGATGTCTACCCTGTAACTATAGGGTGAAACAGGGGAGATAAATAGACTTTGACACCCCTTGATGACAGGTTGTTAAACCATTCCATTTGTCACTGCCACTGAGGGGGTATTATATGGCCCTGTCACATACAGTATGTATCATGTAATGTTACATGCTGTATATATTGTATTGAAACTGATCTCACATACAGTATGTATCATGTAATGTTACATGCTGTATATATTGTATTGAAACTGATTTATTTCTAGTGTCTTCTCTTGCAACAGTTGCTGTCTTTGTCTGGCTGAAATAAGCCAGTGGCAAAATAGAGAAGCAGTGTTAGTTTATTTGACAGGTAATACTGGCACTTTGTAATACAAGGTAAAATGAGCACACTTTATTTATTTACCCAAATACAATTATGTGTAATGACAGTAGAGAAAGCATTTGAGGGTGGGTCACAATAGTATTACAGTAGTCGTAAAACCTGTCACACAATATATGGAAGTACTAACATTTTGGTTAATTTAAAAAAAAAATCAATATGTCTGATGCATGCAAATTTTATGATACAGAGTGTTGCAGAAATAACTGATGTGTCATTTTTTAACAGTTGTTTTAAGTGCACCTACAATTTAGATTTGCATGTAAAACATAAAAAAAATTAGGCCCTGCTAATTGGGTCACTCCATAAGCTTTCTTTGCTTGTTTTTATGATCAATGTAAACAGTCATATTGGTATTACCTAATAGTTATTGATTATTGTACAGATTTACCATACATTTTTCAATTTCAAGCTTGTCTGACACTTAACTTAGTGGCAGAGACACTAGTAGATGTGTACACATATCTCACTGTGTCAGTGCAGAGCATGTCAAACCATTTGTAGCAAAAATTCTTATGAACTGCTAGAGATGTTTGCTAGGAAGAAACTCATTGTAATCAATAACCCCCTTATGGAAAACAATCTGACAGTATATAACCAACTATGGTCTACTTACAAGCATTCAGAATATTACTAGTTCTGTGGGCATTAACAACATTAAGATGCCATACGAATACAGTGCCAGTGATTCTGAGACAGAACCTCTTTTGGCAATTTTTTGCTGCTTGTAAAATAAATTTTTTAACGGATCTGGGGTCATTTCAAGACTACAACACATGACGTGACCAGAATAAATTTTGTCCAGCAGGTTGACGAAATAATAAATATGAACACAGTTGATTTTAAGAGTTCAAAGTGTAAATTTGCGATACAATATTAAGAACATTAGCATTGTTGCAGATGGGAAAATAAATAGTGGCCTGACCCTAAATGCAGGTTGTCTATATGTGTGCAGGTAGGATGCATTGTCATGATTTGTGATTTTTGTCAGTGCAAATACCTTTGCCTGAGTTGGGTCTACTAACAACTGTCAACATGCCCCAGACTGACAGTGATTCCACTGGAGCTCAGGGGAACCATTCTAGCTGATCAGTACATGTTTATAATCAAGTAAAAGACATGGGATGAATAGAATAATAAGACACATCTATAGGGTATATAGTTTCATTGCACTTCATAGTAAATATATAATATTAAAATAGCTAATGATTTTAAACCATTTTAAAATAAATAATTTTTTATACATTTCTTTCTAGCTATCAGTAAAGTATAATCCAAAAAAAGTAGTAATAAATAAATAAAATTAATGATACAACAGTGGAGAATTTATATGTTGTCCAATGAATCCCATCACCAAAGAACTGCCTACTGTTTCAAGAGGTCATAAAACTATGGTGGAATCTAACTGCCTGCCTAGGGACAGTGGTGGATTCTAACTCCATGGCTAGGGACAGTGGTAGAATCTAAGGAATCTAACTGCCTGGCTAGGGACCGTGGTGGAATCTAATTACCTGACTAGTGACGGTGGTTGAATCTAACTGCCTGGCTAGGGACAGTGGTGGAATCTAACTACCTGGCTAGGGACAGTGGTGGAACTTTACTGTGGAATCTAACTGCCTGGCTAGTGATTAGATTTAGGTGTACAGTGCATTAAATTTTATAATTCAAAGGCATAGATACCAAGCAGAGAATGGAAAGTGTTGATATTGTTGATATGTCACCGGGTGACAAAGAACCTGACTAGGAGTTGTACACATTCAACTTGTGGCAGCAGCTCAAGGCTACAGAGAACATTCCTGATAGTGCTGCTTGTCTATAAAACACTAAAACTGGTTTATCTAGCATGTAGGATATTTCCTTCCAGCTGAAATGTACACTAACCGTCTATGGCTAGTTCTGGAGCATTTTGTGGCTCTGGTCTCATAACTGTCTCCAGACATTACTTATTGCATGCAACGTCCACTTTGTAGCTAACTGGTCTGATGCATAGCAAGTAGTTGCTAAGGCAAGTAGTTGTTAAGCCACTGTGAATGTGGGGATACGGATAAGGGTCAAGAATTGTGTTAAAATGTTCACTCATATTTTAACTATGTTTGTTTTTAAATTATCAGGATTTTGGGGGATAAAAATGTAAGACAACTGCTAATTTTGATCTTGCTATGATTATTCCAATGGTTTGTATAATAATTATCATATATAATTATTCTAATGGTCTATATAATAGTTATCTTATAATTATTCTAGTGGCATATCCAATAGTTATATCCTGAAATAATTGACAAAATAATAAACAAACTTCAATGAATTGACCATTGAGCTGAATCAAATATGATGGCCAGAGATGGACTAAGAGAAATACAGAATGAGATGAATATAAATTGTTTCAATAACATAATAAGAAACAGGATTTCAATATGCATATACCATTTCAATGCTGCAATAATTTTATAATCACTTTTGCATCTGTATTTTTATGAAATGTGAGAATGACGAGTTGCTGACGTTGGTTTTGTCTTCCAGGCCGATGCTGTCATTAAAGAGTCTGAAGCGACGGCTCTCACTCACCCTCAGGGGGCGCCACGGGCTGGACGAAAGTATGTCATCGCTGGCGGAACATCTGAGCCTGGATGAACAGAACGGCGAAGTGAGAGGGAACGGTGGGTGGAATATATTAGTCGTAAGCAGCGATTTTTTAAAAGGCAATCTATGCTCCCAATCCAGGACCATAGATTTTAGGGATGGGACAGTAGGTTTGTCACATTTGACAGCGAGTGGAATGTCTTAGTCATAGGGATGGCACTTGTCAGAAAACACGTCTTGAAAGTTGAAAAACAACCCATCTTAAGAGACCACATCTTGGAAGATCACCTCTGTAGAGAGACCACTACTGTTGTAGACCACCTGTCTAGGTAGACCACTACTGTTGTAGACCATCTGTCTAGAGAGACCACTACTGTTGTAGACCACCTGTCTATATAGACCACTACTGTTGTAGACCACCTGTCTAGAGAGACCACCACTTTCATAGATCATCTGTATTGAGAGGCCACTACTGTTGTAGACCACCTGTCTAGAGAGACCACCACTTTCATAGATCATCTGTATTGAGAGGCCACTACTATCAGTCTATCATAGACCACCATTTTACAAAGACTTCTTTACATAGACCACCTCTCTTAGAGAGACCAGTACTGTAATAGACTACCTGTGTTGTGAGACCATTGCTGTCTTAGACCACTTTTATAGAGATATTTCTGCTTTCTTAGACCACCTGTCTAGAGAGACCTCTACTGTCATAGACCACCTGTGTTAAGAGACCAGTACTGTAAGACTAATAGACTATGTCTCTAAAGGACCACTACTGTCACATACCACCAGCCTTTAGAGACCATAACTGCCATAGACCACTTCTCTAGAGAGACCACTACTGTCATAGACCACCTGTCTCTCTCTCTCTCTCTCTCTCTCTCTCTCTGTCTCTGTCTCTGTCTCTGTCTCTGTCTCTGTCTCTGTCTCTGTCTCTCTCTCTCTCTCTCTCTCTCTCTCTCTCTCTCTCTCTCTCTCTCTCTCTCTCTCTCTCTCTCTCTCTCTCTCTCTCTCTCTCTCTCTCTCTCTCTCTCTCTCTCTCTCTCTCTCTCTCTCTCTCTCTCTCTCTCTCTCTCTCTCTCTCTCGCCCCTTGTAGTCTCGTACACACACAAGTGTTGTCATAATCTGCCGTTTCTTCCACTGGATTTTCTGCTTCAACCCGCATATAACAGACAATGGACAGACATGTCTTGTGGATGCGTGTTCACAATAGAGAGGCTGTGCATTTAAGTAAGCATAGCAGTAACATCACATGTATATCACTGTACAGTGCTTTACTGAAGGAAGATCAGGGAATATATGGGGTCCTAGAAACCCGCATAAAGCCCCATTGCTACAAATAAAATTTTGCCAGAGATAAAATACATTTGATCACTGATATTATTGTGACAAAGTACAATGTGTTGACCTTCATTAATAATTAATTAGTAATAATTATCATGATGGTAATAATATTAGTTACATTAGAGAAACCCATTAGGGATGTATATAATAAAACAGTTGACAAAGAGAGCGGATGCACTCAGAGTGGAGTATAGAAGGAGGAGGAAGACCGAGACTGAGATGGGAGGACTGCATGAATAGAGATTTGGGGGGAGGGGAGGGGAGAGCGAGGGGAGAGCGAGGGCTAGTGGAGACGGGTGGTGGAGATGGCAGTGAAATGGGATCAGTGATGAAGAAGGAAAACAAAAATCGACAACCAGTATCGATGCCAGCCTCACCCCGGAATCCAGGGATAAAGACGAGAGCAACAACAACAAAAACAGGCCGAAACGAATCTACCCACGTACATATTTAAATAGAAGTTGAGTTCCCAGAACCTCAGTTATTTAGTTGCTTGGCCTAGAGGAGATTTCACAACAGAACATAGCAAAGATGATATTTAACAGCAGTACTTGCGCACACATCAGTAGTCTGATAATGACACTTGATGGAATTATCATAGTGCGACTGAATCATAGTGCGCCAGTGCGACTGAATCCATCACATTTGGGATGGGCGATTTGGCTACAGGAATCATTCGGTTGCTTTTAATAATCCTTTGTCTGGCAATAATATTTTATCATATCACTCTGGCGCATAAAATGCAGTGTAAGTGGCCCTTGTGGTCGGTTCGTGGAACCACAATCGCTGGAGGGGATGTCTCACAGACAGAAAAAATTAGCAGACTTCTCAGAAAAGGAGACATTTTCAAGATGTGAATTTTCCATGCTTTAATCAAGCCACTCGGAGCTAATCTCTCTTGAAATATGACACAATAATTCAATTTTAATGACAGACATGAGGAATTGTTCCTTCAAGATGTCTCCTGTGTTTACCCCATTGGTGGGTTCACATACGACCACTTTCAGGCATTGGAATGATGCCACAAACATATCGCAGTGACGTCACAAACACGACCTGCAACCGTAGTTTTATTCATGTTGTTTTACGTGTTATGAATGTTATCTATTAAAGCAATTTTTACAGTCAATAACAAAGTGAATGCACACCAGGGTTCAGCTGATTGCTGATAGTGGAAGTGGACTATTTACTAATCACTTCTTTCACTATGCTGTGTGCACTTTGGCCTCACATGACCTCTTGAACTGCCTCTTGGGATGATGGGATTCTGTTTATAAGTTCTGACTGTCACCAGTCTCTCTTGGGAGGCAGAATGGTGTAGACCACTAATTATTTGTCAGAAATGACCTTTAAAATGTCTTCTGTAGTTGTAGGAAATTATGAAGAAGAACATTGATGCATCGGCTTAATTTTTAGTTGTATTACCTCATTGACGTAATGTATAAAACATAAAAAAAATTTGTAACCTTGATGACTACAGTGTACTTCACCTTTTTCAACGTTTTAGTAACAAATAATTTTTGAGGAAAAACATCAATAGGTTGGTAAGAAAAACTGAAATTACTAAATTAAATTATTAAACAGAAACTGAAGTTTTAATCAGTAATTTTATTGTTGCTTTGTAAAATTTGTAAAAATAAAGGGTCAGTGCCTCTCACAAGCAACAGTACAACAAAAACATCATTAAAGAGAGTTGCGTGGTTGGTTATGGGAAATCATGTATTTGTTTCGATGCATGATCAAAATTATCTCATATTGATATTTCATCCACAGTGTGTGGACATCTTCAGATTGACCACCAGAGGGTGTAGTTGACATCTTTAGACTGACCACCGGAATGTGTAGTGTACAATAGTCTCTTACAAATGCGAGAGGTATTGTTCCTCAATATTGTTAAAAAGGAACAACAGTGGTCATACTGTTCTTTATTTTAACAGAAATTCCTCTAAAGTCCTTTTTCCCCATCCATTAAAATTCTATACCTTTAAAGATTCCTTCCAAAATATTCCTTTAAATTCCTTTACTTTTTTGAGGAAATTTAAGGTGACGTCCATTGCAAGCATTGATTGTGACAATACCTCCCTCATGTAACAGTCTGTTGACCAAAATGACCACTGCATGTTTTGGCAGTGATCAGTCTAATGATGTCCACAAATGGTAGACAAAATGTCCATAAAAGTAAGATGGTGTTTGGTGGTTGTACATCACCAAAAATATATGAATAAAAAGCCACAGTATTTTAAGACTTTTTAGCAATGTCCAGGTTAGTGAGAGCAAGCAGTCTTGTCTGTGACATCCTGGAGACCAATGGTTGACAGGAAGGACACCTCTTGACATCACTGCAAACTCATTTACATAGCACCATCTGTCCTGTCAATGGACTGTCATCAAATACCAGTCATGTAGCCTCCTCAAACAAGCTGCTGATATGCCTCTATTCATTTTACCATTGGGGTCAGGCCAGTGTTTATTTTGTCTTTAGGGGATAGGTTACAGTTTATTTTGCTGTTGGAAAATATGTGAATGTTGTTCAGTGATGTGCAGAAAATTCTACACTGACTTGGGTGGTGTCAGTTAAGGTACTTGTTGTTTTCTTTTAAAACATTCCATTTTATTTTCAAAAAGTTCAATATATGTTGTTGTTCAAAATAACCAGACTTTGCTCACATATGTGCAATTCACCTGTTGTTCCTAACTACCTACCATAAATCTAAGTACTCACCCATCCTAACTAAGATCCTCAGATATACAAATGTTTTACAACTAAGAATTTCTCTGGTGTGGGTAGGTACCATTTCAAAATCTCTGACACTTGACACACATGTATGAGGTAAATATTGACCTATCCCCTACTTGCTGAATGTATTATGTTTATCCTAAAATATATATGTAAAGTAAGTAAATAAAGGCTTTGTTTCACAATGCTAAATACGATGTCACATATATTACCAATCACGTACACATTTACATCAGTAAATTTCCATCAGCTTTCACCAATGAGTCCAGATTTAAACACTGGTTTTATGACCCAGAAAGATTTAAACTTCTAAGAGAAGAATGACAACCGTGAAAGTAATATGACCCCAAAAGTTGTTACTGATTGCCTAAATAATTGCTTGTACTTTATTGTTGCCCTGGTATATTATACTTTCAAATGAATGATGATAATTTAGCATGACGTGATATAAGATATCAAAAAGAACACAAATATTTATAAGCCGTGAATTTCCATTGCATAATATATGATATGCACTAATGATAGAATTACTAAATGTGTAAGTGCATACCATTAGTAAAAGATACATTGACTTGCCTATTTGGATCAAAGATAATACAGACCTAATGCAGGCTGTCCGTGGATTCTATTACCCCTAAACTACAGCCTTCACACATCTGTGCAATAATAATGATTATCCATTTGGCTGAAAGTGTTCGTATTGCATCCACAAAACATCTGTTAGCAGTAAAATGGATGGTAGCATACTTAGATTGATTTGGCAGCAAGAGTAGAATTCTGACATCATGTACCTCCCCCCCTCCCCCCCCCAATATTTGTGCACAAACCTTTATGGACTGCTTCCATTGTTATGCCTAGTCCAGTTCAGTGCTATCCAACAACCCTGCAGGAAGTGGACTAGTCCATTATAGCTTTCAGTGCTACCTTTGGTCCCTGTGCCTGCATGGACCAGCCCCTGATTGAGGCATGGTGGACAAAGGGGCCAGCTCCAGGAATCAGGCAGTGACCATCCAGCTCAGTGACAGATGTGACCAGAGGTGACCATAGCAGTTGGACTTTGATGACATTAAACTGGACCTATAGTTTCCGGACCTAGTTACTGGGTGGCACCATCTCCGGATTCTGAATTGCGTTGCTACTGAATCAGAATCAGTTCTCATGGAAGTGCAGGCAGGTCGTTGATGTGCCTCTTCAGAAATTAGATCTGTTTATAATTAGCCCAAGCATTTCCATGTGGGTCTAGGAGCAGGGGTAACAAAGGTTCCCCACCCTACTTCACAGGGGCACAACTACGTAGCCTCCATCATGGATCTACGTCTCATTCTCAGTGGATGTTCGCTACGCAAACTCAGCATCACAAAGACAAAACGGAATAAAACACAAGGCCAAAGTTCATTGGAACGTAAAGCCATAGTGGTGGTACCGGCAAAGGATCCTCCGCCAGACCGATGGACCCACAGAGGATCACAGAGTCTTGGTAGGTTTGAGGATCTTTTTCGTGGATCATATGTTTAGTCATTTGTTTATTGTATAGTTGATCGGTCGGCTAATTATAGGAATCGTTTATTGAAATGTGGTAATTCAGTGGTCTATGTTGATGAAAAGATGAATTGTTAGTGGACTGATTGACAGGTGATTTACTGATTGACAGGTGATCACAAGAAGCTGTCACAAGTTAACACTAGGTCTAGTGTCATGTCACTGTTGACAAACTGTTACTTCAATTTTAACATAAACCTTGTCCATCCACTGCAGGATGTAGCCATCCGCTAGACATTTCCACCTTTGTCTGTCTTTTGGCTCCAAAGTCCTGCTGCATTATTCATTATGTCATCACACCATTTAAGAACTGTCTATATGTACATGTTATCAACAGCATTATAATGCGTGTATTCAAGTCAGTATTTTTATGTTAAAATTTACATTTTGTGTGATGTTTGGTTGACACCTTGACCGCCTGATAGAGTGTAGGCCAGTCCTGAAATTGCCCAGAAGGTGCTAAAGACATTGACCTGCATCTCGGTCCATCTTAGACCTCCTCCGTCTTATTAATGTTCCCTGATGAAATGTAGCTGAAAACCAATATTTCTTACATGTATACATCGAACAATCTCGTGACTGCCCTGTCATCTAGTGGCCAGTCATGAAAACATCTGTAGTCTCTCGATGACCATCACACCTGCCAGGTAAGGTTTATATGTGTGGCTACAAATGGAGTATTCTTGACCTCCCAGTAATTCAGTTACAGTAGTTGAAATCCCTTATTCTTGAGAAAGAAACTTAGCTGTGGCATTCTTAAAAATATGAACTGGCATTCCTTCTAGCAAAGTGCTCCAAAACTTGTAGAAATAATGCTTCAGAGAAGGAGGCATATCACAGCAAAGGAGGCATGCTGCAAAGAGGCATGTCACATTTACCCATAGTAAATGAGGCATGTCACAGTACAGGAGGTATTTAACAAGTAGACATGTCACAAAGAGGTATGTCACAGTACAGGTGGTATTTCACAAATAGACATGTCACAAGGAGGCAAGTCACAAGGAGGCAAGTCACAATAAAGCACGCATCTCACAAAGGGCCAAGTCACTGATCCTACTAAAAGCATTTTATTTTGTAATAACTTGATCCGGTTAAAATAATGAAGGTAAAGAAAGTAAAAAAAATTAAGAATCCCAATTTCAGTTATCAGATGTTTAGGAAATTCTTTCTTCAGTAGACTTGTTTGTGCACAGAAAGGCTTCCTGGAAATGAAGATGCCCACAAGTGATTTTTTACACGGAGACATTTAAGCACATGTCGCTGAGATGACCTACTATTTAAATCAATCACAATATACATGCAGACTAGCCGTTGATATTATAGACATTTGCTGGAGGTAGAATGCATAAAGAACTATTCCCTTTCAGCACTACGAGCGGGTGGCACTTTTTGAGCTGAAAGGAAATTACGCCTGCTCGTGATGAATCATTTATTACAAATAAGGATGTATAGGAGCAATGTGTCCCATCCCAATGCGGTGGAGGTCATGTGGTCCAAAGTTGATGATAAATGGTAATAATATGTCTCCTACTGTAAATTTTGCAATGCCAATTAACTATGTTAGGGTTAGTGTCAGTATTGCCGTTAAAGGGATTGTATTGGCAGGTGTTGTGCTGTAATAGTTAATATAACACCACTGAATGAATATGTAGTTAATTCTGAACAGTTATATAAAATAGTGAAAACAGCATTGATTAAGACATTTTAAAAGACGTTGCATTGGTGTAATATTTAGAAATTTAGGTGTTTTGCTAAAATGCATCTTGGCTGATTATGGTTTAGGATGAAAATCAAACATTAATTTTGAAAGTTTTAATTTGTCTCTCTTCCTCAATCCAAGATTCCTATGTCAAAATATTCCAGATGAAGGTCTTTGTACTTTCCCATTAGAGCCTGTCTTTCTCTGTTGAGGCTGACCAGCAGCAACTGTCATTGGCTGTTATTTGTAAAAAGACATTTTCCCTAGATGCTGTATTCGACCAATAAAGTGTACATGCCCTAATTAGTGTACACCCCTTTTTTAATCGGCAGGATCCATAATTATTGTAATGTGACTAAAGAAAAGTGTTGCCATCTGGTGTTAAACAGTTGGCACCACTTTTCAGTTGTGAGAGAGAAATTTAAGAGAGAAATTTGGTGTACGCATATAAGAACAGATTCCTTGAAAGTACCAGTGTAGTGTACAAATATATCACAACAGCCATATTTATTGGGCGTTGGGCTGTTGCAGTAGATCTGTTTTATAGTGTAACATGCACCTAGAGATTGCGAGCACAGACTGCATAGGGGAACCACTTATATAACCCACCTATTTTGGGCTCATGATTGTACAGGGATATGGCCACATAAATATCACACAGCATTATAATGTCCACAGTAAGAGTGAACTAAGATTTCCATGTTGACACGTACATTTAGTAAGGTCTACACTTTTAAAGTTTATATGTGAAATTAATGCATTGAAAAAAATAACTCGGTTATGTAAAACAGTATCATTATTCTTACAGCAGAATATTGGAGAGAAAAAATATGTGCAATATTTTGAAGATGTTCATTAGTCTATACAATGGCATTTAGTTGCACAGAAGGCCAAGTAGACATTGCAAGATACATCAAAACTTCATCCTCAAATCATTTAGTTGCACAGAAGGCCAAGTAGACATTGCAAGATACATCAAAACTTCATCCTCAAATCATTTAGTTTCACAGAAGGCCAAGTAGACATTGCAAGATACATCAAAACTTCATCCTCAAATCATTTAGCGTATCATGAATCAGGTTCATTGATGTACAGATATGTAGGGTGTGAATAGTTTAAGTAATGTGTAGTGTGTGAATAGTTTAAGTAACATGTAGTGTGTGAATAGTTTAAGTAATGTGTAGTGTGTGAATAGTTTAAGTAATGTGTAGTGTGTGAATAGTTTAAGTAACATGTAGTGTGTGAATAGTTTAAGTAACATGTAGTGTGTGAATAGTTTAAGTAATGTGTAGTGTGTGAATAGTTTAAGTAACGTGTGTGAATAGTTTAAGTAACATGTAGGGTGTGAATAGATTAAGTAATGTGTAGTGTGTGAATAGTTTAAGTAACATGTAGTGTGTGAATAGTTTAAGTAACATGTAGTGTGTGAATAGTTTAAGTAATGTGTAGTGTGTGAATAGTTTAAGTAACATGTAGTGTGTGAATAGTTTAAGTAACATGTAGGGTGTGAATAGATTAAGTAATGTGTAGTGTGTGAATAGTTTAAGTAATATGTTGTGCATGAATAGTTTAAGTAATATATAGGGTGTGAATAGTTTAAGTAATATGTAGGGTGTGAATAGTTTAAGTAATATATAGGGTGTGAATAGTTTAAGTAATATGTAGGGTGTGCATAGTTTAATAAAAGAGTGCATACTTTTGTTAAAATCGTCAAAAGAGTTGACCTTGATAGTTAGATTGGGTCAATTGTGAAATAGTGAATAGCCTAAATATGATTGTATATAGAGCTGGACCCTTTTGTTACTTTCTTGCAGAATTTTGATCAGATCTGGTCTAAGATAATTGAATAGTTTGTCCAATGAATTCACCAAAATTAAATAACATATTTGCACAAACGCACTAGCATGTCGTTGCGCATACTAGATAGGTTTGAATTTTCGTGAAATGATTCTGCAATGAGACAAGCAAAACATTTATTTGAGGAATGACCTTGAACAACTGCATATCTTGCATGATCTTGTGGTCAGGTCTCTGTTATTCCTTGTGACTGCCCGAATAGCACTTAACCTGTACATCGGGATTGGGGTTACAGAGTCCGTGTTAGGATTCTGGAGTTGCGATAGAATTACACTTTAGATTGGCATCCATTACTGCAACCTCAGCGGAGCTGACAGGCACTAGTTGGACATCTGAGCCAATCCTATTGATTCGAACTAGCCATAGACATTCCAATTATGTCAAAGCTTCAGGCATCATCTACTGTCATCTACTGTTGTGTCTTGTGTTTGACTTGAGCTGCGGGGTTCTTCAACTATCGATATGTTATGGTTACCTGTATGTAATAGTGGAGGGTGGTTAATTTCACCCCATTCCTACAGGCCAAACCCTCCTCAATGGCCGGTTAGGGTCATAAATGTTAGGTTAGTTACCTAATTGGTTATGAATGTTAGGTCAGTTATCTAATTTGTTATACATGTTAGGCCAGTTATCTAATTGGTTATAAATGTTAGACCAGTTATCTGCTTGATTATAAATATTATACCAGTTATCTAATTAGTTATAAATGTTAGGTCAGTTATCTAATTAATTATAAATGTTAGATCAGTTATCTAATTAGTTATAAATATTAGGCAAGTTATCTAATTGGTCATAAATGTAACACCAGTTATCTAATTGGTTATACATGTTAGACCAGTTATCTGCTTGATTATAAATATTATACCAGTTATCTAATTAGTTATAAATGTTAGGCCAGTTATCTAATTAATTATAAATGTTAGACCAGTTATCTAATTAGTTATAAATATTAGGCAAGTTATCTAATTGGTTATAAATGTAAGTCAAAATGATTGATATAAGATATGGTACTGACTCTATTTTGGCGGTTGTTTTATAGGTGCAGACTTCGGCCAATTAATTTCTTGTGTGTTATAAATACCATAAAGTACCTAAGATATAAGGGATATTCCTGTTAGTGGGGATGAATGCAAGGGGAGATATGGTGGGAGTGGCAGGAATAAGGAGGGATTGACGGAAGTTGGTATATGCAAAAATAGAGGGAAGGGAAAGGCTTGTGGACAGGTGAACTGGGAGACAGGTAGAATAGAGCAGTCTGAGATTGTCCTTTAGGTTAGACAGACAGGTAGAATAGAGCAGTCTAATATTATCCCTTAGGTGAGACATACAGGTAGAATAGAGCAGTCTGATAGTGTCCCTCAGGTGAGACAGACATGTAGAATAGAGCAGTCTGAGATTGTCCCTTAGGTGAGACAGACATGTAGAATAGAACAGTCTGAGATTGTCCCTCGGGTGAGACAGACATGTAGAATAGAGCAGTCTGAGATTGACCCTTAGGTGAAACACACATGTTGAATAGAGGAGTCTAAAATTGTCCCTTAGGTGAGACAGACAGGTAGAATAGAGCAGTCTGAGATTGTCCCTTGGGTGAGACAGACATGTAGAATAGAGCTGTCTGGGATTGTCCCTCGGGTGAGATAGACATATAGAGTAGAGCAGTCTGGGGTTGTCCCTTAGGTGATACAGACATGTAGAATAGAGCAGTCTGAGATTGTCTCTTAGGTTAGACAGACAGGTAGAATAAAGCAGTCTGATATTATCCCTTAGGTGAGACAGACAGGTACAATAGAGCAGTCTGATATTATCCCTTAGGTGAGACAGACAAGTAGAATAGAGCTGTCTGGGATTGTCCCTTAGGTGAGACAGACATGTAGAATAGAGCAGTCTGAGATTGTCCCTTAGGTTAGACAGACAGGTAGAATAGAGCAGTCTGATATTATCCCTTAGGTGATACAGACATGTAGAATAGAGCAATCTGAGATTGTCCCTTAGGTGAGACAGACAAGTAGAATAGAGCTGTCTGGGATTGTCCCTTAGGTGAGACAGACATGTAGAATAGAGCATTCTGAGATTGTCCCTTAGGTTAGACAGACAGGTAGAATAGAGCAGTCTGATATTATCCCTTAGGTGAGACAGACAGGTAGAATAGAGCAGTCTGATAGTGTCTCTTAGGTGAGACAGACAAGTATAATAGAGCAATCTGAGATTGTCCCTTAGGTGAGACAGACAAGTAGAATAGAGCTGTCTGAGATTGTCCCTTAGGTGAGACAGACATGTAGAATAGAGCTGTCTGGGATTGTCCCTCAGGTGAGACAGACATGTAGAATAGAGCTGTCTGGGATTGTCCCTTAGGTGAGACAGACAGGTAGAATAGAGCAGTCTAAGATTGTCCCTTTGGTGAGATAGACATGTAGAATAGAGCAGTCTGAGATTGTCTCTTAGGTGAGACAGACATGTAAAATAGAGCAGTCTGAGATTGTCTCTTAGGTGAGACAGACAAGTAGAATAGAGCTGTCTGGGATTGTCCCTTAGGTGAGACAGACAGGTAGAATAGAGATGTCTGGGATTGTCCCTTTGGTGAGACAGACAAGTAGAATAGAGCAGTCTAAGATTGTCCCTTTGGTGAGACAGACATGTAGAATAGAGCAGTCTGAGATTGTCTCTTAGGTGAGACAGACAGGTAGAATAGAGCAGTCTGAGATTGTCTCTTAGGTGAGACAGACAGGTAGAATAGAGCAGTCTGACATTGTCTCTTAGGTGAGACAGACAGGTAGAATAGAGCAGTCTGAGATTGTCTCTTAGGTGAGACAGACAGGTAGAATAGAGCAGTCTGACATTGTCTCTTAGGTGAGACAGGTAGAATAGTTCTGGGCTAAGATGTACTGAGCTATTTTGTTTTGCTCCATATTGTAGCAGTCTGAAGTCCTGACATATATTTTTATCATGCTGTGTATCACTATCATATACTAGAGAGGGGGAGAGGGTGGTGAGGGAGAGGGAGGGAGAGGGAAAAATGCAGATCAGACATGAAATGTATCAGTTCGTTTCATCAACTGTGAATTTGCTGTGCTACTGAAAGGAAGGATTAAACAATAATTTGATACTTATGATAACGCTTATAAATTATTTTTGACGATTATTATTCTAGTTAGACTAGTAGGACATTCTCTTCTGTTGGAACTTGGGCGATGATGAGATAATGAGTGTGTACATCCTTAACACTCCATCCTCCACTGATTTAGCCTATTGTGAATCCGGTTTGTTGATGTCCGAATATGTAGTGTGTGTGAATAGTTTAATGGTTCCTCGTCAATTTGATTTTTTGCTAGTCTCATTTAAGATTATTTTGCAAAAAACTAAACCTACCTAGTATCCACTGCAACATGCTAGCTCGTTTGTGCAACTTTTTTATGTAGTTTTTGTGAAATCATCAGACAAACTATTAAATTACTTAATGTTTGTTCAAGCATTAAGTGAAGTGAAAATCGAAATGCTGAAAAATCACGATTTTCACCCTTGGTGAAATTTTTTAACTTTGTCATGTGATCGGCAAGAGGATTGAAATCATTCCCATGATCGGCAATGACTCGTACTTTGTTTACCATTTTGGATATCCACTACTAGGATCCTTACCAAAGTTAACAACTGAAGTAAATTCTTTTGATGAGTTTAATAAAAATAGGCATTTTTTATTAAACAGACTGCGCACATTACTTAATCTACTCACACACTACGCATCTGGTCACAAATTAACTGGATTTGTGATGGGCTGAACCATTTGAGGAAGCAGCTTTTAAGTAATATCTGCAGTCGGTTTAATAAAAAAGTTTGTGTTTTTGTTCATATCATCAAAAGATTTGACTTTAGTTGTTAGGCTCAAAATAGTGGCTATCCAAAACGGTAAACACTTTATGGGGTCAAGGCTGATCATGGTCGTGACTTCCATCGTCTCGCCGATCACATGAAACAGTTAAAAAAATTCATCAAGGGTGGAATTTGTGTGTTTTCAGCATTTCCATTTTGACTTCAATAATTGCTGGATCATGCATTAAGTAATTTAGTATTTTGTCTGATGATTTCACAAAAACTACATACAAAACTTGCACAAATGAGCTAGCATGTCATAGTAGGTTTGAATTTTTTTTAAATGAATTTGAAATGAGACAAGCAAAATTGAATTGAGGAGGCTCCTTTAAGCTGCAGCTGGTCATTGTAGAGAGGTTCACGTTGGGTCTTCTAGTGCTTGGTGCCTGGTGCTTAGTACATGCAGATGACCCTCCTTGCACCTGACCCGTCCATCATTTCCAATGCTGTGACTGTCAGTTGCTGTCTCCAAGACACTGTTATTTCCTGTGTGTCTCCTGGTAGCAATTAGCCAGGGCATGAGTGGTGGACTGCCGCAGCGCTTCCAGGAAATTGCACGGCACCGGGATGCCAACATGCAGTGTTCTATTCACATGCCGCTGCCTGTTAGTTGTATGTAGGCGCTGATCAAAAGATGCGGCACTCACATCGATGCTCACATTGCATTTCTGCGATCAGGTCGGGGAACATGTTGATTGACATCTGCGCTTGAAACAATGTTGGCTGTTGCATTGACACGCACACATGCGCTATTACGTTGCTTTGATAATTAATTAATTACAAAATTATTAATTTGCTAATCCATGGGATGTATATTTTATAATACCCACTTTACCCAACCTTGTTGAACACATTTAAGGTCTAAAAAACTGTTATGGGACTAATTAATATGAAGAAATATCTCAAATGCAATTGTTTGTTATGACGAAAACATAAATTTAATTTTATTCAAAGTAAAACTACATTTTAGTCAGCTGCAGTACCAGTTTAGATTGTTGAGTATCAAGAGTTGTGGCTGGTTTGAGGAGTCCGTGTTAGAGAAAGTTTTGTTTGCCACATGATATGCTTTGTTTGTGGCTATCCTCTTTATCACTGAAGTCCGGGGTGAGGTTGGCGTCGATATTGCTCCTCGATTCTCATTTTCCCTCTCCTACCACCACTAATGCTGTGTCACTGGTGTCTCCACAACCCGTCTCCACTCCCCCATCCCTCGCTCTCATTCTCCTCTCCCACTCCCGCCAAATTCTCCCATCTCAGTCGTGGTCTTCCTCTTCTTCTACTGTCCTCTCTGAGTTCATCCACTCTCTTCATTAACCATTCACCTTCCATTCGTTCCATGTATTCAGCCAACTTTAACTCTTTAAGGCATTAAATAAAAAAATTTATATCGCGATTTGAGATCAGAAATATTTATCCTAAAATGAAGGTTCAACTTGAGAGTTCTTTTGGAAGGTTCACTGATTTGAGAGAAGGAAGATATTCGTGGTGACACAAGGGAATAAAACGTCATGAGTCTCTCCCTCGCTGGAAGCCCTAATTTCCTAAGCTGCCAACCTTGTCAATCTCAAGAAAGTGGCAGGTGTTTCTTTAACTAGAAATTAACCTCTGGTGAGAGTGGTTGGCACCAGTTGAAGTCTTGTCACAAGTGGTAATGGGGGGGGGGACTAGTGACTATGTCACATGAAAGGCTGTCATAGCCAGAGTGATGTGACCGGAATAGGACAATAGGAGATATATGATTATGAAGGCAGGGTTTCCATTAATTTCTTATTAATGTATTGAAGTATTAATTTCTTGTATCTGCATGCTATGGATGTATATATGTATGTCGTCTTGTCTTCTTCTTCCATTTGAGCTCATAACTCTATGTTAGCCACATATAAATGTGGCTAGAGTATTTTCGAGCCATGATCACTATTGCGTGGGAGCAGGTGATGTAATGCTGGTTCGGGTCCGTTTTAATCAGAATATGTCGTGTCTGCATTGTTAGGCTATAAATTAGTGCATGGGCTATATGATATCTAATAATAAGGACTGTATAATTGTTCTGTCTTGTTGCCGTCTTTACTGGAATTGTTTGTATAAATCATGCTCACAAGACTTGTTGCACACAAGCCTTTCTCAGTAACACTGTTTCCTGAGTTTAATATATTCAGCAGGTGGTTTACTGTTCTTTCTGCCGAACAAAGTGCTTTCACTCTCAGACTTAGACATGGCAGTCATTTGAGGGCGGATCACTGTTTTATTTCCAAGTTCATGCCATACGAATAGAGTGCCAGTGATTTTGACATGGTCCCCCCTTTTGGCAATTATTTTGCATGTAAAATTATTTTTGAACAGGGATGTGACCATATTTGAGGACTCCGACACTTATGCTGTGTCCAGATTAAAATTTCTAGTGGCTGGCTGTCAATTTATGCATGTGTCAGTGACTGTAGGATCTCTTGCGCATGTAGGCGGGATGTTATTGTATGTTGATTATCTGGAGGTAAAAAATGGCGGAAGTTGATGAATTTTTTCCAGCAGGCTGATGAAATGATAAATATTAACAAAGTTGATTTTCAGAATATTCAAAATATAATTTTGGGAACAGCATTAAAAAACTTCAACATTGTCACCAATGGGGTAATACATAATGGTCTGTCCCCATTTGCTTGGTTGGACATGCAACCACAGCCCTTGTGCTCGTGACATTCTGGGAATTGACACAAAATGATACATTGTTCGAAATTATGTCCATAAAATTATGAGGTGATAGTTTATCTATGCTTCTCACCGTAGCATGGACGAGCTCAACTGTACACGTCCTACCACAATGTCATACTCTCCCATGTTACTCCTTCATGAGGTCCACGACCCACAAATACTGATGCATATCCAATGTACTGACATCTATCCAATGCATCGACATATCCAATAAAATGACATCTATCCAATGTACTTACATCTTTCCAATGTACTGACATCTATCCAATGCATCGACATATCCAATAAAATGACATCTACCCAATGTACTGTCATCTATCCAATGTACTGACATCTATCCAATGTACTGTCATCTATCCTATGTACTGCATAACATATCCAATGTATTGGCAAATGCTGCATACGTGTGCAGTGCTGTCTATCCTATGTACTGCATAACATATCCAATGTATTGGCAAATGCTGCATACGTGTGCAGTGCTGCCATCTGGTGATTACACAGCACACTAATTCTTGACCTTGGACTAGTGCAAGGTTTATGGAAAACTGGTTTATGGGAACAAGACGTTAGTATCTAACTATTAGAAGTTTCAAAATTAAATGTTATATTTGCATGTTGTTAGATGGTAATTACTGTAGCAAACTGTGCCACATATTTCTGTAATGATATAGGAAACAAGCAAACTATTTCTGGTTGGCAGCTAATGAATTAGCTGATCTATTCCATGTTGCTTCAACTACAAATTTATTTCTTATTTTCATAACCTTTGTCACAACTACTGATTCATTACATGAGTACATTCTTAATGAAGAGTAGTACAGCTGTATGCCGTTTAGTATTTGTAGTTCAGTGAAATCTGTGATGGGTCAATTATGATTGAATCTATAAACTGTAAACATAATTGAAAACGATGTCAAGGATGTAATCATATTTAATCATCATTGTTTTCAACCTGGGTAATATAGATTTCATTCACAAGAATATTTTTTTATAATTTCGTTGTTTCATTTGGCTGTCATGTTTAGCCACTGTCATGTTTAGCCACTGTCATACCCAACTGTGTCCAAACATCAGTGATTCTTGTTCTTGGTGTAGCAATGAAATTGTAGTCCAGTTCATTAAAAAAGACTTAGAGTAGTTTACAAGATACAGTTGTACGCATAATTAAGTTTATATGTAGTAATCATCGTAATTGTATTTTCCTTGCACTGTATTTGTGATTTGAAATTGTCGGGGGTGTTATGATCATGAATGGGTTTTGTAATCAAACCTTTTTCTGAAAAGTATGTTAGGACATTTCCTAGTTCTCCTGACTTCGATTACTTAAAACTTCCGCATCGGATATGATATCAAGCAAGCTTATTTTTACTCCACTTAAACCGATTGAGTACAAATGAACCCACAGAATGAGTGTATAATGGCCAGAATAATTTCATAATATTATGGCGATGTAACTATGTTTACTGACTAGGAGTCAATGGAATTTGGTAATGTAGTCTTTAATAATAGGTACACATGCAATTACCTTGTGTACACATGAAAGTAGCTGGCTATGTAATCTCATGATAGATTACTGGCAAGTGATTATCCTGTGGTTGAATGGATTAACTGGCCAACTATCATCTGAAATTACTCGTATTTTCGTATTATCCCAGATCTATCAGAATAGAGTGTAGAATAATAGAACATAGACATAGGAATGGGGCATGTTTTTGGGTTGTAGGGTTGCTCTTGTTAATTGGGTTTATGTTTTTACTTGTTTTGCTTCCTTTAAAAGAACATTGTTTGTAACAAGCATAAGCAGGTATGAATTATCCAAAGGAACACTGAATGCACAACTGGGCAACCTTTCTATTTTCTGCCATGGTTTGTTTTTATATTTAGTGGTGCTATATTTAGCCCTCCACCAGCAGTGCAGCCAGTCCGAGGTCTTCCACAGACAACAGCCAGTTCTGTTCTGTACACAAAGTCAAGTAAAAACTCTTCTGTTTAGATAAGATAATGACAGGGAATTAACTTGTCTGAGCACAAGTAGATGTATGTTCAGTGCCAGATAAACCAGACTGTCAGGAAAGAAGGACCAGGGCATTAGGTGCATCTCTGATAACATTCAAGTACCCAGAGTGCAGCTGGTCAGGAGTGCATTAAGAGTCTGACCCTAGAAGTGTAATAATTGGGCCAAGGTGCAATTAACAGGGGTCAGACCACTATTTTCTTTTGCTACGGGGTATGTTAAAAGTGGACAACGTATAATTATGCTTGGGATTGTTTAAATCACTTGTTTTAATATTTATCATGCCTTCGTCCTGTTGGATGAGTTTTGTCAAATTCACGTGTTTGATTTTCTAGATAATCAAACTTTATTTTAATATAATTTGCTGGCTTCATTGGCAAAG
This sequence comes from Lamellibrachia columna, assembly GCA_963662155.1. Classification (NCBI taxonomy): domain Eukaryota; kingdom Metazoa; phylum Annelida; class Polychaeta; order Sabellida; family Siboglinidae; genus Lamellibrachia; species Lamellibrachia columna. Next base: position 24,248,256 of record OY759275.1, read on the forward strand.
AGATATAAACCAACATATATCAAGTGTGGGTAATTCTTAGTTTTAATAATATGAATTAATATAATTATTTCCTAATATGCAGAATACGCATACTGATACATCATTCAGGTTAACATTTAGGAAAGGTTCTTATCTTAAAAACTACCCATTCTTGTATGACTGAATGCTACAGATTGTATGTCTCTATCACACGTCACCAGGAACAGCAAATATATTATTTACATATCGACATGGAGTCACTGCAATACTGTCTTGTCCATACTGCCACCAACCAGAACATAATGAACTGGGTGCACCTGGCAGTGTTGATTCCGTATTTGACATCCCTTCCAGCTCATGTTTCTAGCCCACTTTATGGCAGAAGGGAAGAACTGGGAGTTGTGTCATGTGGCCCTGGGTTCATGACAGGGTGTAATCCCAGCCCGGCTTCCTGGGTGGTCCCTCCGCATCTCATGACTACATTTATGGGAAACTGCTAAATGCAAAAGTTATCCTAAAGAGTACAAAAACATCATGGATGTCTTGAGGGGAATTACAGTAGGGCTCTGGGGTACAGAAGGGGTCTTGGGTATAATATGGCTCTAGGGTACAGTAGGGCTCTGGTGTACAGAAGGGGTCTGGGGTATAATAGGGCTCTAGGGTACGTAGAGCTGTTCTCAGACATTGACCCAATTAGCATCTAGGATCTACCTAGAGTCTGGTGAGGCCCCAGAATGATTGAATTCAAGATTGTCTGGTTGTTTTAAATCACAGCCTCAGGTGGGAATTCCGGGTTGTGCCTACTGCGAGAAGGATTGCAGGAAGGATTGGCTTCCCATAATTAGCACTTGTCTACGTCGACTTGGCCAATCGATGTCATTGATTGTAAGATGCTCTCCAGTGCTCTTCTGCTGTCCAAGATGGACGTCTTGCTGTCGTCAGTGTTCATGCGTTGCCGTGGTAACATCTTTTTTGTTCACCCATCTGTCGTTGGTTGCATGTCCTGCTAAGTGTGCGTTTAGTCTGTCTGTCTTCGATGTTCTTGGAATGTGGCCAGGGCCTTTGCTGCTTACAGTTACTCACCCACGGAGTCTGTTTTTGTCTCCGTCTGGGTTATCTTAACTGGCAGATTCTCATAGAAGATGGATCAGTTGTAATTATGTGAACGATTCACATAATTACCAACAATGGATTATAATTAGATTCCAAAGTATTGGCAGATGTGTCCTCAAATTGTTGGCGGGAGTGTCTCTCAAAGTTTTCTGTATATTATGAGACAAGTGCAGTTAAAAGCTATTTTTAGGAGTTAAAGGGTTAAAATTAAAGGAAATATATTACACATTTAAAAAAATCTTTGTCCAGTTCAAAAACTGAAAATGGCGAAGCACTAAATCTCGATATGTTGAATGGTGTTATTGAAAGACAACATAATAATTAAATAAGTATTTTAATATCACCATATAAAGAGATACATACTTGTATAGTGCGGTATCCAGTCCTTGTGACTGCTCAAAGTGCTTTACACTTCACCCCCGGCAGACTTTACATTTCACCCCTGGCAGACTTTACATTTCACCCCTGGCAGACTTTACCTTTCACCCCCGGCAGACATTACCTTTCACCCCCGGCAGACTTTACCTTTCACCCCCGGCAGACTTTACCTTTCACCTCCGGCAGACTTTACCTTTCACCCCTGGCAGACTTTACCTTTCACCCCCGGCAGACTTTACCTTTCACCCCGGCAGACTTTACCTTTCACCCCTGGCAGACTTTACCTTTCACCCCTGGCAGACTTTACCTTTCACCCCTGGCAGATCTGTTCATTCCAGTGCCAACTCGACTTCTCTTGGATGTTGTTTGTTGCCACCAGACTCTGTGGCATTCATATATAGCAGAATTTATGTCAATATAAAACAGCATTGTAACATTAAAATACTTAGAGGTAACTTTGTATTATTATGACAAAGAATGGTGTAGTCTTGTGTCAAGGAAGTGATAAGGAGGGTCAAAAAAGCTATGTTGAGCATAATGACTCAGAAAGATACCTCAACTTTCTTTAATAAATATTTAAATATTGCTATGCTGTATTATGCAATACAAAACAATACAATATTGGGAAACCCAAGCTCTGCAGTGTACCAAAACAAAAGGGTTAGGGAGTTTCTAATCGATTAGCAATTGCAATTCTTAACAATTAGATCTGTATGGAGCTATGGAGGATAAGCGAGTTTAAAAAGGTGAGTTTTTAGGTGATGGCAAAATGTTGTATAATTGTGTCGGCTTGAAAATATAAACGTGACAAATAGTTTTGATTCATGCTGTAGGTGTAATCCACGAGAATCGCCGGATGGGATCAGATGGGGAGAGCGAGGAGATCTCAGGGACGTCTGACGAGAAAGACGATGTCATATCCCCGGTGAAACTTAGGGCAAAGCATCCACGATTTAGTGCGGTGAGTTGTATTCAATTTCTTCTTCTTTCATATAGATAGAGCAGCCAGATGAGTGGACTCCAGAGATTCCTCTGCTGAAGGCGATGCGGTGGCCATTTGTGCATCAGATGTCTGTATCGTCCATGTATTTTGTATATTAACAAGTATTGTGTACATATATGCTATAGTTTTAGTAGGCCATGTTATTACAATCTGGTGATATTACTTGACAAAAACTGGATAAATTGGGTAAGCATGAATTGCACAACTGCACTGGCTCGCTGGTGGCGCCACCTGTTGGATTGTCTGCTATTTTAATTATTCAATAATCTTCTTCTGTCCTCTTGCACCGAAGGCATTGGATAGTGAGGTAACAATCGCATGCTGCCTTCCACTGTCCTGAGCTGAAGCTATTCTTGGGCATGGTTTACAACCTTCCCTTCTCTTTAAGGAGATTCATATCAGAGTTTATTTAGGCCTTCCCCTTTTTCTCTTCCCAATTGGGTTCCACCTAAGTGCTGTTTAAGTAGTCTTTCTGGTGGCGTTCTCAGCACGTGGCCCAGCAAAGTATTTATCCACAAGGTGGCCCTATATTGGCGGACATGAAATCACTGCAAAGTTGTTGTCGAGTATATTGGAATGCCTATACAAGCTGTCGTGGTTGTAGGAAAAGACAAACGTATTTAAGGCGATTAAAAATAATATCTTTTTCAAAGAGGCTTGGTTTGTTATATCACTTGTGTTATGCTCTCATTGACTACAGGGTAAGAGCAATAAAAAATTTATATCTTGTAAGAATACTCTGGTTTATTTTCCTTAGAAAGCCTGCAGTACATGTTGCTTCAGCTTTTGCAAAATTCCCATTTTATTTTCTTGATTTTTTTTTTTTTTCTCCATAAGCCATGTCATTCGGAATACCATAGAACCAAATTTTTATTTGGTTCTGGTAAACTGATGGCTGTCGTTTTTTCATGTTGGACAGCCGGAAATGACTGTGATTATGGCTCACAGCTGGAGCGGTTAGGTCTCAGGGCCACGTGAAGGAACCTTTTACAAAGATAATCAAGCTGGGGAAAAAATTACATTTGCATTATTCATGAGGTTTGGAATATTTGCCGAAGGAACGGCCGGGGTGTGGTGGAGACAAATCACTATTTTATTTCCGCTGTGGGGACAGATTACTAATTTACTCTAAGGGTGTGGACAGATCACTAATTTACTGTAAGGGTGGGGACAGATCACTAATTTACTGTAAGTGTGGGGAATGGTTCACTAATTTAATCTTAAGGGTGGGGACAGATCACTAATTTCTCTGAGGGGGAAGATCATGAATTTACCCTAAAGGTGCAGACAGATCACTAATTTACTCCTAGGGTGTGGACAGATAATTAATTTATGCTAAGGGTGTGGACAGATAATTAATTTATGCTAAGGGTGGGGATCAATCACTAATTTAGTCTAATTGTGTGGACAGATCAGTAATTCACGTTAAGGGTGGGGACAAATCATTAATTTATTCTAAAGGTGGAGTTAGATCAGTAATTTATGCTAATGTTGGGGACAGATCACTAATTTACTCTAAGAGTGGGGACATATAATTAATTTATGCTAAGGGTGGGGACAGATCACTAATTGACTCTAAAGGTGGGCACAAATCACTAATTTACTCTAAGGGTGGGGACAGATCATGAATTTACACTACGGGGGGGTTCAGATCACTAATTTACTCTAAGGGTGGGGATCATTCACTAATTTACTCAAAGAGTGGGGACAGATAATTAATTTACTCTAAGGGTGGGGACGGTTCACTAATGTACTAGGTTAATGTCATACAAATGAAGTGCTGGTGATTTTGAGATGGTACCTCCTTTTTGGCAATTGTTATTGCTTGGAAAATAATGTTTTAACAGGGGTGGATGGCTGTCAACAGTGTGCATGTGGCAGTGACTCTAGACATGATGTAGTTGTTTTGGATGCCATTTGATGAGGAGCATCTTGTAAGTTGATTTTCCGGAGGAACAAATTAGAAAAGTTGACCAATTATGTCCACCAGGAGGAGGAAAGAACGAATATTAACATTGTTCATTTTTAGAATGTTCAAAATAAAAATCTCACAGCATTAAAAAAACGGTAACAGTGTTGCCAATTGGAAAAAAGTTACCTTTCCCCCAGTGCAGATACCAATGTCCTGTTTGCCTCAGGCACTTGTTTTAGACTGTTAGATACCTCAAATGAGCATTGAGAGTGCTTTGGTTTCTTTGTAGATAGACGTTGTTTATGGGGGCAAATATTTATGGGGGCAAATATTTATGGGGGGTTATGTATTGCCAAACTTTTGGTTTTGTTATATATCACGATACAGAGAACCGTATTGCAATATATTGTGGTTGTTTTGGTTAAGATAACCTGTTGCGTTATATTGTATTTTGAGATGCCTGACAGATATTTATATTAAATCATAACTGTAGAAGTATTTTTGGGTGATTTTAAGTATAGCCGGAGTTGTAAATATGGCAAATACAAAGACTGTTTACCTATATGTACAGTATTGCATTAAGTAAATCATTAAACACACAGAGACATCCTGTCTTATGTACATGAAACTCTGAGAATAAATTACTCAAATCTGAACCATGAACAAATAATAATAATTAATAAAGATTAGTGACTGGATCTAGTTCGGTCAAACCTCATTTCTCAACAAGCTTACTTACGAGTTGGAAATGCACAAATAAAAATATATTGTTAATTCTGGCAAGTCGAAGGCGTATCGCTATGTATCATGTGGGGAAAATATCCGATATACTGGTATATTGCGCAACACTAGCAATTGCAGTGTTCGTCCTGTACAGATGTGGCTTGTATAAGGTTAGATGTATAGGAAAGAGACAGCTTGGCCTTTGTTATGACGACACTTCAGCTTTGTCTTGTCAGTAAGAAGCCTCACAGAATCAAAACCAGAAATACCACAGTGCATCATGACACAGAACAAAATGTCAATGACATTGGGTTAGAGTGAAAAATGGCACAATTTGAGAGTGGACAAAATATTACTGACATTTGAAGTAGAGTGAAAAATGGCACACTATGAAAGTGGACAAAATGTTACTGATGTTGAGGTAGAGTGAAAAATGGCACAATATGAAAGTGGACAAAATGTCACTGACAGTGAGGTAGAGTGAAAAATTATGCAATTTGAAAGTGGGCAAAATGTCATTGACAGTGAGGTATAGAGGAAAAACTGGTGCAATATGAAAGTGGACAAAATGTAACAGACATTGAGGTAGATTGAAAAAATGCACAATATGAAAGTGGACAAAATATCATGGACATTGATGTAGAGTAAAAAATGGTGTGATTTGAAATTGGACAAAACATCATGAACATTTATGTGGGGTGAAAAATGGCACAATATGAAAGTGGACAAAATATCACGTTTGTAGAATTGGCCATCAAGGGTGGGGCAATCCTGCTGATAATGCTATGGAACACTGGAAGACAATCATCCAACATAGGTCTACATTGTTTAACGGTTTAATCTTTCCACATATCGGAGTATTTTTGTTGTTGGCGATATTGATAGTTATTTCTTTGCTGGTCGAAGGTGGCAAGGCCTCATGTCATTGAGCGTGACTTGAACATCAAGTCTGTCAACTTTTCTTCAGAAAGTTCACAAAACTTATGTTAATCTGTGTGCTGTATTTTTCTGACATTGTTTTAATAACCAATTGATGTGATATTTCTAATTTTTTATATACTCGACCCTATAACCAACAAAACACCCCCCAGTGTTACAGTGCCCACGCACAAGGTGGGTACCATCTTACAAGATTCACAAGAATTTATTCTGAATCTCATTAAAGATTTTACAGTTGTAAAATCTTGGTGGATTAACAATTGCCTCAAATGTGTCATTAAATTCCCTCTTGATATTGTAGCAAACATACATTTCATTAATGAAGAATATTTTGTTAATTTTTCTGTTCTTGCATTTTTGCCAGGCCACGCAGTGCCGTGACATTTTGAGGTGTTATGCAATGTGCTATTTCCGGTCGTTTATTTGCCTTGTTTCTTTCTCACAAGGTAAACTTGACAGGCCAAAGTCCACTTCTTATGCATAATTTGTTTATCTTGTATTCATATTTCCGGCAACATACAGTATGAGGGAGTGCGTGCATGCATGCATGCGTGCGTGCGTGCGTGCTTGCATGCGTGCGTGCAGGAATACTGATAACGTGAATATGTCATGCATATACTGTGCATGAGTACTGGTAAGATAAAGTCGCTTTCACCTGTCTTGGACTAATCGCAAGACATGTTATTAAGGTAATTATAACATACACAGTCTGGGTTGGTGATTAGTATCAATTAGAACTTGACTCATTGGCGATTAGAAATATCTAATTGTGTAAGACAATAACTACTATTTGTTTAATCAATGTATAAAAATTTGTATCAGTTTATTGTTCATATTTATTTATGAAAGTATGATTTTATTTTAAAATTGTTATGAGTACTTTGTTGGACATGAATATAAACTACTGACATAAGTGTGTCTATAACAAGCCGCAATTGACATTTAAATGTTTCTACAATGAGACCTAGAAATGACATTGGTATCTGTCTCTAGGAGTCAGACCACAGTTGAAAATTGCATTGGTGGCCATGTTAACGTTTTGTTAGATTATAAGAAAACGTGACCATTAAAAATTCTGAAACTTTTTCACAGCAACTGCCATCATCTTTTTGACATGCTGACCAAGTTTTACCAAAATCACATACCTCCAGCTCTTTTAAAACGCCCCGACGTGCGATGCCCATCAATTTTGACAAAAATGACTGTAGGATCCCCTGGATGGCAGGCAGCATTGTCAATGACTGTAGGATCCCCTGGATGGCAGGCAGCATTGTCAATGACTGTAGGATCCCCTGGATGGCAGGCAGCATTGTCAATGACTGTAGGATCCCCTGGATGGCAGGCAGCATTGTCAATGACTGTAGGATCCCCTGGACGGCAGGCAGCATTGACAATGACTGTAGGATCCCCTGGATGGCAGGCAGCATTGTCAATGACTGCAGGATCCCTGTGTACAAAGATAGAATTTGAGTTGGTTTTGGCAATAAATTAAACAAGCCTCTTTCATGCTCATTTTCTTGAAAACAAAACAGTAGAATTTGGGAGAAAGTCTGCAATGATAAATTTGTGTTATTTTGATAAGATCCATGTTGTAATTGTATGCCCAGTGGTGAGTAGCCTGAACCATAAATGGTAATCAGCAGCTGGTCATGGGCCTGTCAGTCTGACATCAGGATGGAGGCTGGGCATAGCAGAAAAAATACATGAATGTACAAACTCAGGTTTCTATGCAGTGACGGACCTATCACAACACATAGTGGAGCTGTCTGCCCAGAGAGTCGGCGATTGGCAGAGACTGCTGTGTGGGGGTGGTGTGGTGGGGGTGGGGGGGGGGTGGTGTGATGGTAGGGGGTGGGGGGAGGGGTTGGATCCAGTCTTGTATCAAGCTGCATGTAACAGACCCTACTTGGCTGTCTGATTCATCATTTATGCTGGCTTTACTGGGAATCAAGAGGGCGGATGAAAGACATCTCTAGAGACAGTGACAGGCCAACATACAAAGATTACATAACAGCCTCCACAGAACTGGGGAGGAGGCTGGAACTGCCGTGATATTTCGGAAGTGGCAGAAAGACCTGGTTGTCTAGACACGGAAGGCAAGGGACACCACCTTCCGGCTGTACAGGGAAGATAATTAGGCTCTTGTCACTAGAGTATGTCATGTTCTGCTGCCTATGATAACGCCTGGTCTGATCGTACAGCACAGTTTAGTGTTTGCACTCACTTAATGCAGCGATCGTTCACGGATACACACGATTTGTGCCGTTCTTGAATTTTAAACAAGTGAAGCCGTCATTGCGGATGAAGTGTGCTACTTGGATTTGTTGACTTAAGTGACTTGTTGACCAGCTGTTGTGGGATAAACCGGCATAAAGAATATAGCTTCTATTGCATGTGATGACTAGTCATGTGGTTGGTGGAAGTTATGTTGATGGATTACAGAGGCCTGGAGATGTCAGATTAGATGCAGCTGAAGTCATACACATGTGCGCACTGACATGTGCGCATTGACACGCTGTCTTGGAATAATAACTGTCGTTTCTAGGCTGCATTCAACATCCTTCCTGGTTAAGCGGAAGGTAGCTGCGCTGGCCTATTTGCGGCCTAGAGCAAGCTGTTGAAACACTGGAAGAACATTCAGGAAGAACTCAACTCGCGCATCCTGACGAGAACACTTGAGTGGCATCGTCGTTATTCTTGTGTCTCTCATTGAATTGTCAATTCCATCTGCCTGTCTGCTAGGCAATGGCTGCCACAGACTTGCATTTAGGTGGCAAACACTGTCAGGTTTGTTGTGCAGTTGTGCAGGTCAGTGCAGTCAGCTTCTTGATGAATGAAGACACAACTCATGTGACATGGGGAGCATCGTGTAATTGACTCGAAGGATTTACTAACATTTGTCCGAGTTGTCGACCCTTGGATTACAGCGAGATATGTTCGTGTGGGATTCGTTGACATTTCTTCATATTCTCATCACAGAAAGATTTGGTTTTTCTGTCATGGTTGGTGATCGTTCATTCATTGTCGCTGATACAAATAACGTCGCTACTCTTCACGGATTTCCAATGGCTTCCCAGAATGCAGTTTCACAGTTTGATATTGGAATTACATGTAGATACCGAGAAACAACAGTTTTACAGTGCATTATGACGTATTGACCCAATGAAGGCGCTAACAACAGAATCGGTGTGAATTGTCGTCGCGGTGACATTGGGAAGATGATGAGTATCACTGCGGCAATGGGGTGTCTTCTGAGTGTGTGTAAGAGAGACCACATGTATCACTCGCAACTTATCGAAGTGAGTATCATTGCATCTTTGGAAGTTGAGATGTTCTTAGTGTTGGAAAAACGAAAATAAGTTATGGTCTGATTCTAAGTGATTATGTGCAGGTGATTATGAAAAGTTTTCTGGCGTCTGTGCTGTGTCAAAATTGGTCCCAGGAAGAAGCAAGAGTTTCTAGCTTTGCTTGTTTAAGTAGAGTGGCTGATCCAATCCTATTTCTCCCCTGATGGCCAATCCCAAGGATACCTCAGGGATATCAAAAAATTTCCCAGGGAATGACAACCATTTCAAACAGCTCTGTCACCACCCATATGAACATCGCAGATATGCTAAGACAGACTTGTATGTCATTAAGCTTCAGTTATTTAGCATTATGATTGGCTATTGAGATTGCACATTTAAGAAAAGCTTATTGTTGACAATGATGTAGAAACCTGAAACATTTAGGTACGATTATAAAAACCTACAACTTTTATGTGTTAACATTCAGACAAATTATTATGATGCAGAATCTTATGTCTAACAGAAACTTATCTCTAACGGTTTAATTGCGTTAAATTAGATGATTCACGCACATAAAGTATTGTTGACATAGTACACTTTGTGTTGACTATACTGACTCTCAAAGTTGACAACTCTACATAAATCAATATTATCATATGTTCAGTGTTCTAAGGGGCCGTTCACAAAACCTATTTGTACACAGCATATTAATTCTCAGACCTCCTCCCTGAATTGGTACTTTAAAATGTTGATGATTTCCCAAATTGAAAAATATATCAATGTAACAGTGTTATGACACAGTGCATGTATATAGAACATACAACAATGAACGTCATAATATGTTCGCAAACATTTATATCTGATAATTGTTTTGAAGTTTTGTGTTTTACTAACAATTCCATGATTTCATATTGATAACTGTTTTCTAAGAAGCTGTGAATTTCCAAGTTGTCGAACCGTATTACACCGGTGCACATTCCATGGTGCCATATTGATAATTGTTTTCTAAGATGCTGTGATTTTCCAAGTTGTCGAACCGTATTACACCGGTGCATGATGAACATTTAAAACAATGGTAGTTCCACAATAATTTTCCACACGGCACTGCATGACGCAACGTTGGTCATATTTTGCATGCGACCGACATTAAAAAATAATATGCGTATCATGAGCACTCTAAAGGTGAATGTTGACAATTGTAAAGGCCCCTAAGCTACAATAGATTGTAGTGCTGCTTGTGTTGACATGACTTTCTGTTGACATGACTTTTTGTCATGTTTTAATTAGAGAATGTGGAAGCCATCTATATGATGACCTACTGATCGGGATCATTGCCATTTTCAATTACTTGTATTGGGATGTAATATCGCCGTCACATTATTTACAGTCACAGATATCCATCCATCTTTGGAATAACATGATTTCAGTTTTGTCTGTTGAAATAGAAAGGGAACAGACTATTATCTATTTCATATATATATATATATATATATATATATATATATATATATATATATATATATATATATATATATATATATATATATATATGTGACTTTTTAATCTTTGCCAATGGTAAACAATTTCAACATTTCACATGGAAATGGGATTTTGTTTGAATAAGCACAAGTTTAGATATCTTGTTACTGGTGTGAAAGGAATTTTTTCACAGAAATATTAATTTACAAAACAAGCAGTTTGAGCACTCCCCTGAAATATTCACATGATTCAGCAGTATTTATGTGCGTCAGTTGGAGGTTATTCTGAGATGCCCAGTTCCCATTGGTTGAAGACAATGTCTGATTAGTAACTTTATCCTCAACTGTGATTTTGAGGTTTTTATTCATTAATTGCAAAACAATGGAAAAAATGGGTATCTTCTTAAAATTGCAAACAATATAAAAAATATGTACAATCTCAAAATCCCTGACCGTCATTTCATATATCATGAAGAATACAGTTGCCATTGCTTCACAAGAGACCAGGGTTTAACAAGATTTAACAAGATTTGCCATCCAAGCCAAAGGCCCAGATGGCAAGTGGACAAGGAAGCCATTGGCTTATCGAGAGTCCAACAATGTTCATCTACTTATAGCCCGCCCTCCTGAGATATGTGTCAACCTTGTTTTTAAACATATTCACGCTGCTAGCAGTTCACCATAAAATTAAATACACCATCATTATATTCATTCATTATTTATATCATGAAGAACCCAGTTGCCATTGCTTCACCAGAGACCAGGTTTCACCATAAATACACCATCAGTAGATTAATTCATTCATATATCATGAAAAATCCAGTTGCCATTGCTTCACCAGAGACCAGTTTTCACAATAAATACACTATCAGTAGATTTATTCATTCATATATCATGAAAAATCCAGTTGCCATTGCTTCACCAGAGACCAGGTTTCACCATAAATACACCCTCAGTAGATTTATTCATTCATATATCATGAAAAATCCAGTTGCCATTGCTTCACCAGAGACCAGTTTTCACAATAAATACACTATCAGTAGATTTATTCATTCATATATCATGAAAAATCCAGTTGCCATTGCTTCACCAGAGACCAGGTTTCACCATAAATACACCATCAGTAGATTTATTCATTCATATATCACTAAGAATGCAGTTGTCATTGCTTCACCAGAGACCATGGTTTCACATTAAATACACCATCGCAGTTTTGGTAGATTAATTAATTCATTCATTCATTCATATAATTATCATGAAGAATCCAGTTGTCACTGCAAGACCGGAGACCAGGTTTCACATTAAATGCACCATCAGAGTTTTGGTAGATTCATTCATTCATATATCATGAAAAATACATTTGTCATTGCAAGACCAGAGACCATGGTTTCAGCATCAATGCACTTTTGGTATTTAGATTCATCCTCATCCATAATTTATGATGCCGGACCAGCCACAAGCATGAGGCTGGCACTGAGAGAAAATGTGAAGAATCCTTCATGAAAGAAATTTGAGAGTTGGAGTGCGCAGCTGGTGGATCTGGGCAGCTGTGATGTCCTAACGCTTGGGACTTTAGATGCCCCAGTAAAACTGCAGTGTTTTATCTCCACAATGTCTGGTGAGCAGCTGAGAGGAACTGGATCATTTCATTTCACAGGGATCCAGGGATTGAGATCCGGATGTGCCAGGTCGTGCCTGGGGAACATTGGAGTTGTGCCAGCGACCCAACCTCTGTCGTTCTAGGGTCTTGGATCTGCCTGGTTCCTGGTTGCTTTTTGGGGGATAGATCACTCTTTCACATCCTGGCCCATGCCATTCAAATCAAGTGGCAGTGATGTTGAGATGGTCCCCCTTTCATAGGTTGTTCGCACCTTCAGAAAATAGTTTCTGAACAAGGAAAAGGGCACATTTGTAGACTACGACACTTCTGTTGCACACAGGATACATTTTCTAATTGCTGGTTAACAGAATGTGTTCCTGTCAAATATGGAAGGATCCCTGTGTATGTAGAGAAAAATCTTTTTATGTTTGGTAATACCTGGCATGGAGCGTCTCCTATGTTGATTATCTCAAAAAAGTTGGGGAGGATTTGACGAAAACTCAGTGACATTGATGCATGCAACAACGTATGCCATTGTGGTAAAATCCGAATTGTTAGTCTTGTACGACTTAGAAATGTAAACATGGTCACCTGGAAAATAAATAATAATAATAAACACCTTCTTAAATGTGCTGCTTCCTAAACGCAGCATTATCTCCCAAGAACAGACTAGTGTGTGTTTTCTGAGATGAATGTGGCTTTGTGGGAACTTAATATATATTTCTTGGATATCAGTGAACAGATTTTGGGCCTTACCTTACCTTACCTTACCTATTCTCTTCGGGTTTTGGATAACCCACTTTCTGTTTCCCTTCTGGGGTCAATTACATTATATCAGTTCCAATTCCAATTACTCACCAATTACACATGCCAATTACAATTCCACCTCGAAAATGCCAGTTCCAATTATGAATTCCGTGTGAAATAATGCTCTGTGAACAGAGAAACCGTAGACATACTCAACGCCAAGAAATAACATCTATGTTAGAACAGCTTCATTTAATTCCTGCATATCATGGAGATAAGTTGTTTCAAGTGTCTTTATACAGATGTTAGGCAACTGTTCCTGGGTAAACAGCCTGCTGGCTCAGTTGACCAGTTGACTGGTAGGATGCACCAATCAGTTACTTGCTTAATCTGTCATCTTTGAAAGTCTCCCATTACAGTGTAAATGACCCCAAGTCTCAGCGAAACACCCCCAAAGTGTTCAGACATCACAACAAGGGGTGTTTTAACAGTTCTCTCATGGGATCCACATTACCTACACAGGTACTAGTGTTCTCACAACTGCGAGCAGGCGATAATTTCAATGACAGAAAATGCAGTTTTCACAACTTACAACCATAATTTGTTCAATGGTTAAGCAGAAATGTATTTTCAAGATGCTCCCTCTGATTTATTGGTACGGCCCCCTAGTTTCAACAGAGGTATACTCTTGACAACATCCCCAGTTTTTAAGGACACAGGTACAGAGTGATATATTCCTAAGTGGCTGTCAGTTTTCGTATAGATTACACTTGATAAGTCAATATCAATATTAAGGTTCTTGAAGTACCTTTGATGACTCCGTGACAGGTGTCAATCATTGGGTCAGATTATCTGGGTCACTGTAGTAATATCGACATTGAAGGCTATATATTTCTCCACCTGATTGTTGGGTATTGTTGTTGTCAGAATTAAAATGTTGTGTTCTTAGTTGACCTAAGTAGTTCTGTTTTGTGCATACCATGTTATATCAAATAAAACCTGTAGGAAAATACATTGAAAATTTTACAAAATTGGAATGCTTTAATTAATACTTGCAAAGTAACTTTTGATTATTCACAGATCTTTCGGTATATATTTGTGATGTTGATTTTAGTGAGAACACCCCCTTTAAATTCTTATTCAAACAGTATGCATAAATTAAACTAATTGTCTAACCAATTAATACAGAAACTTACGATATGAAGGGGGAGTGGATACTTGATAGAGGGGGTGTGAGATAAAATTTTCACACCACCTGCAATTCCTCACACCGCGTGAACATTTCTTATGAAATTCTCACCCAGGGGTGTATATTTCATAAGAAATGTTCAAGCGGTGTGAGGAATTGCAGGTGGTGTGAAAATTTGATCTCACACCAGCATATCAAACACACTGACCTCACAGATGGAAGATGTCTCTGAATCACCAGTCCTATACATTTCCTGTAATCAAACAGGAGGCTGATTTGGGTCTTATCTGAAGAGCTGCCAGCATCTTGACATGAATAACTAGCACCTAGGACAGTGGCAGGGAATGCTTCTATTGTCAGAGTTGATTCTACTGTTAAAATAACCATGTCTACCATTCAGTGTATCATGGAGGATTCCTTGTGGTTATTCCAAAAGATTGCCAGTCGTCATCTCAACGTTTGTGAGGCAGTTTATGAACATGTGCTAAGTTTAATGTTTACTGATTTATATAGCGCCACATTTATACAGTGATATTCCATGGTGCTGTACAAAAGTAAAAACAAATTGATTATGATAGATTTAATAAACAGAATAAAACGGTTAATTAAACTGACTGGAATTGATAACTTAGTTGTAAGCTATGTTAAAGTAATGGGTCATTAATTTGTTGTGGACATTTCAGGTTAATCATCTGCCCTACAATAAAAAACAAAACAAACCTCACAACTGGTTATAAGGGCATCAGTAAAACTTACATAAATCTTAAATATACCACACCATTTTTGTCCTTACTTCAATTGTGTCATCATAGTATGTGCCATTTTTGTATGTGCCTTTTTCATATGTGCCATTTTGGGTCATGCCATTTTTGTATGTGCCTTTTTCATATGTGCCATTTTGGGTCATGCCATTTTTGTATGTGCCTTTTTCATATGTGCCATTTTGGGTCATGCCATTTTTGTATGTGCCTTTTTCATATGTGCCATTTTGGGTCATGCCATTTTTGTATGTGCCTTTTTCATATGTGCCATTTTGGGTCATGCCATTTTTGTATGTGCCTTTTTCATATGTGCCATTTTGGGTCATGCCATTTTCGGATGTGCCTTTTTCGTATGTGCCATTTTGGGTCATGCCATTTTCGGATGTGCCTTTTTGTAGGGAGAGAGACAAGTTGGGCTGAAACTGATCAAAGATGGCAGCAGTTGTGACTCAATGTTTTTCCAACTATTGTGATCAATATATGAAATGAATGTCCAATTTTGTCTTTTCAAGCAATAACTCCTAGTTATCAATCACATTCAAAGGAACTATGTTCACCAGATGAACATTTTTTACTCTTACTCAAGTTAATGCCAGTCTTAAATGTGAGGCAGATTCCGCCACCAATCCTGCCAGATTGTCTACAATTACCCCTCAGATCATTGCCATCCGCTTCAGTTCAGCACGTTTAGCTGCATCACCAGATGTTAGCCAGGTTTCAGTATCACTGCCAGTGGTGACTATATACTCAGTAGTGTCAGCTGACTTCTTATGTGTTGGAGGTTCCCAGTACTTTGTGATGGGGCATTAAGTCGACTAACAGATACCAGGTTTTCCAGGTGAATTCCATCGTTTTCCAATTTAGCAAGACTCAATGTTTGCCAGCTATGCCACCATGAACATTACCCACATCCTTGATCAGTAAGCATAGATGTTTTAGCTTGCCAGACATTCCACAAAGCACCATTTCATTTGTTGACTTTTGTGGGATTCAACTTCAATGCCATAATCTCATCCCATTAGTAGCACAGACCAGTTGGAGCAGTGCTTGTGCCGAGGTGCACCAAGGGAAAGAAACAGAGTCAATGAAATGGGCGATAACACCAGGTCAAGTGCTTCAATAGTTAAAAGAAAACAGGGATAGGAATATTGATAGTTATTTGGATTTGGTAGTAAATCCAAATAGTTTTCACTATTGAAGCACTTGACCACCAAGTATTACTCATGTGGAGAGAACCCGGGTTTGAATACTCTTGCTACTGTTTTCTAATCTTTTGCAGTTTTGTTCATGCCACATTGCCTCAGTTCACTCAGCTGAATGAGCACCTGGCTATAGACAGAGGTGAATATGTTAATGAATAGTCTTCATGCAGTAATTGCAGCATGGCTGAATGCTTCCCAGAGAAGTTGAGATGGCGGTGGAATGAGAGTGACCAGAGGGTGAAGTGTAAAGGAACAGGTCTGCCAGGGGGTGAAGTTTAAAGGAACAGGTCTGCCAGGGGATGGAGTGTAAAGGAATGGGTCTGCCAGGGGGTGAAGTTTAAAGGAACATGTCTGCCAGGGGATGGAGTGTAAAGGAATGGGTCTGCCAGGGGATGGAGTGTAAAGGAATGGGTCTGCCAGAGGGTGAAGTGTAAAGGAATGGGTCTGCCAGGGGGTGAAGTGTAAAGGAACAGGTCTGCCAGGGGATGGAGTGTAAAGGAATGGGTCTGCCAGAGGGTGAAGTGTAAAGGAATGGGTCTGCCAGGGGGTGAAGTGTAAAGGAACAGGTCTGCCAGGGGTGAAGTTTAAAGGAACAGGTCTGCCAGAGGTTGGAGTGTAAAGGAATGGGTCTGCCAGAGGGTGAAGTGTAAAGGAATGGGTCTGCCAGGGGGTGAAGTGTAAAGGAACAGGTCTGCCAGGGGATGGAGTGTAAAGGAATGGGTCTGCCAGAGGGTGAAGTGTAAAGGAACAGGTCTGCCAGGGGATGGAGTGTAAAGGAATGGGTCTGCCAGGGGTGAAGTTTAAAGGAACAGGTCTGCCAGGGGGTGAAGTGTAAAGGAACAGGTCTGCCAGGGGATGGAGTGTAAAGGAATGGGTCTGCCAGGGGGTGAAGTTTAAAGGAACAGGTCTGCCAGGGGATGGAGTGTAAAGGAATGGGTCTGCCAGGGGGTGAAGTGTAAAGGAACAGGTCTGCCAGGGGATGGAGTGTAAAGGAATGGGTCTGCCAGAGGGTGAAGTGTAAAGGAACAGGTCTGCCAGGGGTGAAGTTTAAAGGAACAGGTCTGCCAGGGGTTGGAGTGTAAAGGAATGGGTCTGCCAGAGGGTGAAGTGTAAAGGAATGGGTCTGCCAGGGGGTGAAGTGTAAAGGAACAGGTCTGCCAGGGGATGGAGTGTAAAGGAATGGGTCTGCCAGAGGGTGAAGTGTAAAGGAACAGGTCTGCCAGGGGATGGAGTGTAAAGGAATGGGTCTGCCAGGGGGTGAAGTTTAAAGGAACAGGTCTGCCAGGGGGTGAAGTGTAAAGGAACAGGTCTGCCAGGGGGTGAAGTGTAAAGGAACAGGTCTGCCAGGGGGTGAAGTTTAAAGGAACAGGTATGCCAGGGGGTGAAGTGTAAAGGAACAGGTCTGCCAGGGGGTGAAGTGTAAAGGAACAGGTCTGCCAGGGGGTGAAGTATAAAGGAGCAGGTCTGCCAGGGAGTGAAGTGTAAAGGAACAGGTCTGCCAGGAGGTGAAGTGTAAAGAAACACGTCTGCCAGGGGGTGAAGTATAAAGGAGCAGGTCTGCCAGGGGGTGAAGTATAAAAGAACAGGTCTGCCAGGGGGTGAAGTATAAAAGAACAGGTCTGCCAGGGGGTGAAGTGTAAAGGAACAGGTCTGCCAGGGGGTGAAGTGTAAAGAAACACGTCTGCCAGGGGGTGAAGTATAAAGGAGCAGGTCTGCCAGGGGGTGAAGTATAAAAGAACAGGTCTGCCAGGGGGTGAAGTATAAAAGAACAGGTCTGCCAGGGGGGTGAAGTGTAAAGGAACAGGTCTGCCAGGGGGTGAAGTGTAAAGGAACAGGTCTGCCAGGGGGGTGAAGTGTAAAGAAACACGTCTGCCAGGGGGTGAAGTATAAAGGAGCAGGTCTGCCAGGGGGTGAAGTATAAAAGAACAGGTCTGCCAGGGGGTGAAGTATAAAAGAACAGGTCTGCCAGGGGGTGAAGTGTAAAGCGCTTTGAACAGTTTCAAGGACTGGATAAGAATGTACCTTTATTTTCAGTTGGCAAAGACAAGCATCAGTGAGTAAATAACTTGTTATAGAGAGAGGTATTGACACAGCTGCCCGCTCTTTCCATTACACAGATGAAAGAAAATAAACAAACAAACAGGATAATCTACATAACATAATCTACATAACATATGACATATCTTGCTGCCACAAACTACAATGGTCCGTGTATTTGATTGGTTTTATTATATTTTTTTTTTATATTTTATTATAGAATATAACCTCTTTGGAAGATCCTTTTGATGTTACACTTGATTTTTATTACCAGGAAGCCAAACAGTATTGATTTTGCTTGTCCGACAATATGAAACAACCATTCATTTTGATTCCATGAATATAGGCCAAATTGTACAACGCAGAAAATGTGTGATTTGCATTGGATGTGGTGTTTTTTAAAGGTGTGTGTGTTTGTATGGTGTGTTATCTTTGGAAACACTGCCTTGAAGTGGAACTGTAGAAAGAACTCAGGCCAAAGCCATCTGTATGTCGTTAGCATACCTTGAACCGGGAAGTGAAATACTCAGGTCTCCTAAACTGCTAAACTGGCTAATTCTGGGAGCTAGTGGCTCTCAGTGGGGCTGACCCCAGTACAGTCCATTATTGGGTACAGTTTAGGGTCATCCGGCTAATTATACTGCAGTAAATGTGATGTATGCTCCAAAAGCGCAAGTGTATGGTTACTGTACTGAAGTGTACACATGATGTACTGAACTGTACACATCCTCCACTTCAGTGCACACAGCATGCACAAAAAGTATTACTTCCTATTACAAATCATTATATAATCATGTTTGTCTATGACCGCATTATATAATCATGTTTGTCTATGACCGCATGAGCAGCAGTGTTAATTTATTGTGCTATTAAAAGAAATGGTAAAAAATCTTGTTATTTTGGAGAGATTGATAGTGCTGGCATTTACATCAGTTTGTTCCGTTCATTTACATCAGTTTGTTCCGTTCATTTACATCAGTTTGTTCCGTTCATTTACATCAGTTTGTTCCGTTCATTTACATCAGTTTGTTCCGTTCATTTACATCAGTTTGTTCCGTTCATTTACATCAGTTTGTTCCGTTCATTTACATAAAGGATTTTTATCGCTAATACATGAACATGGCAGGTGTATGAATGACAGTGTATGAGTGACAGGTGTCAATATATCTGTGACAAACATATGGTATGTCATGCTTCATGCATAGGACAGATATCATGTGTACGTTCCAGTTCATGACTTTCTGGTAGGGGTGACTATGACTTTCTGGTAGGGGTGACTATGACTATCGAGGATAGTTTTACTGTTGTGCAGTATTTAGATAGCTGTATAACTATTCCAGTACTATCGTGATAGTTGCATAGCTATTGTGATAGTATTGCGATAGTATCACGGAATAAAGAATAGCCAGGACTACAATCCCAAACCATAACTGATGGTGACACTATCACATAGCCTTGGAGGTATTTGATTAAAAATACCAAATCCGTGAATGACGCTGCTCCAATCAACGGTTGTCGATCTTAGGTCAATAATTAAATAAAACTATCCAATAGTTGAAAAAACATGTTTATTTCAATTATTACAGTTGCGCAAGTAGACTTGCTGAATTGTTTTCCCAACTATTGATAGATCAGTGTACTATGGACGATGACTATAGATAGTTCAATGTACTGTCGATAGTATTGCATCGTCAAATCGACTGTTGCGTTGCATTGATACTATTGTATTGATACTATTGTATTGTATTGTTACACATCTACTTTCTGTTTCTTTTTGTATATATGCGTGCATGTCTACTATATATATCTTATATATATACAGACTTCTGAGTGTCATGCGTCCTCTGTGCTTGTAGGATATCAGCAAGCGGTTGTCACTGCCACCAGACATGCGACTACCAGAACGCTTTCTAGTCAAGCAATCTCTCAGTCCGACGCTGAATGGACCAGGCCCAATCAACAGGCGCCTCCGTAGGGCCTCGCTGGTAAGGAGATTCATGCAAGACAGTCCAGTCTACATTTCACTTAGGGTAAAAGCCAAAAATGAAAACACAATACGTTACTACTACACCACTTGATGAGTGTGTTGTTGTTATATAGGCAGAAGCCGGAGGGTGCAATTAATGTGGATAAGAGATGTACAAAACTACCTGTACAGTGTACGTGCTTAATGTCAGCACCTTATGGACTGTGAATGGAATATAAACAAACAATGTTTGTTTGGGACAAATACATTAATGTAAGATGCTAAATGAAACAGTTGCTGACCCCGTGGAACCAATTTTGTGTAGCGACGAATATCAGTGTTTTGAGATCATTCATAAGGAAGTTTTTTTAGCTGAATTGGTACTGTTTACTCAACTTATGTGAATAGTATAAAATACTCCCAAAACTGTATGAATAAAGATATTATGTATAATTGTTTTGCATTATGTGAAACAATTTGTGTAATTTATTTCTGTGTTTTCCTTGCAGTCGGAGATTGGGTTTGGGAAGATTGAATCATACACAAAGTTAGACAAAGTGGGTGAGGTAAGTAACACGTTTAGCTGCTATTGCAGGTGGTACCATGATGGTAGTGGTACCATGACAGCAGTGGTACCATGACAGCAGTGGTACCATGACAGCATTGGTACCATGACAGCAGTGGTACCGCAACAGCAGTGGTACCACGACAGCAGTGGTACCACGACAGCAGTGGTACCACGACAGCAGTGGTACCAAGACAGCAGTCATACCGCGACAGCAGTGGTACCAAGACAGCAGTCATACCACAACAACAGTGGTACCAAGACAGCAGTGGTACCGTGACAGCAGTGATACCACGGCAGCAGTGATACCGCGGCATCAGTGGTACCACGACAGCAGTGGTACCGCGACAGCAGTGGTACCACGACAGCAGTGGTACCACGACAGCACTGGTACCAAGACAGCAGTCATACCACGACAGTAGTGGTACCAAGACAGCAGTCGTACCACAACAACAGTGGTACCAAGACAACAGTGTACCACAGCAGCCAATATTTTTTATTTTCTAAAACAAATTTGCTTTCATATTTATCCAAAATGTCCATTATTTATATTAAACGCCCCTGGAAAAAACAAACATTTACAAGTAGGGCTCACTATTAAGATTTTTGTTGTTAAGACAATGAAATAAAACAGGCCACCTCCTGTCATAGATATGTATGAGAAAACAGGAGTGTGATACAGTTAACTTTATAAAACAGGCCACTTCCTGTGGTAGATATGTATGAGAAGAAAGGAGTGTGATACAGTTAACTTTATAAAACAGGCCACCTCCTGTCATAGATATGTATGAGAAGACAGGAGTGTGATACTGTTAACTTTATAAAACAGGCCACCTCCTGTCATAGATATGTATGAGAAGACAGGAGTGTGATACTGTTAACTTTATAAAACAGGCCACCTCCTGTCATAGATATGTATGAGAAGACAGGAGTGTGATACAGTTAACTTTATAAAACAGGCCACCTCCTGTCATAGATATGTATGAGAAGACAGGAGTGTGATACAGTTAACTTTATAAAACAGGCCACCTCCTGTCATAGATATGTATGAGAAGACAGGAGTGTGATACTGTTAACTTTATAAAACAGGCCACTTCCTGTGGTAGATACGTATGAGAAGACAGGAGAGTGATACAGTTAACTTTATAAAACAGGCCACCTCCTGTGGTAGACATGTATGAGAAGACAGGAGTGTGATACTGTTAACTTTATAAAACAGGCCACTTCCTGTGGTAGATATGTATGAGAAGACAGGAGTGTCATAGTGTTAACTTTATAAAACAGGCCACCTCCTGTGGTAGATATGTATGAGAAGACAGGAGTGTCATAGTGTTAACTTTATAAAACAGGCCACCCCCTGTGGTAGACATGTATGAGAAGACAGGAGTGTGATACTGTTAACTTTATAAAACAGGCCACTTCCTGTGGTAGATATGTATGAGAAGACAGGAGTGTCATAGTGTTTACTTTATAAAACAGGCCACCCCCTGTGGTAGACATGTATGAGAAGACAGGAGTGTGATACTGTTAACTTTATAAAACAGGCCACCTCCTGTCATAGATATGTATGAGAAGACAGGAGTGTGATACTGTTAACTTTATACAACAGGCCACCTCCTGTCATAGATATGTATGAGAAGACAGGAGTGTGATACTGGTAACTTTATAAAACAGGCCACTTCCTGTGGTAGATATGTATGAGAAGACAGGAGTGTGATACAGTTAACTTTATAAAATAGGCCACTTCCTGTGGTAGATATGTATGAGAAGACAGGAGTGTTATACAGTTAACTTTATACAACAGGCCACCTCCTGTGGTAGATATGTATGAGAAGACAGGAGTGTGATACTGTTAACTTTACATAGGCTCAATCAATTGATTGGTCAGGCTTCAAAGTGGCCTTAGATAGCATTCTGTTCCCTAAGTTACACTGATAGATGAAGGCCATAAGAGGGATAATAAATGAAATTTCAAGACAGTGCAACGCAGAATTGCCTAGTTATTCAATAACAAGTGCCCAAATCTGATTGTCCAGTATTTATGCCTGTCTTCTGCATTCATTTATATATTAGATATTCATGATGCAGTTAAAGGTGTATTTATTTCTATAATCAAGGATTCTGTATAAATTAACTTGTTGTCATTTGTTATTGTGACAAATAAACTTTTCCTGATTCCTGTTTTATAAACCTATTAGGGCACCTTTAATATCTGGGTATTATATTATTACGAATACGAGTACTGTTATTTCTGGTAAAGAACATACATACAAATATGCAATAAAAATCTAATTATGTTAAAAATATAAATAAGTTAAAAAATAAATTAGTAAAAAATAAATAAGTTAAAAATATTAATACATTAAAAATATAAATCAGTTTAAAAAATTATATATAAAATGGATGTAAAGTCACCATTGTATGCAATAAATTATTTATTGAACAAATGTATTTATTTAATTTAAAATGTCAGAATTGTGATGAAGCTTGTAGCCAAATTGTGAGATGAGATGTGTTTTCAGGGCACGTATGCAACCGTGTTCAAGGGACGGAGTCGACTCACAGACAACCTGGTGGCGCTGAAGGAGATCCGACTTGAACACGAGGAGGGCGCTCCATGCACTGCCATCCGGGAAGGTTCGTTGTCTTACCCCACACCAACTAGTGAGGGCGTAGTCTTAGCCCCACCAACTAGTGAGGGCGTAGTCTTAGCCCCACCAACTACTGAGGGCATTGAATTGCCCCACACCAACTATTGAGGACGTTGTCTTACTAGACACCAACTATTGAGGGTGTTCTCTTACCCCACACCAACTACTGAGGGCGTTGTCTTACCCCACACCAACTATTGAGGTAGAGGGCATTGAATTGCCCTACACCAACTATTGAGGGCATTGAATTATACACACATATATAATTATGTCCGATGATATACATTAAATAAGTGTAATCAGTTAATAAATATATCATGCGGTTTTCTTTACTCTAAATGTTGATGTACTTTTGGTTTCAGTTTCTCTGCTGCGTGACCTGAAACATGCAAACATAATCACACTCCACGACACAATACACACAGAGAAGTCGTTAACTCTAGTCTTTGAATATCTGGTAAGTTCACGTCACTGCATTCCACAAATGACTGATTAAACGTATACAGTATTTGTCTTAGTACGGGCAACATTACCCAATGAATCAGTTTGTTTCTTGTTGAGGCAACATTTATGATGTAACATGGACATTTGGCTGAATAACTTAAGGTGGCTGGGGCGGCTAGCGTGTCAATTGATTTTTTCATTCTTTTCTTCATAACATGCTAGGAAATATTGAACTGAACGACGACACCACAAATAATCACCCAGCACTAAAATCATATTTCGCCAATCCATCTATAAAAAACAGTCGTTTTGGAAATCTGATTTCTTAGAAACACGATGTTTCCATAGTAATGACCATGCGTGCTACTATATTCGAACCAGCTATATTCGTTCGCCATGAAAGCGGAACATATCATCTAGTTACTGTGATTCCAGTACACATCAGTATTATATCTACCTAAATCATGTCCTTAAACCAGCAAATATCAGTGCTAACATAGTTTATTGTGCCTTTGAACCTATAAGTTATAATAACGGAAACAGAATGTGACCCTGATCTGGTGACCCTGCCAGATAATGGGCCAATCAAAATGATCGTAAACACGCCCTGTCACATGTTTGTCAGATGGCTGGCGTAACCTGATATCGTTGATGACAACACATTACAAATACAGATTCAAGGCCATTGTGGCAGCAAATTAAGGGGACATGTCAATATTACAAATGGCCATTATGTTTTGTCAACAATACGTAAAACGCCAGTGAAAATCATCACATTTCAAGCATGATACCTGCTGACATTTCTGTTATCACTAACAATCAGGAAACGTTACGTAAATAAATTTTTTATAAAAAAAACTACAGAACTTATGATTCTGCAATTTGGCATATGAACGCGTCTTACATGTAGGCAACTTTACACGTTTTGGAATGACGATTGGTGAAGGGTTTGTGTCAAAAATACACTGCCACTTTAGGCTGTCATTCAACTTTTGCTTAATTCATTCACAGTGGTGTAGCAGACGTAATTCGTTGTTGTTAACCAGTTATCAGTGACACCGTCATACTTATATGTATGTCATTTATTTCTTTGGGGATTTTCTCAAAACGATATAATTTCGCATTTTGTGGCTGTTTTTTCACATTTACAAAAAAATTTTAATCTTGTAACATAACCAAATAAATGAAAAACTCAAATTGTTTATTAATCTGGAATATTATATAGTATTTCAACTACAATCTATGAAGAAATGGTTAATTTATCTTAAAAACTTCTACTGAAACTACTCAATTCAAGACAAGCATATAATAGCCACCCCAACTACCTTAACAGCAATGATGCTTATGATGTATATATCATGATTTTGGATTTGTTTTATAAATGTTTTTGAATTGTAAATTATCAGCTTTTCTTGCTTGATGGTGTTCAATAATTGTTGTTATTATCATTTTAGTAGTAGTAACTGTAGTAGTATCCCAGAGAAGTCGAGATGGCTGTAGAATGAACTGGTCTGCCAGGGGGTGAAGGGTAAGTTGAGATGGCTGTAGAATGAACTGGTCTGCCAGGGGGTGAAGGGTAAGTTGCTTTGAACAGTCCCGAGGACTGGGTCCCGCACTATATAATAACGTACCTTTAGTAGTAGTAATAGTAGTAACATTACTGATATGACGTTGTAGGAGAAGGATCTCAAACAGTACATGGAGGACTGTGGCAATATCATGCACATGGCCAATGTGAAGGTGTGTAGCTTGTGTTGATTACATCAGTAGCTCGAACAGGGACACATGACAAACCTGGTTCTTAGCGATCTCTCTCGCTGGTCAGTAGAGCTAATCTCCCCTTGAAAAGTCAGTAATGATTCAGTGGGGATGTAGTTGTAACTTCTGACGCACTGCATGTTGCCACAGAGACATTGCCATAGTACATTTCCCTGGATGTGGCATTAGTGTGTCACTGTGTAACCTATCTGTCACTGTGTAACCTACCTGTCATTGTGTAACCTACCTGTCACTGTGTAACCTACCATCACTGTGTAACCTACCTGTCACTGTGTAACATACCTGTCATTGTGTAACCTACCTGTCACTGTATAACCTACCATCATTGTGTTACCTACCTGTCACTGTATAACCTACCATCACTGTGTAACTTACCTGTCACTGTGTAACCTACCTGTCACTGTGTATCCTGTAGACTACACCTCCCAGGTACTTATTTATACAGCTCAGAAAACAGACAATGTGCCATGAACAAAGTCGCCCCAGCCTTCAGAATCAAAAGGCAGCAGATTCGACCTCATCCTCTTGAGCCCTGCCCACTGAACTACCATGCCCCACTGTGCCACCACGCCCCACTGAACTACCACGCCCCACTGCTCTACCATGCCCCACTGCGCTACCACGCCCCACTGAACTACCACGCCCCACTGAACTACCATGCTCCACTGCGCTACCACGCCCCACTGAACTACCACGTCCCACTGCACTACCATGCCCCACTGCGCTACCACGCCCCACTGCGCTACCATGCCCCACTGCGCTACCATGCCCCACTGAACTACCATGCCCCACTGAACTACCATGCCCCACTGCACTACCATGCCCCACTGAACTACCACGCCCCACTGAACTACCATGCCCCACTGCGCTACCACGCCCCACTGAACTACCACGCCCCACTGAACTACCATGCCCCACTGCGCTACTACGCCCCACTGAACTACCACGCCCCACTGAACTACCATGCCCCACTGAACTACCACGCCCCACTGAACTACCATGCCCCACTGAACTACCATGCCCCACTGAACTACCATGCCCCACTGCGCTACTACGCCCCACTGAACTACCACGCCCCACTGAACTACCATGCCCCACTGAACTACCACGCCCCACTGAACTACCATGCCCCACTGAACTACCATGCCCCACTGAACTACCACGCCCCACTGAACTACCACGCCCCACTGAACTACCATGCCACACTATCTTGCTGTAACTCGGCTGTGTTTCGTTCCAGCTATTTCTCTTTCAAATCCTTCGAGGCCTGGCTTACTGCCACCAGCGACGTGTTCTCCATCGAGACCTGAAGCCACAGAATCTGCTCATAAACGACCGTGGCGAACTCAAGCTCGCCGACTTCGGTAAGTGCCATTTCATACATAACATTAACAGGTTAGTCAAACCAGTGTTTTCTTCTCTATAAAAGGGAGCTTGGTCCATGGGATTAATTAGTTCATCTTCTTCTTCCTTTTACTGTGCATTATCATTATTATTTTGCACAAATAGTTGTTGGAAGTTGTTTTGTGTGAATAAATCTTATGTAAACAATTAAGTAAAGTAAATCTTATGTAAACAATAAAGTTGTTCCTACTTTTGTTAATCCTTCTAATCAAACGGAAGTAGAATGTGGTTTGTTTCTGTTTGACTTTTTGGATGTGACTGCATCTTGAACAATCACAAGCCAGGGAACATCCCATGTGGCTTGACCAATCACAGTCCAGGAAAAAACCATGTGGTTTGACCAATCACAAGCCAGGGAACATATCATGTGGTTTGGATAACTTTGTCCGAGATGGTGGCTCGTACTTTTGGGTTCACACAGCACATAAATTCACCCAAAGAGTGGCTTTTTCTTACATGAAACACAGTTTTCTTTTCTAAAATGCTGAAACTCAAAGAATAAAAAAAACTGTATTCCATCCTGTGGTCAGCTTAGTTGATGGCCAACTAAACTGATTTCAATGATATGGATAGAAATATTATCATCAGACATAAGTAAGGTAGAAGAACTGAAAGACACAAAGTGTAAATGTATGTTGGGTATAGGAATACTAATTCTCACACAGGATGACATAGGAATCGAACCAATTATCTAATGATCATGTAAATGTTAGTGTGAATGTGCTTAAAAGCAGAATAGACAGGTGTCAGAGAGATGAAACATTGTTGGACTGTTAATAAGCCAGTGGCTTTATCATGGAGTTCGTTGCATTGGACAAGAACCTTGTTAAGTGATTCCACTCAATATAAAGTGCAGCCAATGTCATCATGTAAATGCAGATTCAAATTTTTTTTTATAATTAGTCGCATTCATCGAGGTAGTTCCACTAATTGGCCCTTGTCAATCTGCCCGTGTTCGCACTGCGTGTAGGCGTATCTCTCATCAATGACCTTCTTATTTCAGGGCTCGCTCGTGCAAAATCTATACCGACAAAAACATATTCAAATGAAGTAGTGACGTTATGGTAAGTCTTTACAGTACAAATGTTTTAGACATTTTTGAGATGCATTTTAGAGATATATGAGTGTTAGATATATGTGTTAGACATGTGTTAGACATGGTGTTAAACATATTAGACATGTGTTGGACATGTGTTAGACATATTAGACATGTGCAAGTGAACACAGTCAGTAATTTCAAAATTTCCTTCATAATCAGAAGGTTTATTAGAGATAATGTGTCGCTACTTAATGTTCTTTTTCTGTTTATACGTGAACATTCATCTTTGCTGTCCACTGTCAAATGTGATTTGACTCATGGCTGATTCTGAAGGCAGACAGACATATTGAGAGATCGAAAGTTCAGTGGCCAATATTTCCTGGTTAATTGGTGAAAGTTGCATCAAAGTGCAATATTGTTTTATTATAAACTCCAGTTTGTTCATATCATGTTAGTGTTACATGTGTCTTGTAAATTGATCAAACAATCCATACAAACAAAATGTCGTCATATCGAGTTATTGTCTTCACAAATATTTCACTCATGATGCAAAGTAGTGGCAGCGTAACTTCAACATCTGTCGACATTGCAAATGTTTGAGTTTTCTTTGCTGTGTCTGCAGGTATCGGCCGCCTGATGTACTGCTCGGCTCAACCGAATACTCAACACAGATCGACATGTGGTACGTACAACAGACGACACCCGAAATAGCCCTTGGCACCTCTGGTAGATAATATTACACTACATATGTCGCCACTCATTTTGCAGAACAATTGTGTATCCATGACAACACGTGCCAATCCATAGATATTTAACAAATTATTGCGTTAGCTAAAAATACATCGTAACAACAATAACGATTATTGATATTAAAAAAAATCACAATTCTAGCATCAAAACGCAAAAATCATTCGATCTGACGTTTGAATAAATTTGAATGCAACTAGCACAGAGTTTTTTACGTGTCTAATTGTTCATTTTTATTTAAATTATAATTTGTTCTTATACCACCACAATCTGACAAACACGTTGATGCACATATTTTCCTGTAGGGGTGTTGGGTGCATATTCTACGAGATGACGTGCGGACGACCGATGTTCCCCGGCTCGACCACGGAGGATCAGCTGCATCTAATATTCAAAGTGATCGGAACGCCGACGGACGACACGTGGCCGGGAATTATCCATAGCGAAGAGTTCCAGGGATACAAGTTCCCTCACTACCATCCCGATCCCCTCATCAACCACGCGCCTAGGTGTGTGCAGTGATACGTGAATGTCAGTGTGTGCAGTGATGCGTGACTGTCAGTGTGTGTGCAGTGACGCGTGGCTGTCAGTGTGTGCAGTGACGCGTGACTGTCAGTGTATGCAGTGACACGTGACTGTCAGTGTGTGCAGTGACACGTGACTGTCAGTGTGTGCAGTGACACATGACTGTCAGTGTGTGCAGTGACGCGTGACTGTCAGTGTATGCAGTGACACGTGACTGTCAGTGTGTGCAGTGACGCATGACTGTCAGTGTGTGCAGTGATGCGTGACTGTCAGTGTGTGTGCAGTGACGCGTGGCTGTCAGTGTGTGCAGTGACGCGTGACTCAGTGTGTGCAGTGACACGTGACTGTCATTGTGTGCAGTGACGCTTGACTGCCAGTGGGTGCAGTGACGCATGACTGTCAGTGTGTGCAGTGATGCGTGACTGTCAGTGTGTGTGTGCAGTGACGCGTGGCTGTCAGTGTGTGCAGTGACACTTGACTGCCAGTGGGTGCAGTGACGCATGAATGTCAGTGTGTGCAGTGACGCGTGGCTGTCAGTGTGTGTGCAGTGACGCGTGGCTGTCAGTGTGTGCAGTGACACGTGACTGTCAGTGTGTGTGCAGTGACACGTGACTGTCATTGTGTGCAGTGACACTTGACTGCCAGTGGGTGCAGTGACGCATGACTGTCAGTGGGTGCAGTGATGCGTGACTGTCAGTGTGTGCAGTGACAGTGGAGATCAGATAAAAGAGATCAGATAAAAAAATTGACGATATTAAATGGTTATGAAAATATTGCTAGAAGTATTTTTTTCACTTAAGACAGGTGGACGAATTAAAGGATGCGAAGTAATGTTAGTAAAGGATCAGTGTAGATACTGGATTGGATAAGAGAAAGTACTCATTCTCACAGAGGACAATAAATGAATGGAACGCAACATTATTGTGTAAATACTAGCAGCGTGAATATGTTTAAAATTAAAATTGACAAATATCTCAGATGGGCGTGTTACACATAGATGACAAATTGTTGGACTCTTGATAAGCCAATGATTTCCTTGTGAAAGCTTCAGTGAAAGCCTAGAAACCCTTATTTAATATCACAATTTGAGTGTGTAGCAAGCCTGGTGTGTAGTAAGCACATCTTGTTAAAGCGACAACCTTGCTAATGTGAACATTGTCCTTAAGTCAGCAAGGTTTAACTTACAATGTTATTGTGCATCATTCACTAATGTCAAATTGTCCTGTTTGTAGGTTGGATGGTGATGGCCTGAGTCTGCTCTCAGAGTTCCTACAGGTAGGGACCGTCTCAAAATAACAGTTCCTGAAGCAACATGCTACTGAATGTTTAGTAGAAAATGTGCTGTACTATGATTGCTCAAACTGGACATTTTATCTAGTGTTGCGTTTTCCGGCCTTTGGCATAAATATCCCCACAAGTTTAATGGTAGGTTTAGGTTAGATAGGTTTCTGAGTAAAGCTTTCATTGATTAGGTTTGCCAGTAAGTTTTCCAAAGGTATTATTTACCTGTAGTTGGAACTCTACTATCATATTTCTGTTTCCTACTCTCTTTCTGCAACTGCTGTTCAAATACCACAGTTGAAAAACTGTTTGCTGCATTTTATTCAGATTCCACAATGAAAATAAAGTTTTTCCTATTTTTATGCATTGCCTGATATAAAATGTGTTTTATTAGACAAAGATATTAGACAAACTATTGTGTTAAGACTAGCATAGTAGAAACATCACTGATGGGAGTATAATGACCAATATATTTGTTTTGTTGAATACTTTGGAACATTATGAGAAATATTTTTGGATATGTGTGAAATGTGTAAATCTGACTGATAAACTTTATTTCATCTGTTTCATTAAAAATACTTGCTTTTTATTGCAGTACAACGTGAAACGCAGAGTATCAGCACAGGACGCGATGAGACACACATACTTTGACTCGCTCGGACCCGTTGTACGGCAGCTATCAGATCGTGAGTCCATATTCACTAGGCTTGGGTATTGCCAAACTTTTTGTATTGCGATATATCGTGATACACAGGACCCTATTGCGATACGTATCGCAATATATTGTGGTTGTTTTGGTTATGATATAAGATGGCTTAACCTGTTGTGTTATATTGCATTTTGACATGCCTGATTGATATATTAAGTAATAACTGTAGAAGTTTTTTTGCTATTTTAAACATAGTTAACTGGAGCTGTAATTATATGGAAAATACAAACACTGTTTAATTATATGCATTGCATTAAATAAATAAATTAAACACACAAAAACTGTGAACCTGAACTCTGAAAATAAATTACTGAACCATGAACAAGTAATAATAATAATAATAATAATAAAGATTAGTGACTGGATCTGATTCAAAACTCGTAATTGCTCATCAAGCTCACTTTTGACAAGTTGGAAATGCAATAATAAAAATATAGCACGGTATGTCGAAGGCGTTTCATGCAGAAAAATGCCACGATATACCAGTATACCGGTAATATCATATCATGCAACACTAATATTCACACCAATATAATTTGTAACTTTATCACTTCTAGTTATACATTCTTACAATGGAGGAATTATCACACATATTTGACATATTTAGACAAACCTTATGTAATCACACCCCAATTTTAGGTGTAACACTTGTGTGTAACTTTATTATTAATTATAACCATTGCATGGTCTATGTTTTACCAGCTTAGACTTGTGCATTTTAAAAGTTAAAACGCATTAATCCAGGTAGTAACAAAGAATTTGAGGTTGTGGAGCCCACACTTCTTTGTTTTACATTTCTTTGAAAGTGGGCTTACCCTTAATCCCCACAATAAACGTCATTCGTTTGGCCTTTTCATATCTCTATATCTGTGTTGTGTTGTTGATTGCATAAATGGGAGTATGCGACATTGGTACAGCCAAGGTTGCATATGGGTTTTTATGCGAGCAACACCACATACAATTAATGATTGGTCCATTGCTAATTTATTCTATTATGCTAATTCCAGCAGAGCTGGGTGACCCACTCTGTGACCCACTTTGCCTGCCTCTATATTTTGAACCAATCAGCGCGCACCAGCTGCGCGACGCTACAGATTCAAACTTAAACTAGCCACTTCGTTTTGTGAAAGCATACAGAGTGGATGCGCTTTGCAAATTTGTCCCACCCTCCTCCCCATCTTTCTCCCTGTTGTGTGTTTACTTGTTAGCAGCAATTGTACATCTTTGGTGGAAGTGGGGTGTTCCATGTCTCCAAGCTTTCCCATTTTTTTATTTGCGATAGTGGACATGGGAGTTTTGGCTTTCCCAGAAGTGTTCACAGGTTTTAATGCTGGGACACAGCTCGCTTCCCTTCCACCTTGGAATTGGCCCCACCTTTGTAGTTATTCCAGTTAGAGCTAGTGTATTTTTAAGCAGGTAGTTGTATTCATAGACTGCGTGATAGCATGTAGGGCATTATGCTATTTGGTTTAAGGGTGTGCTATGACAATAGTAATGCCATTGTTTCTTTTATTTGTTCTAGGAATACTGCTACTGCTTTGTGTTGAAATGTGGGCTCTATTGAACCCGACATCCAGGAGGCTCGCATGGGGCGTAGTCAGCCTGGCGTTGGGTTGTGGAGCCCACATTTCTTTGTTTTACATTTCTTTGAAAGTGGGCTTACCCTTAATCCCCACAATAAACATCATTCATTTGGCCTTTTCATATCTCTATATCTGTGTTGTGTTGTTGATTGCATAAACAAGTATTTATATTATTTTAAAAGGATACTGAAATGCAATACCTTTAATCGTAACTGCTAATTAACTAAACATGTTTACTCTTGATGTACTTGTGTGAGAACAGGCAGTTGTAATTATGCACATCCTAATGCAATTTTAAGGGTATTACTTTAAAAGATACAGTATAGAATTGATGTGAGCAATGGTTGCCGACTTTCTGGGTTTGTACTGAGTTTTATTTCTGGGTTGTTCCTCAGTCACATCGATCTTTGAGGTGCCAGAGCTGACTCTGCACAAGAACCCGGGTCTACGGTCATCAGCCACCCTCACAGGTAGGGGAAGACAAGGCAGGTGACTTTACCCTCTAAGCATGCAGCGTGCACGTTGCCCTCTAAACATGCACACGTGCACATTATGCTCTCAGCATGCACGTGTTCACGTTATCCTCTAAGCATGCACGTGTGCATGCATGTTACCCTCTAAGCATGCACGTTACCCTCTAAGCATGCATGTGTGCACGTTACCCTCTAAGCATGCACGTGTTCACGTTACCCTCTAAGCATACACATGTTCACGTTACCCTCTAAGCATGCACATATTCATGTTACCCTCTAAGCATGCACATGTTCATGTTACCCTCTAAACGTGCACGTTACCCTCTAAGCATGCACGTGTGCACGTTACCCTCTATGCATGCACGTGTTTACGTTACCCTCTAAGCATGCATGTGTTCACGTTACCCTCTAAGCATGCATGTGTTCACGTTACCCTCTAAGCGTGCACATGTGCACGAATACCTCGTCTGTGCATACCTCCTCTGCACACGTCCCAAATTTGCTATATGTGTATCAGGGCTGTATCATGGCTATATCACCTCTGTATCTCGGCTGTATCATGGCTGCATCATGACAGTAGCTACATGCATGTATGATGGATGTTTGTTTATGTGTATCACAAGTGGCTACACATGTGTATCATGGATGTTTGTTTATGTGTATCATAAGTGGCTACACATGTGTATCATGGATGTTTGTTTATGTGTATCACAAGTGGCTACATGCATGTATCATAGATGTTTGCATATGTATCACAAAGGCTACACGTTTGTATCAGGGATGATAACTCTACTTAAACATAAAGCATAATTAATCGTTAATGATAAATATGACAAACATTGTATATTTATAATTTAATCTCAACATGTAGTATTCGGTCAAATAAAGCATTTTATTAGTCAGATTGTTGCCATTCTTGTGATATAAACCGTAAATAATGAAAACTGTTCATGTTGACCAATGAATTGATGTTCTTTCGTGTTTGTCCACAGGGAAGCAGCGTAGACAGAGCATGCTGTTCTAGGGGGCCGGTCAACAGATGACCAATGTCCTCCAGAGAATGACTTGGCATTCCTGTCACGTCACAATGCCACGTGATAAAAACTGTCGCTACTCGGACTGTGAAGACACGTATCATGAGGATCGTGAAGACACGTGTCATGAGGAACGTGAAGACACGTGTCATGAGGATCATGAAGACACATGTCATGAGGATCATGAAGACATGTCGTGTGGATCATGAAGATGTGTCACGAAAATCTTGAGGATCATGATGACACGAGTTGCATGGATCGTGAAGACGTGTCATGAAAATCGTGAAGACACGTATTGTGAGGATCATGAAGATGCATGTCATGAGGATCATGAAGACACATGTCATGAGGATCGTGATAGCCGGTGACGCAAGAGACGGTGACGCAGTGGAAAATGGTTGCCAAGCAACCATCACCCTCAGTGATAAGACTTATTGTGGTTGACACCTACCCGATGGTGCTGCCACCTGCAACATGAGTTTCGTCTTAATCGCACTCCGCAGTAAATGCCAACTTATAGTTCATTTGGGCGGCCGTTTCAGACACTGGTTGAAACTATCAGCCGAGGTCGTCTTAGACTCGAGGAAGAACGCTACAGCCATTGGGCAACACTTGTGGCTGTAACTAGAGTTCTTCCGAATTGTTATTGTCTCTTTTTCGTGACAAATAGAAACAATGATTAGCAGCTGGGATTTCTTTGCCAAGAATTCCACATTCCCAAGTCGAGGGAGTGAGCATTTGTTGTGGGTTGTTTAGACGCAGAGAGAATTGTGGGATGTGGCGGGCGATATGAGGCGGGCGATATGTTGCAAAATCTAAGCGTCTTTCCTGCTGCACTTTGTTGATTGTGATGTTTCCGGGACTCTGAGGACGCAAAGCGATATATTCACTTCATTATTCCAAAATCCCACTGTATGTTTTGTGCAGGCTCTCTACCTGGATCTCTGCTCAGGCCCAGTTGGTCAGTTGAAGTTGATGGTACTTCACTGTTGATGTCACTGTGGTGACACTGTTGTGTCGATGTCACTGTGGTGACACTGTTGTGTCGATGTCACTGTGTGGTGATGCGTCAGGCTGCAGCATTGACATTATCAAGTGTAGTGACAGATCTTATTTTTACAATGTTAAATGTGATTCGTCACCATTTTATTGACAACACGGCCTCGTTTTGTGTCATGCAGACACATGTCAAATGTGTGTCGGCATGACACCACATATTCAGTTCCATGTTCAGACTACAGCGTGTTTTATAAAACACAATTTCATGTCTCGTTGTCATACAGTGCAAGAAACTGATTATTTATTATCGACTCATAATCTGTGTTAGTTAATTGTTTGCGTAGTTGTTATTGTCATCCAATCAGACTATAAATGAACGGAAATATTAATTCATGAAAATGCTGCAGTTAAATTGGCTTGAGTGAATGTTGGACTGCATTCATATAGGGAAGTTAATCAAATCTATTAGATACACTAATCCCAAAATTGAGACAACTTACTGTACTTTGGCCCACCCTAAAGCAGCTAATTGATTATTGATAATTAATTATTTTAAGCATATCACCTTTCCAAATGTATGATAGGGTCATTCAGTTTCTTCTGTTCGGCATTGCTCCTGTTCCTTCCATTGCTCCTGTTCCTTCCATTGCTCCTGTTCCTACCATTGCTCCTGTTCCTTCCATTGCTCCTGTTCCTACCATTGCTCCTGTTCCTTCCATTGCTCCTGTTCCTACCATTGCTCCTGTTCCTTCCATTGCTCCTGTTCCTTCCATTGCTCCTGTTCCTACCATTGCTCCTGTTCCTACCATTGCTCCTGTTCCTACCATTGCTCCTGTTCCTTCCATTGCTCCTGTTCCTTCCATTGCTCCTGTTCCTACCATTGCTCCTGTTCCTTCCATTGCTCCTGTTCCTTCCATTGCTCCTGTTCCTTCCATTGCTCCTGTTCCTACCATTGCTCCTGTTCCTTCCATTTCTCCTGTTCCTTCCATTGCTCCTGTTCCTTCCATTGCTCCTGTTCCTTCAGTGATTTTTCACCATATTTGCCTCCTGCTGGGTTCCATACGTACCTGCCTTTTCTAGATCAGTCTTCCCATCTTAATCTTCTTCTCCTACCACCCTGCCATCTCCCCTCTCGGATTCTCTGGACATGTCGGCCACCTCCAGCCCACACAGCGTCAATCATGGCATCATAGCAAACCTTAAATACCATCCACACCAGCAAGAACTGTTTTAAATTATCCTATTTTCCCAGGGCAATAAAAGATAGGAACTCCCTACCTCACACAATAACCAGCATCACTGGACCACAACAATTTACACTTGCTCTAACCCACACAGTTCCAAGCACACATCCCTGACCATTTGAACCCTTCGGAGTGTTGGCCAGTAGACAAAGGCAAGGCATGTCCACTCTGCTCCATATTAACTTCCTCCAGTTTTCACCAGTCCAGTCTCTTCTCACAATTCAACCCTCTGTTCTCTCGCCCCATTTGACCCTACAGATTATCAAAGATCAAGTTCGTACCCCTGGAGTGACTAAGAGTCCTCAGTGTAGGGGTTGTGGCATTCTGATGTCAACCCCAAATAACTACCTCAAAATACCAGCTACAAGTACTTTCCTGCATCCAAAAATACCATATCAACATACCCTCCAGAATAACGTCATTGTCAGCATTGTGTTTCCAGGTTACAAAGCATCCTAGAAATATCTAGAATATCTGCACCTCAGACTATAAAATCCAACATGCCAAAAAGTTGACAAATTTTACCTAATATGTTCTCCAAATGCCATATTGGTGCCCTCCCAAGAATTGCTTCTCTGTGTGAACACAACCGGTCGCAACCAGTTTAAGGTGCAATACATAGCCACGATATAC
Organism: Lamellibrachia columna; assembly: GCA_963662155.1. Lineage (NCBI taxonomy): Eukaryota > Metazoa > Annelida > Polychaeta > Sabellida > Siboglinidae > Lamellibrachia > Lamellibrachia columna. Next base: position 24,285,680 of record OY759275.1, read on the forward strand.
ATATTCGCTACCTGAAATGATTTCACACTTCCGTTTTGCCAGAATGGTTGGAAAATATTTACAGCACATTTGCAATGTGCAAAAGCTTGGATAAGACTATTGTGATGTCCATGCAGGTCATTCGGTGCGCATAAAAACATCTGTAATCCTGCTGGATAATAGTGGAACTAAATACCTTGATTCACTTTTCTTCTGAAACCACTGATAATATGGGACAAGTTCATGTTGGTTTTCTCCATTTTGTGATGATATATCGACAAGTTTTTCCTTCAAGCTTGGCCCATTACAATATCCCATTGGTGTCATTATTTAAACTTTTTTTTCACATTTTATCAAGTGTAAAATACCTGAAATGAACATTTCATAAAGACGGCATTAGTGGCGTAAAACTGACCCACACAGATGAATTTACACACTATTTACCCATTGGAAATCTGTGTGAATCATTTGTGAATTCAGGAAATGCAGTCACAACACTGCCGATAATGCACATATTTTTTTTTTCTCAAGCAGCATCATGTTACGTTGTTGTTCTTAGGCCGAATCATGCATAAATACAGGTTACGTTTTGTTTGTCGTCTGGAGTACGCTTGTAGCATGTTACGATGTTTGTTAAGATGATCTGTTGACTTGTGATGTGAAGCGTAGAATGACCACTATGGTAGAGAATGACCACTACGGTAAGGACGGATAAACATATCCATTTGTTGGTTAGACTATATCATGGAGTATGGCTGTTGTTGAACTCTTGTGAACGTACAGTGGTAGTGCCTAGTTTGAAACGACAGCGGAGTTCCGTCTGTGGCCATTACTTTTCTGTGCCATTTCTCCTGGCAGTTCTATGTTAATGTTCCACGATATTATATTTGTCATATTCTATTGCTCACTGCAGGTCAGAATTCAAACAATAAATATTGTAGATATCTCATTAACTGCATGTTCCTTGGCATTTGTGATGACTGCACAATCTTACCATAATCCAGCAAGTGTTTGTATGTATGTTTGAATGTTGTTACTCCAAGACGCTTTGCATCTCAGGCGCCAAACTTACAGGGGTTCATCTGACCCCATGGTTGGATCATCATAGTTTTTTCTCTAAATTCACTTGTTACCCTTTCTATGAACAGTCGAATTGTAGTTATTATATATAATTGTCCGCAACACTATTCCAACAATTACGTTCACAAGGTCATGCTTTCTTTTCTACAGTTGTCCCAAGTTACATAATACAAGGGCAAGGCATCGCTAGACGTTACCATAACTGCCAGTTTCAAGAGATGTTGACTGGCAGCACCGAGTACTAAGACATAGATGGAGATTTCTGTAATAACGGTTCTTATTGTTATTGTGAGTTACTTACGAACTACCAAAAGTAACCCATTTTTGCCAGTATTTGTTTTCTTTTTAATCATTTATCAATTTTGTGAAGACAATTATAGTTGAGATTTTATTTTGTTTGTAGGGGATCTTTACTGCATTCTGTATCCAAGATATTCTGTCCTAGTTTTAAAAAAAGCAACCATAATAATTAGGGCACTTAAAATCTGGAAAAGACCCTAATTAGGCTGGTGTAGCTTAAATATACAGAAATATACAAATAAACATTTAGGACCGAGAAAACCAGGCAAGAAAATTTAATGTTATCAACATTCAGCAGTATTCTTTTCTAAGGAACAGAGGACGTGTAACTGGAACCATATGTAAATTCGATGAAAATGCCCTCTACTTTTCATGGTGTTCAGTTTCATTTGCAAAAATCAAGACATCACAATGGTTATTTTGTATCAAGAAATTTTATGGTCCTAATGTAATCTACAGGTAATTATGCTGTAGCATTTCACGAGGTATACATGACTTTTTCTTGTATAGGCCAGTGGACCAGACCACTATCTAATTTAAGCACATTTAGGATATCACAGAGTACTCATATTATATATCATAGCAAAATACACATTCTATACAATACATTTCGTGGCATACATAAATAAATAGTAATTCTTAATACATTAAGTTGTTCTAGAGACTTCACACTAGTCAGGACAACCAATGAATTTGTTGGCACGGAAAATCATTGTTCTACAAACTTCATATTTTGCAGCTACTACAAACAGCCTAATGTAACATTATGCCAGAAATGTAGAACGTCCTACTGTAAAGCATTTCATTATGCATCCCAAGTTTACCCAACATGGAATGTTGGTCATGGGTGTTTAATACTCAACAAGATATAAAAGGGTAACACAAGTCATGGTCTTGGGCCTATAAGAGTTACTAAAACATATCCGTTTCTGACATAGCCTGACATTTCATTTAAGAATTTTTTTCAGTTGCATATATAAAATTATATATACACACAAGGTGTTAATACGTCATTTTGGTATTATAGGTTAACGAGTTCTGAGAATGGCACAGCTGTTTATCATTTGCTGGTTAACATGTCAGCCCCAGTTAAACCAGAATCTCCCACTTTGAGAACAAATTGTGAGACAGTCACCAGCGTGATACTCTTGATTGTAGTTGCAAATGATTAGTTTTATTAACTCTTAGGTGCATAGCCCCAAAACCATGACTTGTTTTTCGTTTTAATATACGACATTAGCAGACAATGTAGCCACTTGCACATAGAGTAACTTGTAGTGGCTGTCCATACAGTGTTCTCTCACAAACCAATCTTCAATCCTTCGGTCATCCTCGCTACCCCTGGGGTGGCAGCAGTACTACACTACCCCTGGGGTGGCAGCAGTACTACACTACCCCTGGGGTGGCAGCAGTACTACACTACCCTTGGGGTGGCAGCAGTACTACACTACCCCTGGGGTGGCAGCAGTACTACACTAGCCCTGGGGTGGCAGCAGTACTACACTACCCCTGGGGTGGCAGCAGTACTACACTACCCCTGGGGTGGCAGCAGTACTACACGACCCCTGGGGTGGCAGCAGTACTATACGACCCCTGGGGTGGCAGCAGTACTACACTACCCCTGGGGTTGCAGCAGTACTACACTACCCCTGGGGTGGCAGCAGTACTACACTACCCCTGGGGCAAATCGACCTGTTGAAACGTGGATTTATCAGTTCATCCAAGTGTGGATGTAGCCTGAATCATTTGTACTTTGTCCCACTTCCTGTCTTGGTCGATGTGTTTCTGGGAACTAGACACACCCACGCCCAAACTTCAGAGTATTCCCTCGAAATACTCATTATTACCCGTCCGACCAGCGACGACCGGGCCACTACCGATTAAAGTTCCTGTATGTGAGCCCCATAAATCTGAGTGAGCAATATTACTGGCTAACACAGCAACTGAAAACAGCGTTTCAATGGTTGATTTACATCTGATATAGTCAGAAGCCCCTGGTGGCGAGAATGTCCACTTTACTACTCAGTCGTCTAGTTGACACAAGAGGGCCACTCCCCGGTTGATCCAGTGATTCTCGGCAGTGTCTATTGGCAGGTCAATGTTGAGGACATAGTTGGTTGAGTGACCGGTAGTGGACAGTACTCCTCTCCTCTCACTCGTCTTGTATACTGCAATCATAGAATATATATACTTCTAGATGCTTCATATGCAGACCACTCTATCACGCGAGATAGGATGTACAACGCTCTGATAACAATGTGCTCAAAATCACCCACAATAATTTTATTTGTGCATATAATTACATACATTATTCCACTTCTGGTTTTCTGTGTTCAGTATCTAGGAGTATATAATATACATTCAAACCAACATTTCCTTTGTCCTATTAGTGTCTTGTTCACTCACCAGGACATTCGTAGACGTGCTCTTGGACAAACTTTGCCTTTTCCCCAGGTTGTAGCCAAATCTGATGTAAAGCTAAGGAAGATGTCATAGAACCGATGCTGGAATCTCACAACAACAACCAATTCATCACATATAAGTCACACAACAACAAGTATGATAGGTTGATCATCTGAGAGACCCTGGTTATGAAAAACACTTCACTGAGTGTGGTTTAACAACAGTAGAGACCAGGAGATTAAGAGGAGACCAAACAGAAGTGTTTAAAATAATGAGTGATTATGAAGATATTAATAAAAGTATTTTCTTCAAAGTGAGTAGTACAACTAGAGGGCAAAATTAGCATTAATAAACAGTGTAAATTGGATATGAACGATAAATGAATGGAACAAATCATCTAATAATAGTGTTAATGCTAGCAGTGTGAATATGTTTAAAAACCAAATTTCCAAATATCTGATAAGGGCAGGCTACTAATAATGAATGGTTGGACTCTCGATGAGCCAATGGCTTCCTTCTCCACTTGTCATCTGGAACTTGTATATATGGACTGTTTTTGTCTAAAATAAACATTTATTATCATTTTGGGCGGCAATTTTGTTAAACATCACTGAATAAAAAAGGGTACAATTGGCAACGGATCATAGAGAAGTTTTGCGTAGGACTCGGCGATGACCCTTCTGTCTCTCCCCCATCTTGCGCCTTCCATGAACAGCCCGTTTATGTAGGCTCCGAATGTCTGAAGAAACAAACAGAACCAGTAATGAGAAGCAAATCTGGTAAAAGGACCAAAATGTATTAAGGAAATATGGCTACCTTTCACAGTTTTGATTATTAGCTCGACAGAATTTTCAAGAACTTTTATATGTTGAGACAAAGACGTAGTTCTTACATTTGCTAAGTTGTTTCTTCGGTGAAACAGACTACCTTACATTTGTGCACTATAGACGATATTCACGACACATGCACATTAGCACTAATTTTATGTCCTACAACCGTGGTTTCATTCGTAGCCAACAGGTGTCGTACGTGGTATAAATAATGTCTATTGTATGACAGCAGATAATAAAACTGACTTCATACACATTTACCTAAGTAAAACAATCGCTTTCAGAAATTATAATAAAAAATATAAAATATTTTTATAACCAATTTCGAAATCTACCAGTTTCATGCATTGCAGTGACATCATAATCACATTGCTGACACCATAAACATATCGCAGTAACGTCACAAACATAACCTGCAACTGTGGTTTTATTCTTAGCCGATAGGTGTTGTATGTGTTGTGAATATTATCTATGAAAACAAAACCAAATGTACTCCAAATGTCTTAGCATGAAACTTTTCATGAAAGATGTTTTCAAAATAACACAGTTTCAACATTAAGCTAGCCAACAACAGAAAGAAGAATTAAATAAATGTATATTTTGTGCTGCTATTTTGTAAAATGTTATTAGTTCCATATAACTACTCAACGCTTCACATTTTCTCCCCTGGCAAAGGTGACCATTCATACAACTGACTTACCTGGGAAGTTTTCAGCCAAAGTGCAATCACTAACATAAGCTATTTAGTCACACTACCCCATCACTGTCTAGTACTGTCTACTGAGGCCTCAACAAAAAAGAACGACATAAAGATAAATAAGCCTCTGTCCTCTCCCGGGGTCTCATACAACATATCTTGGTCAAGTATTTTGTCATACAGAAAAAATTAATTGTAATGTAATTATGAAATCAGAAAACACACCTCTCTGGAACTTTTTTTATCGTAAACTTGTGTTATATAATACGAACTACCTTCTAATATCTTCACCTGCAAATGCTTTTTAATGAACCACAATTTCTAAATAAAGTTTGACTGTTATCTGTTTAACTGGCATGTTTCGACTCGAAAGTCATGTTTATTTTGCATGTTGAACGGCAACATGTCGATATTCATGAACAGATAATGGTCAAATTATATATTTAAAAATTTATTTTGGTGGTCTATGTGTTAGAATGGTATATAGTTTATACCATATAACATGATTTTACAATAAAAATCTATCAGACGTTGTGCCTTTAAAAACAAAATGATGCAAAAAATATTAAATTTGGTAATGATTATTACACTGTATCCAACAAACATACATTCCCATATAAAAGTGTACCTATTTTATTAATAAAATACCCTATGAATTTATAATTTAATAAAAAAATAATATATTTATTACCAAACTGCAATTACCTTATTCGTTCTAATAAGTGTGCAGCACAGCCAAACATTTTTGCACGAAAGCAATTTATTAAATGTGTTCTAATAAGCGTACACCTAAATTTGTAGATCAAGACGATGTCGACAACTCGCTCAGATGCCATGCGGCCATGGGCGCGCAGCTGGCTAATGCCACTAGACAATGACGACATAGAACCGATGACTGAAGAAACCACATTGACTTTTATTGTCATTAACATTGGTCCTATAAAAGTCAAAGTCAGCAATGTAATTCATGTGTGCTTGTCTAAAGAACCGTCCAGACAACGACATGCCAATACCTTCCCAATAATGTTACGTTGGCTGGAAATATAGAAACATTTCGCCATCAGCTAAAAACCCACCTGTTTAAACTTGCTTACTGTCCATAGCTCCTCAGCGAGCCAATCCAACTGTTTACGACTGGAATTGTTAAACCGATTAGAACTGTCGAACACTTTTGTTTTGGTGCACTGCTGAGCTTGGGGTTCCTTAAGATTTTAGTGCATCAACAGTTTTTTATTGTATTGTATAGATCTACGTTGGAAGTCGGCTATCCTCATTCACATCTGTACAGGGTCATCTGGTGGAGTAGGGTAACACAATTTCGTGGGGATTGGCACTTATTTTAAATGAAGCACAGAATGGGAACGGGAATTTGAGAATGCTGTATCACCGCCGAGTCTCCGACTTGATCGGCCTTCCCATTCGCCGATCAATGTAATTGTTCAGTTTGAAAGGCGAGTGTCATTGTGACAGTGTATTTATTAGTGTTGATAACATATTGGTTGGTTAAAAATAATATCCATGCTAAAAATCATTAAAATAATGTGTTTCCATCACTCAATTGTTCTGCTCAGCTACAACAAGACACTTGTTGCAATTGAATAAATACTAATCGGTCCCTTTAATTAAAGTAAACAGGCAAAACGGCAAGATTTTTATAGTTTTTACTGGCAATCTTGATGAATCTGTGTGTACTACTTAAGCGCCACCTACTGGTTTCTTGTTGACACTATGTTCATTATCGGTGACCGTGAACTGGAAGCCGAGGTGATCAATAGGCATCATGTGTTTGCGGGCGAAGTTCTGGAGGACGCCAGTGAGGAACGACTGAGTGAAGTAGAATCCAGAGATCCAGAACACGGCCGGAGTCCCACTGTATATCCACTCCTAGAAACACCCGGATACATCACCATGGTAACCAAATATTAGCTCCATTCTTCAATAATACTTTTTTTCAGTAATCCGCATGCTTTTTTGCAGGAACAATCTTGTTACACTGTAAATTTTTATGTTTCCATTTTGGGAAACTGGTCGGATAACATGATTCACTTACTTAACCAAACTTCAAATGTCAGGCACAAAATCAGACAATTAACGGTTTCGTTGACTCATCTTGACTGTGTTTACATCACAGCTACACTGTTTTTGTTCTTTGTTCAAGGTCGTGTCAGGTACTGGAGATTAATAAAATAATAAAGCCATATAAATATCATGAAACATTACACGTTTAATACCAAGTTATAGCATGTGTGATAATAGGACATTTCACCAATCCACACGTTTAGTATAACTCAGCCACAACCCTTGGTAACCAAAGTGTGCGTATAAACAAGACATAACTGTGTTGGCAGTGAATTGTATGGTATTACAAGACACAACACATACATATATCTACTTGTTACCATCAGTGATGCTGTATTTTATCAAGAAAATGGTGCTCTATATTTTCATCAAGAAAATGGTGCAATCATTATCAACCTCTAATAAATAAAAGAAAGATTTTTAATGAAAAAGGACTAAAACACTAAATCATATGCAGATAATAAAATTTTCAAGAATTATGTATATAAAGTGGCTACAGTTATATTGGTATATCCTTAAGCTAAACCTTGTCATCCTATTTTCTGTAATGTGTTGTCATTATTAATCACAAGACTTCTTGCATTCAATCTTTTCATTTGCAAAAACAAATGTATTATTTATTTGACATGATTACCTCTCAAGAAACTTCCTTTATCTTCGTTCCAAATATAATATTATTTATTATTTTGACTAGTGTGTTTACAACTTTACAACAACGAGAAACTTTAGGATCCCAATGTCAGTATTGGTATAGATGAAGAAATCTCACCTGGAGAAACTGTAGCCTGGCAATCAAGTCACTGATGTAGCTGCCCAGGGGCTTCAAAGAGGGGTAGGACTTGTTTGCCCACATTCCAGGCACCTACAGTAATACCATTGTAGGGTGAGACCACAGTCACTTTGAGTAGTTCCTGTGCTCCAAGGAACATTGTCCAATGACTGTCTTGAAACTTTCACAGTATACTAGACCTCAATTAACTGACCTTGTGTCTGTAATTTGTAAAAAAAAGACAACATATTTGACCTATTAAGCGTACATGGACTAATTAACGTCACCTCCATTTTTTATCAGTGGGATCCATAACTATTATTGTAATTTTTTTATTCTCTAAGAAATTGTTATTGTAATTTCTCGTCTAGAGAAACAACAAATGACTCGTTGTTGGTGTATGCTTACAAGAACAGGTTTCTTGAAATTTGTCCACGTCTCAGATTTTATTTCAAGTATACTGTATGCCTAAAATCAAATAAGGTACCTCGTTTTTCTGAAAGTCACACCCAAAGCTGTCCCTCAATTTCGACCAATCCCAGCAACTGATTTTGAAATGTTGGTGTTCTGCAGAATAGCCACTGTGCTCATATGCGAGTGGTCAGCATCTGTTCATTGCCATTAAACGAAAGATCTAATGCAGTTGCACAAATGCTACTTTTTCTCAATAAGTAGATTTCCTGTTCAGACTTCAAGTTCAACATGTGCATCGTCTTAGTTATGAAGAACGTCTAAAAGAATGTGGTTTCACAACCCTAGAGACAAGGAGCTTAAGAGGAGATCAAGTTTTTAGGATATTAAATGGGTTTGAAAATATTGATAGAAATATTTTTTCTCACTCAAAAAAGATAGTACAACTAGAGGACATGAAGCAAAATTCGTAAAGGATCAGTGTAGATTGGATATCTGGAAGTACTCGTTCTCACAGAGGACAATAAATGAATGGAACAAATTATCTACAGATTGTGTAACTGCTAGCAGCGTGAATATGTTTAAAAGCAAGGTTGACACATATCCCAGGAGGGCGGGGGTTACACAGATGAAAACATTTTGGAATCTCGATAAATCAATGGCTTCCTTATCTGCTTGCCATCTGGGCCTTTGCTTTGGATGGCAATCTTGTTAAATTTTGTCTCCATTCCATAAAGTACACAAAACACTACAAACATCAGGGTTACACAACCTCAGAGATCCCACTTTTCCCAAGCAAAAAATGAATAGAGTAGTTCATGAAATGGAGATCATCGTTACCTTGCCAACCATCATACACTCAAAGACATTCTCCAGTTCTGGAGACATGACGACCTGGCCCTTGATGGCCTTCTGCAGCTGATTCAGACTGGTGCGGATAATGGCAATGAGGCTGTTGAAGCGGATCAGTTCCTGCACCAGGACTGTGTTCATCGACTCCTCGTACCTCATCGGGAACCTCACCTGTCATAGAGTCAGGTCAAGTAACTGCTCTAACCTTTAGCTAAAAATCTATAGAATTCTAAAAAAATTCTATTGAAGTCTACAGAATTCTAAAGAGCATAGTAGAATTTTGCACTGAAAACCATAGAATTCTATAGAGCACAGTAGAATTTTGAATTGAAAACTAAAGAATACTATAGATTCTATAGAAATAGTTTACATCTACTTAAAATTTCTACAGATTTTTATAAAATTCTACAGAGCATAGTAGAATATTGTATAGAAAACTATATAATACAAATTATATATGAAAAAAATTATGATTATAATCTTGTATCTAGTATTGTCACTTGCTTTAGTTGTGTTTTATTACTACTTTATTCTAGAGCAGTGTCTATTTTATGGATAAAAACTTTGTTGTTGTTTTGCTTTATTACATTTTTATTATCTACAATATAATATACTTATAATTTATAAATTTTTGTGGGGCCAGATCAAACTCAGCATGGCCAGTTCAAAATGGAACTGGGCCAGTTTAAAAATTAAATATGGGTTAGTTCATTTTTTGCTCATTTCAGACACTGAACAAGTTACCCATTTACCCCTTGTGGGATCTTTTACTTCCCCTGACACAGACACCAGACAGAAGGGACCAACAGCTTTTAATATCTCTTCCGAAAGACACAGGCAAAGTGGGGTGAACAAAATTTCCCAAATTTCAAAGCGTTAGCGGGTGGTCTCAAACCCTGGTCCTCTCAATAGAGAGTCCAGTCCAGCACTTTAACCACTGAGCCACCAAGCTCCATGTCTATATACTCACACGGATTTAATTTACATCTTATCTAAGCTTACAAAATGTTTGAAACACTGTGGAAAACATGCAATAACGTAAAAAAATCTACAGTAATCTGTAAATGGTGAAAATATTAAATACACATTGCTTTTTTAACTCAATGCAAAAATATGGATGGAAAAGTTGTTATTTAGGAAAAGCTTGCAATTAATGAATGCCACTTTTGAATTTCTGTATTTACTGTGCGTAAACTAAATGTGTGACCTGACAGGAAGGTGTGTTTGTGTCTTTATATGACAGTATCCAGGAAGGCAGTGATGATAAATACTTATGTTCATTCTGTCACACCAATAATGCAAAAATGCCATCTTACAAGGATGTTGTATTTCACATTTATGCTACTATTCTATATATAATTATACTATTTCCAGCCATCTATTTAGTTAGCACAAACAAATTGCCATGAAAACTAAAGAATACTATAGATTCTATAGAAATAGTTTACATCTACTTAAAATTTCTACAGATTTTTATAAAATTCTACAGAGCATAGTAGAATATTGTATAGAAAACTATATAATACAAATTATATTGCCATATCTGCAAAAAATCCTACAGAATATTCTATAAAAAATTCTATAGAATATTCTATAAAACATTTTCGGAATTCTACAGTTCTGTCTGCAAAAATCTTATAGAATATTCTATAAAAATTCTATAGATTTTTTGTTAAGGGAAACAAACACACAGTCATATGTTGTCTTCCTGACTGGGCGTGTTGTCTAACTGTGTTCTGTCTGGATGTGTTGTGTCTGGGTGTGTTCTGTGTGGTTGTATTCTGTCTGTGTGTGTTCTGCTTGGGCGTGTTCTGTCTGGACACGTTCTGTATTGATGTATTCTGTCTGGGAGTGTTCTGCCTAGACATGTTTTGTTTGGGCGTGTTTCATCTGTGTGACTACTTAATAAACCTACCTGTACGTCTTCGAGATTGAATTCCAGAGGTAATTTAGAGAGGATGTTGGCTGCCAGTGCCTCTATGATGTCATGAGATGAACTGCCGCTGACTGCCGTCTGAAACAGTTGTTTCTCCTTAAGACTTATGATACATATGCCAAACAGCCCTGAATTTGCTTGGCAAAAACATTTCGTTTCTAGGTGATGCATGCAAGTCGTGCCCACATGTATTGGCAACTTGTTTCACCATTCATGTCAGGCCGCCAGCTTTTCTCGGCCAGTAGCTGTATTGTGACCATACCCACTGATATCTAATAATTATTTATAGAGACCAATAGTGTCCCAGTCACAATTCTAGAACTGTATGGTTGACGTGTTTATTCGGTGATAGAAGCGTGCCTGTTGAATGAGTTGCACGACTGTCACCATGTCATATGTATTCAAACTTTTTAAATCCCATATTAAAACTATTCTGTTTAAGGCTGCATTCACCGACATATAATTACAAATAAAAAAATTTATGATTATAATCTTGTATCTAGTATTGTCACTTGCTTTAGTTGTGTTTTATTACTACTTTATTCTAGAGCAGTGTCTATTTTATGGATAAAAACTTTGTTGTTGTTTTGCTTTATTACATTTTTATTATCTACAATATAATATACTTATAATTTATAATTTTTTGTGGGGCCAGATCAAACTCAGCATGGCCAGTTCAAAATGGAACTGGGCCAGTTTAAAAATTAAATATGGGTTAGTTCATTTTTTGCTCATTTCAGACACTGAACAAGTTACCCATTTACCCCTTGTGGGGTCTTTTACTTCCCCCGACACAGACACCAGATAGAAGGGACCAACAGCTTTTAATATCTCTTCCGAAAGACACAGGCAAAGTGGGGTGAACAAAATTGCCCAAATTTCAAAGCGTTAGCGGGTGGTCTCAAACCCTGGTCCTCTCAATAGACAGTCCAGCACTTTAACCACTGAGCCACCATGCTCCACGTCTATATACTCACACAGATTTAATTTACATCTTATCTAAGCTTACAAAATGTTTGAAACACTGTGGAAAACATGCAATAACGTAAAAAAATCTACAGTAATCTGTAAATGGTGAAAATATTAAATACACATTGCTTTTTTAACTCAATGCAAAAATATGGATGGAAAAGTTGTTATTTAGGAAAAGCTTGCAATTAATTAATGCCACTTTTGAATTTCTGTATTCACTGTGCGTAAACTAAATGTGTGACCTGACAGGAAGGTGTGTTTGTGTCTCTTTACATGACAGTCTCCAGGAAGGCAGTGATGATAAATACTTATGTTCATTCTGACTAACTATGCACACCAATAATGCAAAAATGCCCAAATTTATGCTACTATACTATATAATTATACTGTTTCCAGCCATCTATTTAGTTAGCACAAACAAATTGTCAAAAAAAGGAAAGAGAATTAAAAAACTTTAAAAAATACAACAGACTATCACCATAAATACATTAAAAAAATCTGCAAAAACGCACATGGATTTTATTATTTAAATACATGGGTTTTTCAAAAAAGTCATACAACATACAGATCCCATCTACCTGTCGTCCAACATACATAACCAATCTACCTGTTGTCCAACATTCATAACACATCTATCTGTCGTCCAACATACGTAACGCATCTACTTGTCATCCAACATAAATAACCCATCTACCTGTCGTCCAACATACATAACCCATCTACCTGTCATGCAACATACATAACCCATCTACCTGTCTTTCAACATACATAACCCATCTACCTGTCATCCAACATACATAACCCATCTACCTGTCGTCCAACATACATAACCCATCTACCTGTCATCCAACATACATAACCCATCTACCTGTCATGCAACATACATAACCCATCTACCTGTCATCCAACATACATAACCCATCTACCTGTCATCCAACATAAATAACCCATCTACCTGTTGTCCAACATACATAACCCATCTACCTGTCATGCAACATACATAACCCATCTACCTGTCTTTCAACATACATAACCCATCTACCTGTCATCCAACATACATAACCCATCTACCTGTCGTCCAACATACATAACCCATCTACCTGTCATCCAACATACATAACCCATCTACCTGTCATGCAACATACATAACCCATCTACCTGTCATGCAACATACATAACCCATCTACCTGTCGTCCAACATACATAACCCATCTACCTGTCATCCAACATACATAACATATCTACCTGTCATCCAACATAAATAACCCATTTACCTGTCTTGGCAATGTCAACAAAATTCCATCAAACAGTTGCTGTGTCTCCTTCTGGTCCTTCGTGATGTCTGCGTTTTCGTGTAGTCCAAACACCTGGAACATGTAATGGCTTCATTTTGATGACAGTGGCTGAACTTAGGAGTCAAGAAATCAACATAGGTTCAATTTCTTGTTTGACTGCAGATAAACTGCACACTAGATGTGCTTGTGATGATGTTAATGTGATCTATTAATTTGCAATATACGCCTGGTCGGAAGTGAAGCAGAGAGAGCAGCACTCCTGTAGATAACATGATTTTCCTAATAAAATAGTTGTACATTGAGTGAAGTTGTTGCTTGTTGCCTTTTTTCAGCCAAGTTAGAACAATTCTAGTGATAGTTTTCCTGATAAAACCACACTACCGAGGTTGTGATAAATGTCCAAAGCTAGTTATTATGTGTTCATTCACCTGACCAGACTAAGACCTCAACTAAGTGGAGTTAAGTTGCTCAAAACAATTATAAAAACATCAGTATTTAAGTTGTTACTGGACTCAAATTCATATTAAAGATGATTAGCTACCTTTTAGAGCCACAAAAACTTTCAAGACCTTCTCTGTTCATGCGTCAGTGTCACATGACACTGGTGAACAGTTCAGACCGACACTGACGAAGAGACCGAGAGGGTTTTAAAAGCTCAGTCGAGAAAAGATTATTTTTTTAGAAATACAAGTTTTTATATAAATGCCCTAACCCAGCCATTGACAGGCATCAGTAAGTTAGGCAATTAGGAGTTGAAAAACACAGAAACTGTTTCTATAGTTACCTCCGGGTGTGGAGTGTGCGGGAGACTGCGGATGTACTTGAGGAACGTCTCATAGCTGCCGGAGGATGGCACGCGGTAGAGGCCACTCGACGACAACTTGTAGTCGTCATCGAAGATGACGTCAGGACAGTAGAAGATACTAAGGAGACTAATGATGAGACGTCTGTCACGGTCATCTGTCACACGTCCCCCGTAGTTACACTCACCTGTCAGGTAGGTGAGGGCGACGAGAGGGGGCTTGTCGTATGCGTCAATGAACATCTACAATATACAGTGGGGATCATTGTAAGTGTCAATGAACATACAGTATACGGTGAGGGGTCATAACGGGGGGGTCATCATCATATGCATCTATGAACATTTACAACATACATGCAGTGGGGTTGTCATGTGTCTATGAACATTTACAATATATAGAGGGGTCATCATACACGTCTATGAACATCTACAATAAACGGGGGGGTCATTGTATGTGTCAATGAACATACAGTATATGGTGAAGGTTATAAGAGGTGGTCATCATATGCATCTATGAACATTTACAACATACATACATCTACAATATACAGGGGGTCGTTGTATGTGTCTGTGAACATCTACAATATAAAGGGGTTGTCGTATATGTCTATGAAAATCTACAATATACAGGGGGTCTTCGTATGTGTCGATGAACATCTACAATATACAGGGGGTCGTTATGTGTCTATGAACATCTACAATATACAGGGGGTTGGTATGTGTGTCTATGAACATCTACAATATACAGGGGGTTGGTATGTGTGTCTATGAGCATCTACAATATACAGGGGGTCTTTGTGTGTGTCTATGAACATTTACAATATACAGGGGTTGTTGTATGTGTCTATGAACATCTACAATATACAGGGGGGTAATGGCAATGTTGCAATGGCATGAAAACAGTCCAACTGGTGCACAGTTTTGCATCCAATTTAGCAAAATTTTGCTTGCCTTCCTGAATGGTGGCATTCATGAGGTCTAACCGTAGTTTAGATTAAAATCTGAATTTGGGCATTATCAGTGAAACAGGTATTTCATATAGTAGCTAGTGTTAGCATTTATTCACAAATTCCCATGTGCTTTCTTGATCCGATGAAACTCTAGCCCGCTTACCACTTTTTATTGTATTCCTACCTCCAACTGTCTGACGCTGATCCTCAGGTCGGATTCATTGAATTCGTAAGGAATGTTCCAGCCTAGGGCGGCAAATTTGATTCGCTCTTGTATCAAAGCATGGAAGAAACACAGTGAAAACAGCAGCTTGTGGAAGACCTGCAACACGAAATACAGGAAATCTCAACTCTAAAATTCTACATTCTAAACACTCATCCACCCACACACCTACCCATTCATCTACTCATCTACCCACACACTCATCCACCCACACATCTACTCACACACCTACCCACTCATCTACCCATACACCTACCTACTCATCCACCCACACACCTACTCACTCATCCACTCGCACACTCATCCACCCATAAACCTACCCACTCATCCATCCACACCTACCGACTCATCCACCCACACACCTACCCACTCACACACTCATCCACCCATAAACCTACCCACTCATCCATCCACACCTACCCACTCATCCACCCACACACCTACCCACTCATCCACTCGCACACTCATCCACCCACTCATCCACCCATAAACCTACTCACTCATCCACCCACACATCTACCCACTCATCCACCCACACACCTACCCACTCATCTACCCACCCACCCACCCACCCACCCACCCCCTCAACCACCCGTTGCTTCAGAATGTTGTACTGGACTCACAAACTGCATAATAAAACACCATTGCTTATTCCACAATGGAAATCCTATACGTACATTTTTTATGCTGTGAAACGAAACGATTGACAGCATTGCTAAAGAGTATGGCTGCAGCGATGGATCGTGTGAAATCGCCATTGCGAAACAGGAGGAAGGACCGTGGACTACCGTGTCGCACACGGACGTGTTTACCTCGCAGACGCCAGTCATAAATGTAGTTATGGCGTATAGATGTAAATTCATCATGATAATCATGAACGCCGGATCCTGCCAATACCGGCCCTAGCATTGAGGCTCAGGCACCAAGGAATGCGTTTCAAGTGCTGATGGCAGGCAGCTCAAGTACCAGGCCCCGAAAATCCCTGCTGTATGTCAAAACCTCCTGGACCTGGTCCTGGTACTTGTCAACTTTGTGAGTTCGTCTTCACTGACACTGTCACTGACTTTAGTCTGGATTATAAATGTAAATGAGATTTTGAGCTGGCAGATCCATTTAGTATTATATTTTTGTGATATAGCTGACGCGTTGAGAAATTGAAATGTGAAAACAGTTTCAAAATCGGTGTCAGATTTTCGAGATAGGATTTTTTGAAGAAGTTGAATTCAACACGTTACGCAGATTATCATTACTATGTCTTCGACAGCATATCAGGTTCACCTTTAATATTTATTTAATTTTTTACCATTTAAATAAACTAAGTTAAAGGCCCGGTTGTAATATTAAAAGCTTGCCTTTGATTAATTAAACGCGTGTATGTAAAGTTAAAGGTGCGCTTCTAATTAATTAAGTATGTGTACGTAAAGTTAAAGGCATGCCTTTAAATAATTAAGTATGCATATTTAATTGTAACCAATCGGAACCAGCGAAGTGCATTGGTATAATTTTATTTCGTTTTTGTGAATGGCAGTTGGAACATTTCTGGCCAACGGGTGTTGCGTAACATTGTAATTTTTTTAAGATTTAGTTTAAAAGTATTCTTTGTTTTAATTAAACTGACTTTATTATGTGATATCTACATTGAACACTGACTATTGCCATTGGTGCAGACGCTTTGTTTTTATTTTGGTGTAACAAATTGTGTACATAAACGATGTCGTGTTGTAAGCTTGCTGTAGTGTTAAAAAAATATAATAAAAAAAATATTTCCCTACCTACCCTACCTAACTTTTTTGGGCCCGTTACCTGAAACACAATTTTTTTTTGTTTAGGCCTAACCCAGTATCATTCAATAAGTGTATACATTTTTTTACGATATAACTTTTGACATAACTTTGCTTATGAAAAAAGGATGTTCATAAGTAAATCTTTTTTGACGTACTGTATAATATTCATTTCACACAAACCACACAGAACCAGTGGCGCCACACCAATGATTGAAACACTAACCTCCGGTTTATTTGATCCGTTGAAGAAATCTGGATCGGAGATAGGATCGTTCAGGTAGGAACGGAGCAGATTCGCCCGTAACCCCTTTGGGGGCTCGTTTGTCATTTTGACGCCATTTTGTAGGATGGAGACAGGGAAAGCAGAAGAGGGATAACTTGTAAGCCACAGCCGAAATGTTGGCTTTGTCCGATTTGCATCAGTGATCACCTGAAATGACAGATTTGTTTTAAATCTCATAATATTAGTAGTGTTTCTGTCCAAACCAATCAACGTAAATCTCCCAACTCTAAAATAGTATTTAAAAAAAGTCATAAACCGGCAAGTCAAGTCAAGTCTGAAGTCATTGACCTGCAAGTCAAGTCAAGTCTCAAGTTAATGACCTCGAAATCAAGTCTCGAGTTGTCTCTTCGTGAATTCCAAATCATGTCACAAGTCACCAGGGTTCACCAATTATCCTGATTGTTGTGGTTTCTTTGCGGTAATTTTTAGCAGGAAATTTACATATGTATTCGGTGTGACTTGCCACAACATGGTTTCATTTTGCATGTTTTGAGCTGCCAGACTTGTTGGAAAGTCATAAACTGGCAAGTCAAGTCAAGTCTCAGGGCAATCATAATCTGGTATCTGTGCACATGTATAAGTGTGTGATGCGTGCGTGCGTGCGTGCGTGCGTGCGTGCGTGCGTGCGTGTATGGGTGCATGTGTGCATATATTATTGTCACCAAATAAAGAATACTTGACAATCCCCTGAACTGTCACTAAATGACCCACCTCCTGACAGATGTTTTCGAGTCTTGACAACCAGGAAGACGCTACGTGACAGTTCTGTAGCAACACCCATGTGCCACTTTTGAGTGCCTGCAATGCAGGTTAGTACATAACTTCTATTAGCAAACAAATCTATAAAATGTTTTGCAGAATATTCTATAGGATATTTGTGGACACAACTGTAGAAATTAGAAAATATCCTATAGAATTTTTATAGAATATTCTATTGAATTTGTCACAGAATATTCTATAGGAATCTTGCAGACAAAGCTATGACATTTGTAGTATTCTACCATTCCCTATACAATATTCTGCTATGCATTGTAGAATTCTATAAAAAGTTATTTCTATAGAATCTCGTTTTCCATAAAAAAATTCTACTACACTATGTAGAATTCTAAGATTTCTTTTGAATTTGTATAGACTTGTATAGAATTTTTATTGACTTCTATAGATTTTGTTGCTAAGGTTGATAACTTGAACATTTAAGAAAACCTTAACACTTACAAGTTCCATGGATTCACGAGAAGCTACGGATGCTAACAAACAAGACAGCTTTCATGTCTGCCATTTTAGTTATAAGTCAATCCATTACAAAAATGGTTCAGACCCACGAAAATCACAATTTAAATGTATTTAATTTAGTTAATTTAACTCAAGAAAAACTCTAATTTCTGGAAAGACACTGTAAGGAATTGCTAATTAACTTTTGATCATGTTGAAGCCAACCCACGTAGATCAAGTGATCTGAGTAGGCGAAGTGGGAGCAGGCCTTAACTGGGGCAAAATGGGAATCTGTCTCAGAATTCGCCATAACACCACAGTAGATGAAATGGGACTAGACTCGTCAGGCAATAAGGTACACCTGCCCACTTACTTCTTCTATCATCTGTTCTGCAATTGGTCCTTGGCCTTGTCCTAGAGAAATGGTCTGTAGTTTCTTCCCTCCACGTTCTACACGCACAAACAACATCACTTTTAAAACCTGCTCAACATTTCACCCAAACTCATTCGACATCAGTAGTATCAGTTTTGAGCGTGACTACTATTCTTTTAAAGCAAACAATGTACAAGAACGTTGAGAAGTTAAACATTATGGATAAAGTATTAATGTTGTTTTGTACAGTTAAGATGGATAAAACATCCGACATGCAAATGTTTGCAGCTAAGATACATACAATTACTACAAATCCTTGCTGCTGTAATACATAATAATCATTCTAAGTCATCAACTAGTATCACTCCTACATGTGCCATTTACATTCGTTAATAAACAAAGACATATTTATGCAAATAAAACATGTTCACCAAATCTAGAATTCTCCCAAAATGTATTTAATTTAATGTTTTCTTATACAAAGTACTAAATACCTCATTTTCTGAGGGAGTTAATTTCCCAGTGAACAGATTAGTCTTCACATTCTACTTACCGCCTTAATTTAACAACAACAGAATGAATGTTTGTCTCTGACAACAATATGGTCATCAACATAAGTAATTAATTACATGCGGTCCCATTTACACTTGAAATTAAGCCACGATAAATAAACCTATTTGGTGAACTTTCTCACTTAACCCTGATCAGGGATCTACATGCCATCTTAAAATATAAAAATTTTCCACATAATTAAGATGCTCTACCTACTGAAATTTACTTGGACTTCATTGCCCAAAATGATTCTATTAAGCAGAGTCCACAGTTGTGCATATTAATTATGTTGAAGTGTCATATTTTAAGATGTATGTAGCATTCCTGGTTCAAACTTAAGTTAATTATTATAAGCATTTGTTGGAAAATCATGCAATAAACTCTACAGAACCTTCAGTGGTTGTACTAGAAGATTCTATACCTTCAAGGCCTCAAGGCTTCAGGGCCTCAAGGCTTCCTTTCTCAGTCAACTTACTTCAGAAGCACAGTCTTGGTTATTATAAGTGAAACCTGTATAGCAATAGATGCATAAGGAAAGTGAGCAGAGGTTGTAAGCAGTGTTTATAGGTCAGACCAGTGGCATATTTAGGGGTGTGCAAGGGGTCAGGGGGGAGATGGGTTAGTAGATTTACAGTAAACAAATTCATCTAATCATATTCTACCCCAATTTATCAGGGGGCAGACCAAGATATGAAACGACTCACCTAAATATGCCACTGAGTGAAAGCATAAAGTGAAAGATGGGGATAAACACATCTGTGTTTGTATTTGACTGTATAAACGTATGTACGTATTGTATAAATAATGTTTGAGTATTTTAGAATTTGACCTAAACAAATGTATTCCAAATTGAATTTGAAACTATATTAGACATGGAAACCTATATTTTGTCAAATGTTTAGATTTTAATGCAATTTCAATTACATATAATAATCACTGGCATTAAGTCTTGGGTTTGAGTATTATCATGAAACAGACACGAGTGTGGTTAGCCTTTTTTTTGAAGAAATGTTTCTTTTCAAAAGCATCTGAAAGTCTTTAAAAAAAATTTGCAAATGTATTACATTTGTTTTATTAATTAGGATTAATCATCAGAAGTGTATATGACCAATTATGAAGAATGTGCTTTTCAGATTGTTTCAAATGTATTTGCCCCTTGTGTGTTTACAAAGCATATTGTTTACAAAGCATATTGAAACAGAAACAGTTCAGTACAATGCCAGGGCAGATATTCTTGAAAAAACTGGACTTACAAACTGTGTAACTTTTCCAGTATACAAGCCCTGTATGTTAAGTTCTAAAGGGCTAATAGACAAGACAGCAGGTATTCGTGAACTTCTTAAATCGTTCATAGTGCTAAGTGTCAACAGATAACATTGACTTTCATGTCAAGATGACTCAGCAAAGACTGAACAAACTGGTGGGAAAACAGTTAAATAAATATTATGTAAAATATATTGATATTGTGCCAAGGAACAAATGCAAGAAATGATACAGCACTTCAAATGAAACCAGTTAGGTTTAAACATAAATAAAGTTGCAAATACACCTACACTTACTTTTTTACATGGAAATTTTTATAGATTTCTTAATGGATTTTACTATTAAATTGACTTCACAATAACCTTTAAATATCAAATAGTAATATTGTAGTGAAACAATCTGAAAATAAAGATGATATATATATATATATATATATATATATATATATATATATATATATATATATACTGATAATAGTAAGAAACATACATTTATTTGGCCCTTTTCAATCTCTACTACATCAGACTTGTGTTGGTTATTGCATAAATGGATATATCTTAATAAAGAAACAAAATGCTCGGTGCTGCTTTTGAAATATTTCCCCTGGTTTGATCAAAGTTAACCCATTTTTCAAAAGGACCATAAACAAAGCTTGATTTGTTTAAATAAGGCAAGTACACAGACAACATTTGAAAATACAAAATGAAAGTGGAAGATATACAACGATAGTGGAAGATACGAAATGAAAATGATTATCCGCGTCCCACATACTAGCTAGTTCTTCTTCATGTGTGCCAACAAAGTGCAAGGAATGTAGAGTTCTTGCCAGTGAACCCTGCGATGCTGAATCGGTCAACCGTGGAATAAGACCTAGTGTACAGATTCAGTAATCAAAGGGTTAACACAACACCAAGTGCACAACACAGTTAGACCACAGTTAAATCAATAGGGATTGTGCATAGAGAGTTCACATTTGTAGGCATCTGTAGTATCTTTATACAGTTTTAGCATTTTTATTCATTCATATAGTCTAATTATATAATTGACAATCAATTTGGTAATTCTGTTTGTGTGTTTTATTTTGAATATTTTTAATTACTTAATGACTATCATTTTCAACATTTCCAACTATGTATAAAAAGAGAGTACATGAAGGCATGTATCACTGATACATAAATTGAGGACTCTTGCACAATCCCTGCAATCACGTGCTAAATCACACATGCCACAAGTTGCGAAAGCATCAACCACAGACACGTGAAACACACGTGAACCATTCTGTTAGCCTGATAAAGCAACATCATCATTTTACAGTTAGTTTCCATTATTTCATGTTATCACAACATTCAGAGCATCACTACAACATATGTTTACATTGCATATGTCATCATTTTATGTTGAAAACATTTTCACGTAAACAAAAGCCTGTTTTGTCATTGCTTTAACAGGCAAAATGTAAATGGGTGGGTGACAAATTTGGCATCTAATTGTTATACAGTTGACCATACAAAACAGGATATTTATTGAACTTGACCAACAATAAAAAGGGGCACAATGGGTTGAGATTCTAAGAAAGCAGCAACATTTAACCCTTTTCCACAAACAGTTTATTCTGAAAAATAATGATATTTACTTTTGGACCCACTAAAACACCGGTAATCATTCTACAGAAAAGTAAAATTATTTAATTTGAACACCACTCATTTTCCTTTTTTGTGTGAAAATGTTGACAAATGCAAATCACACATGGCATGTGAAATAAGTGACATCACAGCTCACACAACAAAAGCCTGTTTCACCAGTTACATATGTTACATCTGTATAGGTTGAAATAAAAAACATTACCATGGGAAATTTGGCAGATAAATGTTGAATTTCTGCTTAAAATGTCATAATCAGTTGTTTTGGGGAAAATGTTATAGCATGCAAACTTAACCCAGGATTAGAAATCTTGTTATCAAACTTAAAGCAACGATCTTACCTCGTTCTTCAGCAAACTTAAAGAGAACCGCCATCGGATCCGCCCCAGGGGACAACACAAAGATCAACGGAGTGAAATAACTTGAGTCTTTGTAGCTGCATGCCAGGTCAAAGGTCGGGGGTTCAATAAATTTCTGGCCCATATACTCAACAATGAAAGCCTGAACTGCAGGGATCATCTGAAATCACAGATAACTTGTATAATATAAAGACAATGGTACTAGTGTAACTGTTGTGGCATTCAAGAAACATAGCAAAGAAATCATTCAAAACAATGTGATATATAATGTGATATATAATGTGATATATAATGTGATATATAATGTGATATATAATGTGATATATAATGTGATATATAATGTGATATATAATGTGATATATAATGTGATATATGTGATATATAATGCAGGTAATAAATACCGTATAATTCCCAATAGTAGCGCACTACCTAATAGACGCACACCCCCTTTTTGAGAAGTGAAACCATGTGCAAAAACAGATTTTCAGGAGTGAAAGCACGCTAAACGCAAATGACAGCAGTACTGCTGCGACTGGCGTCACCTTGCAGACTCTTTATTCAGTGTGTTTTTAGCCGCAACATGGCACCACATCATTATCGACTACTAGTGGCTTTCATCAGATGTCTGTGGAAGTACTAGGACTAGCTTTTATTTTTATCGCTCACTCGCCGTCAGCAAAGCATGCGAGTTTGAATTGTCTATTTAATGATGCTCAAAGAATTGAGTGGTGGCCGGCTGACATTGTTTGTCTGGAATTACAAAAACTGTGAATGAACGTGCTTTTTCAGTGTCTGTCTCATGCTTTTTGTAGTGTGTTGATCGAGTTTCGTTTAGATTGGTAGATGCACTGAAATTGCATTTTTGCTAAGTGCAAAACAATCAATGCAACACCTCATTGTAGGCTTGATTAAGTTTATTTAGCACCATCAAAACAATTCGAAGCACATGTAGATTGGACAAAATACATCATGCAAAACAAGCGCTAGTTATGAAATAGATCAGTGATCAATGACATGGTTCCCCGAGTCATTCCCTAGAAGCACCCCGCATTCTTCGCATAGTTCAGTGGTGCCGCACTGAGGATTAGCTAAGCCTGATTTAGAGGCTGATTTCACCCATAGTGGCAGATCATGATTTAGGCCAAGTTTGAGAACTAAAATGCACACCCAAGCCTTCGCACTCGTGTACTGCGCGTCTATAGGAAATAATACAGTACTACACTTCTACTTTCTCCATTCCCACCCATACTATTTACCTGCTACACTTTTATTGTTATTCTGTGATTGTCGTAGAAAACTAAAATAATATTAAATTAGCTGTTGTGGAAATTTAGTGGGTTACCTTATCTGGCCGCAGGCATCGGAGAAGAACGAGTTGTTGTATCCGGGTCAAGTCATGTTTCCATGGCAACAGGGATCTGTCTTTCTCTGGGTGCGCAGAGTCACAAAAACTTTTCCACCCAGGGATCTGTAAGAAGTAAACATCTCAACATTTGTATCTTTTTGATGTTTTCTCCCTCTTAATGATCTATTCTGGGAGCAATGCAATTTAAAATGAAGCGTTTATGAGCCATTGAGCGCAAGATACAGTTGATCAGATTCTACAAGAGAATGGCAGATTTGTAAGAAGACAAATCGGGGAAATTAGTATTAGTGGGAGTTATAGAGTGAAGTTGATACACTAAAATGCTAAAATAACTATAACATTCAATGCACTCAATTAATACAAGACAATAATATATTGCATACAATTAATACAAGACTACAACATATTGCCTACAATTAATACAAGACTACAACATATTGCCTACAATTAATACAAGACTACAACATATTGCCAAAATTAATACAAGACTACAACATATTGCCTACAATTAATGCAAGACTACAACATATTGCGTACAATTAATACAAGACTACAACATATTGCGTACAATTAATACAAGACTACAACATATTGCGTACAATTAATACAAGACTACAACATATTGCCTACAATTAATACAAGACTATAACATATTGCTGACAATTAATACAAGATAATAGCATGTATCCAACATAAATATGACAACCTACATTCTTTTGGAAATGTTCCATGAGTCCTTTGAAGGCCGGGAGTTCGGAGCAGCGAACGATCTCAGCCCAAGACTTGTCAGACAGCCATTCATGGGCAGGGTTGGGAAAAGGGTTGCCCAGAGTAACCCCGCCTGTGAGGAGGAATCGCCACTCCCTGTCTTCTATCTTCCCCCTGTCCACACATCCCATGGGAGAGGGGTGATATGAATGGAAAGGGGTTGATTGAATGGGAGGGGGTTGTTTGAATGGGTGGTGGGTGTGTCAATGGGAGGGGTTGTTTGAATGGGAGCAGGTTGGTGGAATGAAGGGGGTTGTTTGAATGGGAGGAGGTGGTTTGAATGGGAGGGGGTGGTTTGAATGGGAAGGGGTTGTTTGAATTGGAGGGGATTGTTTGAATGGGAGGGGGTTGTTTCAATGGAAGGGGTAGTTTCAGTGGAAGGGGTTTGTTTGAATGGGAAGATGTTGCTTGAATGGGAAGGGGTTGTTTGCATAGGGGGGGGGTGTTTTAATTAGAGACGTTTGTTTGAGTGGGAAGGGGTTGTTTCAATGGGAAGGTATTGCTTGAATAGGAAGGGGTTGTTTCAATGAAATAGGTTTGTTTCAACAGTTTAGTTATGGAGCAGCAACTCAGTATCATTAGGACACTTGTGTGCACAAGCATGTGTGTGTATGCAATATGCATACACGTGAGAGACCATTAATATAGGCAACTTTTTGTCAATGGAAACCACAAATTTCTAAAACCACTCAAGAAACCCTTAATCTTAGATCACTTATATAATAATTACTAGTCATAAAGGGCTACTTTCATATTGATTTTACTTTACATAAAACTGAGCAATTATTATTACAGAAAAATGAAGTAGTTTTCTAGGTGCTGTACAGTAGAATGTGTACAAGAATTTACTTACTCGGCAGCGAGCAGGCCGATGGATAGAAGAAAGGAGAAGAGAAGCTTGTCTTTCTCAAACAATGATCGACACACGTTTTGGTAGATGCTGTAGGTGAAATGTGCGTTCAGGTTCTCCAGTCGCACAGTCAGCTCACTAGATGGCGCACTCTCTTCGATTGACTAGAACACAGAATGGTAAAGGTACGTTCTTATATAGTGCAGTCCTTAGGACCACTGAAAGTGCTTCACACTCTGGCAGAAATGTTCATTCCAACACCCACTTCTCTGGGAAGCATTCAGCCATGCTGCAATTATTTCGGGAGGAATATTCATTCAATATCCATCACTGTCTATAGCCATGCAGGTACTCATTTATACAACTGAGCGAAGATGTCTCGCCCTAATGCTAAACCATGGTTATCATATAGATAACCCAACAAACTGAAACTAATAAATGAACCTGATAATTTGAAATTATATTACCCCAACTACACTGTACTAAATTATTTTACATTTGCACTTTCAAGTAAAAAAAAAAATTTTCCTGGCAGCTTATTAATTACAATATTTTAGAGGAAAACAAATCTAGAGTTTGCAATCTATCAGTCAAAGTAACTGATGACATTGGTTTGTCACTAAATATAAAAACTAATTTTAATAGTATCCCCAATGTGACATGTACTAGATATTAACTGATTACATTAATTAATTAATTAATAATAATAATAACTGCAAGGTACAAAATCATATAAATACAAATGTACTCATGTAAATTACTTAAACAAGTTCTAGCCTAGCTGCTAACTAAACAATAATAACACTGCATTTATATAGCGCTAATTCCCCTTCCTACTGTACATCATATAAAATAATATTTAAATATATATTATAAAACTGTTAATATGAGTTAAGTATAAGTAGATCAAAACTGACCCAAATAAATAAGAAAATAAATAAATAAGCAAGGAGATATAAAACACCAGTTTTACCAGCTACCGTAAATTCTCTATTTGTAGCTGCACCCCTAATTAAAGCCGCACCCCGACTTTTGACATAAACCCCGACTTTCCTCCGCACCGTTTGTTGCAGGCAAAAACCCTATTTAAAGCCGCACCCGGACTTTGAGCCAAGACCGAAGAAGGCGTGGGGTGCGATTACATCTGCCATGATTGAATACAGCTACAAGAAGTGCGGCATCTCCAACAATGGAACGGACGACATCATGTTCAAAGATGTTTGCCATTGCATGCAGCTACGGTCAGCGATGCAGACGCCTTATAATCAGACACGGATACGTGGGGTGACGTCGCCATGCTGGTACCGGCAGCGTTCTTCGACAGCGACGACAAAAGTGATTTTTAAGTATTTTAACTATGACATGATTTGACATGTTTGATCATAGTTTTTGAACACTACGGACACAGGTTTTTATGTTTTATGTAATTATTTGTTATGCACCAGTGGCAATTGTAATACAATGTTTTACTGATGCATCCGACTTCGTTTTTTCATTGATTATAAACCGTTATTTATTGCACTAATAGCCTTTACTATTGACAACCCAATGAGCCAACTTTTGCAATTTTTTTCGGCAAATTACTGTATTTAAAACCTTGCCGTCATCTTCATCAATTCGGCTACACACTATTGTAATTGAAGCCGCTGCTACAAATAGAAAATTTACGGTAGTTACCACGGATACCTACAACTGTCTTTCACCCATTCCTAGCAATGGGTAAGCACCTAGGGGTGTTTCCTACTCACCCTTAAGTAGAGGTTGATGAACCAACTCAGACTGTACTGATACATTGGATCAATGTTTGCGAGGTCAGAGATGGTGAAGAAGAGAAGACTGCTGTGTTTGGCCACCTGCGAGAACAGAACACAAAAATAAATCAAATCAAATCTTCAGGTGGTTTAGCATTAGAATCTTAAATGAAGGAATATTGATGAGAGAGACCACTGTGCCAATTCAGGAAAGACAATCTACCAGGGTGTACAACGTGCCACGGCTGAACTGATTAAGGAAACACAATGTGCCGGGGTGTACCCATTCAGGAAACACAATATGCTGGGGAGTATCCATTCTAAAAAGACAACCTACCGTGTTGTACCCTTTCAGGAAAGACAATGTACCGGGGTGTACCCATTTAGGAAAGACAACGTATGCCGGGTGTACCTATTCAGGAAAGACACCATACCAGGGTGTACCCATTCAGGAAAGACAACATACCGGGGTGTACCCATTTCGGACTTCATCAATAGCGGCCTCTGTCTTGCTAGTGATCTCCTGCTTCACTTGAATCTCCTCTGACAGGACTTTACTCGACGACAGAATCTCGATGGCCGTTTCATCCTCCAGGATGTTGCCCTGTAAATGACAGATGGACAAACGAGATCGTCATCCAAGGCAAACCACCCAGATGGCAAGCGGACAAGGAAGCTATTGGCTTATTAAGAGTCCAACAATTCTTCATGTATGCGTTAACCTGCCCTCCTGAGATATTTGTCAATTATGCTTTTAAACATATTCACAACGGCTGCAAATGGGTTGTGTGACTAAAGGAAAACGTGAAGAGATGCACTTCCATAACTGTAATATAATGACTACAATATGTTGTAGTAAAATACAACTTGTATATATGACTAATTTTTTTCCAAAATCAAGAACGCGTTCTGTATGAAGGTACATTTTGAAAAAACCTCTAGTCAACAAACTCCCCCGGCTTGAATACTGTGGTATTTTAAAGTTTAACCAGCAGGAAATTACCTCAGAGTAGTACATACTACACTATAGCAACATTTTTGTGAACCTAAAGAATTAATAAAATTCTCAATTTTAGCTATTTAACATTTGCAATTTTAGTGCTTCAATATGAAAATGTGTGTGCATGCTTGCCTAAAAATAAATTACGTGTGTGCATTCGCGACTGTCAAAATACATGCATGCATTATAACAAATGCATGCATGCAGACTCAGGCATACACATATGCACACAATCGTACACATGTACATATACATATGTACATATATACATATATCTATATCAAAATGAATGCACATGCGACTACATGCATCCATATTTTGAAATATAAATTTCTACAAATATCACATGCAGAGCCAAATAGCAGTCAATCTCACCTGTAGCACAGCACAGGTAACTATGGCAACCACAAACAGTAGACTGATTCACTCACATGCGAAGTAGAGAGAACTTCGAGGATCTTGTCCTCAAAGTCTTTCAACTGGTGTTTGTTGAAGGCACTCTCCATAATCAACTGGTTCTTCTTCTCTTCCAACTCTGGTTTCTCCTTCGCCGCCACGATCCCAAGAAGCTGGTCCTCCAAGCCCATGGGAGTGATCATGAAGTTCACCAGCATCACCTGACCAACAACATCTACATCACCACACCTGTAGTCATTGATGTTAAGTGCTACTGGAGTTGTTGTTGGCTCTGCAGTATTGGTTAACACAGACTTTGAGATTTGTGAAATTTGTTGGCAAGCGTTTCTTCTAGTCTTGTCACAACATGTATTACCTGTTCTGTACAAATGTTTACATAATATTTACATAATAGTGCATACATAACATTTACACAGTAGAGTATACATGACATTTACACAATAACAATTTATACAACATACATACATAACATTTAGTGATTTAGTGACACAGAAAGAAGAGAATGCAGTAAATAAACAGGTCCACCCTGCTGCAATAAACATACCCATCATGCTGCAATAGACATATCCACTGTGCTGCAATAAATAGATCCACTGTGCTGCAATAAATAGATCCACTGTGCTGCAATAAATTGATCCACTGTGCTGCAATAAATAGATCCACTGTGCTGCAATAAACATACCTACTATGTTGCAATAAACATACTTGGAAATAAATAATGGCCAGGGTGGTGCAACAATACAGGAACTACCCTCACCCTTTATAAAGGAAGCTATGAGGAAGAACACAATAATTATAATCAGTGCATATAAATGACTGTGACCGATCGACCTTGACTGAGACCTCAGGCAGGTAATGCAGGTTGGGCATGCTGGTTGACATGTACTGACCTTGACCGAGACCTCGGGCAGGTAGTGGGGATTGCGCATGCTGGTTGTCATGTAGAACTTGAAGTCACTGCTGTACTGCAGCACGTGGTCGCCCAGGCGGATGTAGTCCATGTTGCTTTGATGGAACAGCTGCTTGAGGAGAATCGGGTCCATGGCGGGGTCCAACTCCTCACCCAGATTCTCCATCAGACATGGGTTTCCAAACTGCAACACCGTGCACGTGTGATAACCCAGATGGTCTTAGTAAGATCTACCAAGAATGCCACCCAAAGCAAAGCCCCAGATGGCAAGTGGACAAGGAAGCCATTGGTTTATCAAGAGTACTGATTTCAACGTCTGATCCGGAACGAGATTTTATTGCAAGGATCATGCAGCACATGGAAGATAAATCGTGGATTACAAAGAAATCAAGGATCAATTGAACATCAAATCAGAAGAAGGCCCTTAACTGTGTCCGATAGAAAGGAACCGTTAATGGCCAATGCCCCACAAGGGAGAGAAAAGGTTTAAGTCACACAAATGCTGAACAACTATCGTTACCTGAATGCAGTTTTCGAGTGTGCGAAGATAATTGCCATCCGAGAGCTTTATGACCTCAAGTTTGTTTGACCTTTCCATGTTCTTGATCCACTTGTTCGCCTGACCTTGGGGGTCGATCATCAGTGGCCAACGGTTCGCAGATGTCGAGATGATGGCATTGTGCTCGGAGAAACTGAAACATGTTTATCATGATACTGCACGACACCATTCATTGCAAAATATACATTACCTAACATTAGCATCTGTTTCCTATGTTGCAACTATTTAAGCTAATTGGTGTAATATCTATTTCCTTGTTTAGTAATCGGAGTATTCAGATTAAAGCAGTCATTTATTGACAAATTAAATTTATTTCAACAAAATTATATTAAAATCATTGATACAATATTACTGTACACTGTACTACTTACTTGGTATACTTAGTTATACAATGAGACTATACAAATAAGTATTACAATGTATAGCATTGATTGCAATTGGTTGAAAAGTAGGGGAAAAGAAACATATTACTTATAATGTTTACCCGTTTATAATTTAGTCATATATCAATAAGTCCTAGATTAATACTCAATTCATCAAACACCCACTTTTTGCATAAGTGTCTAATTTGTTCTAATCTGATCTATATGAGGTCTGAGCACTGCTCTACCATAAACACAATATCTCACATTAAATACTACAACTGTAAAAAGTTGCTAAAATAAAAACTAAGACTTTATCAGTGCCCTCTCATGCTGTGCCTTCCTGTGTGTGTGAGAGCGCCACCTACTGGTCAACAGGCAGGCCCGCGATGTGCCAGTCTCGGATGGTGACGGGGTTTCCCAGAGTCTCAGAGAGGGAGAACTTGTCGGACACTGGGATGTCTTTCTCCTGACACATCCGATGCCACTCTGTTAGGCATTCCTGTCACAACCAACATGTCACCTTGTCACAGTTATGAGGACAGCAAGAAAGGTAAAGGGACGTTCTTATATACCAGCCTTCACAGCCATGGGTTGCCGTTGACTGGAGCATGACCTTATACAGGCGCGCCTTCATGCTGCATGGAAGTCCAGCGTCTTTCAATAAACACCATAGCGAGGTGTACCTCCCGACCGTGACATCTATATGAAAGTTTAACTATGCAGCACATGCACCATCGCCTTGTGCCAATGACCCTAGGAACTGCAAATTAAGTAGTCTCGAGTGACTCACCTCAAAGGGAAACTGTATCAAATGTGGCATGAGCAGCGTTACGCTTAGCGTGTTTCACCAGGTGGTCAGACTTCACTCTTCTAACCACTATGCCACCACACCCCACCGGAGCACGGTTTCAATTCCCATAAATTTTTATGGGATCTAGTCTGCATGCTTAATAGATAGACAAATTCTCACATAAAAGTGGTAGATTTAAGAAGATTTAACAAAATTGCCACCAAAAGAGATAAGCTCCAGACAGAAAGGAGAGGCCAACAATTTTTATTTATGTGAAGCACATCATTTAGTACGCACCTGTCGGTAATCTAGAATGAAAGGCCCCAGGTAAGCGACATAGCCGGCAGACAGGAGGACGTCTCCTACAATGTTGTCATATGTGTATGTGAGCATCTCCACATTCTGAAAGAAACGAGATCTTGAAGAAGTTATCATCAATAAAAATAGAAAACACTTACCTGGAGATAGGATTAATTATAGTATTTTGTCCATCAAACATATAGGTTATTGTGTCCATTCCTACTGTAGAAGCCATCCTTGTCGAACAGACGATGATATTAATAAGGGGCTTCATATAAATATTAAAACTTCCATGTGTAATTTAATTTAAAGCAAAACAAGTCACTGTTTTCAGCCTATGCACCTATAAAAGTTACTAAAACATAACCATTTGTAACTACAATAAAAAAATATCATGCCAGTGGTTTACTACGAAAATCTTGTTGAACACACATCTTAATTTCATGGGCCGTACTATACTGTTAGATAACCCTACGTCACGAGTGTGGTATTCTGCAATATTCGCTCGCCAAATGAAAATATACCTATTCCTATACTTGCCAATAGGATACGGTCATGCTATTTGCATACAAACTCAACTAATGTAACATATTTTAGCCATTGCTTACTAAACTAGTCCTCTTTCTGACAAATCAACACATTTGTTGGAGACTGCGTTGGTTCTTTGTATGCCAGCCTCCCTTAATAAGTCAGTTGTAGTCTAGGTTACCCCGATTTCATAGAGCTGTGAATACGCTGATCGGTTACGTTCATTAACATGTCAGCCCTCAATCATTCGGAGAAGTGACCAGAATCTCCCAAATTTTTAACACATTCGGAGAAAACCACTGGCGTGATATTCTTGATTTTAGTTTTGGTTAGTTTTTATCATCTCTTGACTTTTGTTTCGCTTTAATAGGAACAGCAATTTAATAGCCACCGAGGTATAACGTCCTATTACTTACGTAATCTATGTCAAATGTCCATGTAAGTTCCTTCGTAATATCCCCATGTCCAGGGGAATTTGAATTTTGTTTTAATTTATGAACCATCCCCATGGTCCCGTGAGCACGCCTACACAATTTCATCCCCATACATGGATGTATTAGGGAACAGACAGACAGACAGAGCCAAACTACTTTATAGTATAGAGGTTTGGTTGCATTCACACTAGTGCTGTGTACCGTATGGCGGTATACCAGTATACTAGTATTTTTATGTGGTTTTGAAACCGGTCTTTTTATTTAGTCGAACCGGTATTCCATACAGTATGTTACATCTTCAACTGACAATACTTGAAGCTTCCAAAACTATGTAAAAGTCACCAAATTTGAATGAAAAGACAACGCATTCGACACTTCATTATTGTGTTACTTCTGTGTGCGGAGTGTGTATGTCCAGAAGAGCAATCATATAAGTCAATCAATGGCCACAGTGTAGTGCCACTATTATATTGACACGCATGCATTTCCTGCACATAGTACATGAAATGTGTGTTCTCGTGTCACGTTTAGGAGGAAATAAATTAAGAATTAGTTTAAATTATGATAGTAGTTATTAAAGATCAACTAGCTGTAATTTCACACTATTCCTGCTAATACAAGGAGTATTAGAATAGTCTTTCAATACAGAAAAAAAACCGTATGTACCATATACCGTATAAAACATACGGTACGTACCGCATAAAACCATATGGTGCACAACACTAATTCACACTCTGTACAAATTACATGCATGCACTTTGCAACAACGAAAACAAATCCTTTGTCCACAAACACATGTAAAATGACAGTGATTGTCCTTCAGAGTTGACATATCCACACACGTCACAACTACATCACTGCAAAGATGATAGGAATGTCACTGAACCTACATTAGTCCATCTTTCCTTCTCGCCACCAAGCCCACTGATCAACTTTTCAGCACGGATGATTTTTACTTTTGTCATCTCTATGTTGTCCTCCAGCTCCTGACAAACACATCAACAACATTACTTAGAGCAGAAATATACATTCATGTTAAGATGCAGGGCAATGAATACAAGTTTCTGCATAAAAAAAATCAAAAATTATGCAACAATTCATACATTCCTAGATGGTATATTTTTATTCATTCTTATTTTGCGATTTGATAATCAAAGCTTATTTTATAAACTTAATCTTTCTTCTTATAACATGTTGTAGCTGGTGTTCATATTTTACTGACTGTCTTAGCCCATCATGTTACCTTGTTATACAAGCACAGTCATATAACATCAACTTAGCATTTTGCCCTCCTACTTTATCTTCAAGTTTTCTTGTTAAACCACACATTGCTTTGATAAACTCTTATCCAGATAAACTTCATCATATCTTACAAAACCCATCTTATCTTACACAACAAATATTATTTTAATTAACTTTGTTTTATCTTAAAGAACATCTTACTTCAATGTTTGCCTCACAAACACAAACTACCCATACATCCCACCCACCTAGACATCCCACCCACCCATACAGCCCACCCACCTACACATCCCACCCACCTAGACAACCCACCCACCTACACAGCCCACCTACCCATACAGCCCACCCACCTAGACAGCCCACCCACCTAGACAGCCCACCTACCCATACAGCCCACCCACCCACCCACCCAGCCCACCATTTACTCTCTGCGTTCTATGCAAGTGGTTTCTCCACCCGAGTGTCCCTTGAGCTCCACTAGTTCATGTTGTCAGTGATCTTACCGTCTTCTCTTTCTGTTTGATGTCTAGGTCTGCCTTCAGTCCGTCCAGTCGGTCAGTGATCTCTTTCAGTTCCTGTTGTTTCACTTTCAGTTTCCCCATCGTTGTCTTGTAGGTGCCCTCTGCAATTCCCAAGGTCTCCTTCTTGGGAGCGACGACCTGCAGAAAGAACATTGGGAAGTTTCTCATCAATGCTGCCCTTGAGTTGTACAATTATGAACTTACTGACCTTAAAGACATCGACAGTGAATGCAAATATTTTCATATGTCTGATGAGTTCAAACGATAAAAAGTTATATGTATATCCAGTCCTTGGTACTAATCAAAGTACTTTACACTGGCAAACCTGTTCATTACAATGCCAACTCCACTTCTATTCATTCACATCTCCACCACTGCTTATAGCCACATACTCAATTATACAGCTG
Organism: Lamellibrachia columna; assembly: GCA_963662155.1. Taxonomy (NCBI): domain Eukaryota; kingdom Metazoa; phylum Annelida; class Polychaeta; order Sabellida; family Siboglinidae; genus Lamellibrachia; species Lamellibrachia columna. The sequence goes on from OY759275.1 coordinate 24,320,932, forward strand.
AGAGAACTGTGGCAACGTGGGGCGAACGAAATTGCCAGAGCTTCGAAATGGCAGCAATAATTCAAAACAGGGTTCTCTCAATTGAGAGTCCGGCATTTCAACCGTCATGCATGCATTTCAACCTTTCAACCACCATGCATGCATTTCAACCTTTCAACCGCCCCTCAGCTAAACAGTATCAGTTGTCATTCTTTCTCATACTTCACACATTGGTAGAGCAATATATCAACAAGATCCTAGCAACAGCAGAAAGGAAAAGCTAATTTGTTTTCATTGCAAGGTTACAACACCTGGGTCCCTTCAAGCTTACAACACCTGGGTTCCTTCAAGCTTACAACACCTGGGTCCCTTCAAGCTTACAACACCTGGGTCCCTTCAAGCTTACAACACCTGGGTCCCAGGCAAACAACACAAACAACAGCAATGGGATATCTGGTGCTATCTCTTTATAATATTCACAATCATTCAAGAAAAACCACGTTTTTATTCATTCCTATTCCAAAGTTATAACAATTTTAAAAGGTGAGATGCTGAGTGATGACCTTTTGAAAATTGCTCATATATTTTGTTAAAAAATAATTGAGATGGACATGTAAATATAACCATGGACCAAACAAACGGTTAATATAATAGCAACATGACATATCACAGAATAACATAAGTTAGGTTTAATAAAAATATCAACTAAATGTGCCCTGGAAACAGAACTTGCCTTAGCAACGCTGTCATAGACGTCAATGGCTCGCACCCATTTACAAAGTCCCTCGCATGCTGAGGACACATTCTTGATGATTTCTGGGTTGAAGTCCTTGTTGTTGATGTAATTGTCCCTGATCTTCTTGATGTTGGGGGCCGGGATGTTGTCTTTGTCAAACTCCTTCAGTGTGTCCAGGAAGTGCATGTCTCCAAGCATCTACGCATGAGGAAGTCAACTTAAAATACGGATTTCTAGTGCTGTCATAATTCTAGTTTTCATGAGTGTGCGAGGGAGGGAGTTACTTACTCTTCAAAGAGGGAGAGTGGAAAACCCATCAAATTGTTAAATGCACCAACACAGAGCTAAAATAGGTCAATCACAAGCAACTACTTAACTGAAAAGTTTTATTTAAAGACTACTATATTTCTATTCAGCCTCATGGAGCTATATAATCAATAGGCGCAGGTGGACAATGGACATTAGACACAGTTGAGTTTAGAATAAATCATAGATAGATCATAAAACTTAATACATACGCATTTACCTAAGTAAAACAATCCATTTGGGAAATTATAATAAAAAATATTGTTATGACCAATTTCAAAATGTACCAGTTTCAGGCATTGCAATGACATAAACAAATATCCCAATAACATCATAAACATATTGCAATGATGTCACAAACATATTGCAATGACATCACAAACATATTGCAATGACATCATAAACATATCGAATGACGTCACAAACACGACCTGCAACTGTAGTTTTATTCCTGCAACTGTAGTTTTATTCTTAGCCAATAGGTGTCGTACGTGTCGTGAATATTGTCTATTCGGATAATAACAAAGAAGTGGACAGATCATATCTGTGTGAGACAAGATACCTTCTTGGCCTGCATCCAATAGTCTTCCACCATGCGTCCATTCGCATCCTTCTTCTTGTCTGCCTTGATGCCCTAGAACACATTGCTGGTCAGACACGGTGCGAGAAACTGTCACGTCACCACTGTATGTCTGACATGTCACTACTGTCTGTCCATCATGTCACTGTCAGTCCAACACGTCACTGCTATCTATCTAACACATCACTACTGTCTGTCCAACACGTCGCTACTGTTTGTCCAACACGTCACTACTGTCTGCCTGCTACTGACAGTACCAGAATATATAAAATGCAGATTATCTTGCACAATGAAGACTGAGATTTAATTTTGATCAACCGGGTTTTCTCCAGTGAATTTGTTTTGGGAGAAAAAACATTTCATGTGCAAACCACCGCTTACTTTGAGAATACAAACAGCTTCCATGACCAGCTTGACACCTCGAGGCGGGTTGGCCATTGACTTCACAATGGTGATGTCGTTCTGCTTCAGGGTGTTCAAGGCAGCGATGGCGGCATTCATGGCTGGCATTGCTACTTCCAGTTGTGCCTCGCAGTCGTCCTGTCAAAGACCAGGCAGTTTACTACAGGCACAGTCAATTAAGTTAGTCCATGTACCTGCTACATCTAAAGTTACAGTTTATTTTGTCAAAAGTGTTGTCACAAATATGCAGTCAATAACTCAATAATTCCACCTATGTTGTGTAATAGTGTTTGGTTTTAAGACCATCTTTAAAAATGACTAATTTAAAGACCTTTTCTAGACCATAAAAATTAAAGATCAGACCTTAAAAAGCCAAATTAAGAGCTTTAAGATGTTTTAGGGCTCCGCACACACCATGTGGATGGAGAAGTATAATGAAGACATACAGCAGAGATAATAAGAGAAGAGATCGGAATGAAGAAACACCTGAGGATGGGGAGCAGATCGTGATGGGCAGGACATATAGAGAGAATGAGTGAGGAGAGTGACAAAGAGAGCATGGAAGACAGAAGAGGGCGGTAGATGGAGAAGAGGACAGAAATTTTGATGAAGGGACAGTGTTAAGAGAGATATCGAAAGGGCTGGGGTGAACAGCCGAGAGTGGCAGAGAATAGCAGAAGATTGCGATGGGGAGACCTCTCGTCAAGAGGGCGGAACAGATTAAGTGATGTGCACAGCACGCACCCTGAAAGGGTTCAAGGGGAAGAAGACAGAGCAGTGATACCTTGATTGCCTTGGCCTCCATGGCGGCCTTCTCCGCCACGGCCTCGTCTGCCTCCACGACACTCTTGACAGCCTCCACCTCCTCCGTCTTCGCCTCGATCACCTCGATCAACTGCTCCGTCTCCTTGCTCGTCTCCAGAAGCTTTGGCTGCAATGCCTGAAGCTCCTTCTGCATCACAGCGATCTGGGGACAGACCACTATTTATTTGACAAGGATCACCTTCTGCATCACGGCGATCTGGGGCCAGAACACTATTTATTTTACAAGGACCACTTTCTGCATCATGATAATCTGGGGTCAGACCACTATTTATTTTACAAGGATTACCTGCATCACAGCGATCTGCTATCAGATCACTATTCATTTTACAAAGATCACCATATGAGTCACTGTGATATGGGGTCAGATCACTATTCTTTTTACAAGGATCATCTTCTGCATAACTGCGATCTGGAGATAAATCACTATTTACTTTGCCATTGGTGACAATGTTAACATTTTTAATGCTTTTAGCAAATTTTTATTTTTAATACTCTGAAAATCAACTTTGTTAATATTTATTCTTTCATCATGTTGGAAAAAATTTGGTAATTTCTGTGGGGATCCTAGTCATTGAAAAAATTTGGCAATCTCTGTGGGGATCCTACAGTCACTGACACGCCCATATGTCGACAGCCAACCACTAGAAATTTAAATATGGGCAAAGCATAAGTGTCATAGTCCTCAAATCTGGGGACAAAATAATAATGTGTGGTCTTATATATCAGTATCCGCCTTGACAAGGCAGTCATGGTGCTCACTCTGCTATCAGATCAAGGTTTTGGCAGCAGCTGATGCAGGGATTTTGTAGCGACCATTGGCACTGTGAGTCCATGGCAAGTTTTTCCCTGTGTGGGATCCTTTACTTCCCCTGGCATAGACACCAGGTAGGAGGGACCAAGTGTTCAGTCTCTTCCGAAAGACACAGGGGGTGAATGCTATAGCCCAAGTTTTGAAACAGCAGCGAGTGGACTCAAAACCCCGGTCCCCTTGACTGACAGTCTGGGGCTCTACTGCTGAGCTACCGTGCCTCAATTCATATCACAACTAACATCATGGCCTCATACTACAAGCATCACATTCTTTATAACCATCATAGATATTTACCTGTGATTCTGAGAATTCCAGTTTCTCCAGTCCAACAACGTATCTGTCCTTCAGCGTGATCAACTCAAGTCGCTTCTTATTCAGCAGATTTTTAAATGTCTTTATCAGTTCAAGGTACGATGTTGGCGTCACATAATTCCTCCTCCTCATTATCTCGTAGTATCTGAAACACATAATTAGTATTTACATTTCAAGTCGGTTATGTTTTTTTATTTATGACAGTACCATATGATATAATTATCTAGATTTTATATATATTTTAATATATATATATATATATATATATATAATCCTCTCATCATAACTTTATATATATATTTTTTTACTATTTATAGCATATTATTTATATTTACCGGTATCCTATTATCATAATTGTTTTATATAGTATTCTTATTTTTTATTACGTACAGCACCAAATTCAGGACTTTGAGGTGACAATTAATGTAGTGAGCATGTCATGTAGGAATGGTAGGATCTTTGAGATACAAGAGCTGGGTTCTCCACATCTAGTAATTTTAGCGTGGTTCTGCCACTGGTGTTCAGTAGATGGCGCTACAAACACTAATATTCCCACCATCTTGTAGGTGGTGTGCAGTGGCTGTGTGGTAGAGCGTTGGACTAGGGGACCAGGGTTTGAAACCACCTGCTGCCGTTTTAAAACTTGACCAATTTCGTTCACCCCACTTTGCCTGTGTCTTTTGGAAGAGACACTAAAAGCCGTTGGTCCCTTCTACCTGGTGTCTATGCCAGGGGAAGTAAAAGATCCCACACAGGGAAATAGAAAACATCTGTCATGGACTCATTTACTCTAGAGAAGGACACTCTGAAGCAAACCACCAGTTCTATTACTGGGTCCTCAGATCTGTTGGAAATGAAACATATATACTCACTCCAGGCACATCATTTTGTTGGCCACTTATACAGTAAACAAAACTAACCAACCTTTCCGAGAGTGCACGCACACTCTCGTGGAAGTGTTTGCACATGACGACAGCTTCCCGGCACAAGTCAGAGGACATTTCGACATCGTCAAAGAATGTGTGAGCGACGAGTTCCAATGCGTCCTCTGGCCACGCCTACCACATACAATACAACCAATGAATATAGCACTGCACTGCCTGGCCCACCCCAAAAATGTCTTGTCAGTAATTTTACATTGCATTCATTCATATAAATTCCAGACAACCAGAAATGGTAGTCAACTCTGCAATGCATCACATCAACATATTGGTTTCCATCTTTGTCAGCAACCAAATATATTATCTACACATGTTGTATAATTATACACTTATATACTATATACTACGTATTTACAGATTTTTTAATGGCATAATTGTTCTCACCATACAACAATTAATGATGAACTCTCCCCTTGAACCAGTTGATGGTACAACAATAAATGATGAACTCTCTCCTTGAACGAGTTGATAGTACAACTAAAGATGAACACTCACCTTGAACCAGTTGATGGTACAACTAAAAATTAACTCTCACCTTGAACCAGTTGATGGTACAACTAAAGATGAACTCTCACCTTGAACCAGTTGATGGTACAACGACAAATGGTGAACTCTAACCTTGAACCAGTTGACGGTACAACAACTAAAGATGAACTCTCACCTTGAACCAGTTGATGGTACAACTAAAAATTAACTCTCACCTTGAACCAGTTGATGGAACTAAAGATGAACTCTCACCTTGAACCAGTTGATGGTACAACGACAAATGGTGAACTCTAACCTTGAACCAGTTGACGGTACAACAACTAAAGATGAACTCTCACCTTGAACCAGTTGATGGTACAACTAAAAATTAACTCTCACCTTGAACCAGTTGATGGTACAACTAAAGATGAACACTCACCTTGAACCAGTTGATGGTACAACTAAAAATGAACTCTCACCTTGAACCAGTTGATGGTACAACGACAAATGGTGAACTCTCACCTTGAACCAGTTGACGGTACAACAACTAAAGATGAACTCTCACCTTGAACCAGTTGATGGTACAACTAAAAATTAACTCTCACCTTGAACCAGTTGATGGTACAACTAAAGATGAACACTCACCTTGAACCAGTTGATGGTACAACTAAAAATGAACTCTCACCTTGAACCAGTTGATGGTACAACGACAAATGGTGAACTCTCACCTTGAACCAGTTGACGGTACAACAACTAAAGATGAACTCTCACCTTGAACCAGTTGACGGTACAACAACTAAATATGAACTCTCACCTTGAACCAGTTGATGGTACAACTAAAAATTAACTCTCACCTTGAACCAGTTGATGGTACAACTAAAGATGAACTCTCACCTTGAACCAGTTGATGGTACAACTAAAAATGAACTCTCACCTTGAACCAGTTGATGGTACAACAACTAATGAGAGAGGGAAACATGCGCAGTCGATTGCGGAAGGCATCCCCGATGGGGCTGAAGGCTAGGAGTACGTGGAGGTTGCGTCGGATCCGCTCGATGAACTTGTTGTACATACTGAGGGGGGTCACTTCCACCTGGGCATTCTCCTGCTGTGCAATCACTTGCATCTGTCAACACCAGTGACTGTGATAAACACTGGCCATGAAGATAAGATGTGAATATTATACCACTTATCAACAAGATGACACATTGTTAAAATGATGATAAAATAATAGTGTTATCACCCTTATTAACAAGATACATTGTAAAAATGTTGAGATAATGTGAATATTATCACACTTATTAACAAGATTACACATTGTTAAAATGATGATAAAATAATAGTGTTATCACGCTTATTAACAAGATACATTGTCAAAATGTTGAGATAATGTGAATATCATCACACTTATTAACAAGATGACACATTGTTAAAATGATGATAAAATAATAGTATTATCACGCTTATTAACAAGATACATTGTCAAAATGTTGAGATAATGTGAATATTATCACACTTATTAACAAGATGACACATTGTTAAAATGATGATAAAATAATAGTATTATCACGCTTATTAACAAGATACATTGTCAAAATGTTGAGATAATGTGAATATTATCACACTTATTAACAAGGTGATGCATTGTTAAAATGACAAAGTGACTGATAAACACTGTCCATGATGATAAAATGTGACTATCATCACACTTACTAAAAAGATGGTAACACAGCTGTCACAAAAAATGTCTGATATGATTTTTTTCATATTTGATGATTTCTAAAATATTTACAACGTCATACTTATCTAGCAGCTCCTCCAAATGCAACAATGATAGCCTGTTCTATGTAAAGCCTTGAATGATGATAAAAATAGTCAAACTAAAATAATAAATAATTAAAAATGTAAGCATTCGTAGACATTTGTCTAAATTTTATCTGCTTTAAAATCATGTGCACACACACATTTCAAGTTACAATACAATACAATCATGAGACTTCTACTGTGCTAAAATCCTCAGGAAACCCAAGCTCAGCAGTGCACCAAATAAAAAGGGTTATGCAGTTACTAGTTGATGAACAATTCCAGTCATAAACAGTTGGATTGGTACAGTTGTTTGCTTCGCACTGCCAGCTTGTACTGGACATATGTTTGTGGGTGTCATATCAAACTTGGAGTAAATACCTTCTCAATAATGCTGAGTTTGTCTTCATTCTCATACAGGTTGGGAATGTCAGCTGTGTTTAGAATCATGTTTATATCTTCAAGAAAAGACTCATCCTAAAAAGAAAACAAACGGTGTAAGTAACAAATGATAACAGAATTAATCATTTGTACAGTATTCACTAACTCCTCTACAGTAGTACATCATGCTATGTAGGATGTGTAGCTACAGACATTAAGTCCTCTACAGTAGTACATCATGCTACGTAGGATGTGTAGCTACAGACATTAAGTCCTCTACAGTAGTACATCATGCTACGTAGGATGTGTAGCTACAGACATTAAGTCCTCTACAGTAGTACATCATGCTACGTAGGATGTGTAGCTACAGACATTAAGTCCTCTACAGTAGTACATCATGCTACGTAGGATGTGTAGCTACTGACGTTAAGTCCTCTACAGTAGTACATCATGCTACGTAGGATGTGTAGCTACAGACGTTAAGTCCTCTACAGTAGTACATCATGCTACGTAGGATGTGTAGCTACAGACGTTAAGTCCTCTACAGTAGTACATCATGCTACGTAGGATGTGTAGCTACAGACGTTAAGTCCTCTACAGTAGTACATCATGCTACGTAGGATGTGTAGCTACAGACGTTAAGTCCTCTACAGTAGTACATCATGCTACGTAGGATGTGTAGCTACAGACGTTAAGTCCTCTACAGTAGTACATCATGCTACGTAGGATGTGTAGCTACAGACGTTAAGTCCTCTACAGTAGTACATCATGCTACGTAGGATGTGTAGCTACAGACGTTAAGTCCTCTACAGTAGTACATCATGCTACGTAGGATGTGTAGCTACAGACGTTAAGTCCTCTACAGTAGTACATCATGCTACGTAGGATGTGTAGCTACAGACGTTAAGTCCTCTACAGTAGTACATCATGCTACGTAGGATGTGTAGCTACAGACGTTAAGTCCTCTACAGTAGTACATCATGCTACGTAGGATGTGTAGCTACAGACGTTAAGTCCTCTACAGTAGTACATCATGCTACGTAGGATGTGTAGCTACAGACGTTAAGTCCTCTACAGTAGTACATCATGCTACGTAGGATGTGTAGCTACAGACGTTAAGTCCTCTACAGTAGTACATCATGCTACGTAGGATGTGTAGCTACAGACGTTAAGTCCTCTACAGTAGTACATCATGCTACGTAGGATGTGTAGCTACAGACGTTAAGTCCTCTACAGTAGTACATCATGCTACGTAGGATGTGTAGCTACAGACGTTAAGTCCTCTACAGTAGTACATCATGCTACGTAGGATGTGTAGCTACAGACGTTAAGTCCTCTACAGTAGTACATCATGCTACGTAGGATGTGTAGCTACAGACGTTAAGTCCTCTACAGTAGTACATCATGCTACGTAGGATGTGTAGCTACAGACGTTAAGTCCTCTACAGTAGTACATCATGCTACGTAGGATGTGTAGCTACAGACGTTAAGTCCTCTACAGTAGTACATCATGCTACGTAGGATGTGTAGCTACAGACGTTAAGTCCTCTACAGTAGTACATCATGCTACGTAGGATGTGTAGCTACAGACGTTAAGTCCTCTACAGTAGTACATCATGCTACGTAGGATGTGTAGCTACAGACGTTAAGTCCTCTACAGTAGTACATCATGCTACGTAGGATGTGTAGCTACAGACGTTAAGTCCTCTACAGTAGTACATCATGCTACGTAGGATGTGTAGCTACAGACGTTAAGTCCTCTACAGTAGTACATCATGCTACGTAGGATGTGTAGCTACAGACGTTAAGTCCTCTACAGTAGTACATCATGCTACGTAGGATGTGTAGCTACAGACGTTAAGTCCTCTACAGTAGTACATCATGCTACGTAGGATGTGTAGCTACATACATTAAGTCCTCTACAGTAGTACATCATGCTACGTAGGATGTGTAGCTACAGACATTAAGTCCTCTACAGTAGTACATCATGCTACGTAGGATGTGTAGCTACAGACATTAAGTCCTCTACAGTAGTACATCATGCTACGTAGGATGTGTAGCTACAGACATTAAGTCCTCTACAGTAGTACATCATGCTACGTAGGATGTGTAGCTACAGACATTAAGTCCTCTACAGTAGTACATCATGCTACGTAGGATGTGTAGCTACAGACATTAAGTCCTCTACAGTAGTACATCATGCTACGTAGGATGTGTAGCTACAGACATTAAGTCCTCTACAGTAGTACATCATGCTACGTAGGATGTGTAGCTACAGACATTAAGTCCTCTACAGTAGTACATCATGCTACATAGGATGTGTAGCTACAGACATTAAGTCCTCTACAGTAGTACATCATGCTACATAGGATGTGTAGCTACAGACATTAAAAATATGCATAAAAAAATAAACACGTAATAAGTTACACATTAATTTCTGCAATTCATATTCTATATTGTTCTATTTCTGTACAGTTTATTAATAGCAGTTTTTGCAAATGCATTAATCGGTCTATATAAAGTGCTACACAAATTACTATCCTTGGCTCAAAGATATATTACACTATATCTTAATTTGACATTTAAGAATTGCGATTAATTTCGCACCTTGATCTGATGATCTGCGAAGAGGAAGACAGTCGGGACATTCTCCTCTCCTGCACGCCTCAACATCTTCCTCAGGTCATCTCTCCATTCGATAGCTGTGTAACTCTTAGTGATCTCAATCTCAAACAGCTCATAGTCAGCTATGAATGTTGCCAACTTGGAGGCACTTTGACGGCCGCTTCCCCCAATACCTGCAACGCACAATGGTGGACACTACATATGTGGGCAAAGTTTTCAGATTACCTTCACAATACACTTTTGCAGTGCAATACACTTTAGCAGTGCAATACACTTTACCAGTGCAATACACTGCATAATTGCAATACACTAGCAGCACAATACACTATAGCAGTGCAATACACAATAGCATTGCAATACATTTTACATTGCAATACACTTTAGCAGCATAATAAACTTTAGCAGCACCATACACTTTAGCAGCACAATACACATTTGCAGTGCAGTACACTTTAGCATTGCAATATACTATAGAAACGCAGTACACTTTAGCATTGCAATAGCAGCACGATACACTATAGCAGTACAATACATCTTACCAGTGCAATACACTTTAACATTGCAATACATCTTAGTAGCACAATACCCTATAGCAGTGTAATACACTTTATATATACAATACACTATATCAGCACAACATACTTTTGCATTGCAATACACTTTAGCATTGCAGTACACTTTAGCACTGCAATACACTATAGGAGCGCAATACAACACTTTAGCATTGCAATACATTTTAGCAGCATGATGCACTATAGCAGTACAATACACTTTACCAGTGCAATACACAACAGCATTGCAATACACTATGGTAGCACAATATATTATAGTAGTGTAATACACTTTTGCAGTGCAATACCCTTTAGCAGCACAATACACTTTAGCAGTGCAATACACTTTAGTAGGGCAATACACTTTACCAGTGCAATACACTTTAGTAGTGCAGTACACTTTAGCAGCACAATACACTTTAGCAGCACAACATACTTTAGCAGTGTAGTACACTTTAGCAGTGGGGGGCAGCCGTGGCCTAGTGGTTAAGGTGTTGGACTCTAAATTCGAGGGTTGTGAGTTCAAGACCCACACTGGGCAAGGTTCGTTTTCGAAGCTTAGGCAATTTCGTTTACCCTACTTTGCCTCAGTCTACTCAGCTGCAAATGAGTACAAACACTGTTTGGAAGGTACCTGCGATGGACTAGTGTCCCGTCCAGGAGAGTCAGTATAACTGCACTCTAAGTTGCTTCGCACTACAGAAACCAGATTTAAGCACTGGCCATATAAGCCTTTATGGCTTCCTAAGGCGTAATGCCTGGGGGATGACTTTACCTTACCTACCTACACTTTAGCAGTGCAATAAACACTAGTGAGAAGCTGGATGATGTGAGCAGATCATTTGGTGCTGATGAAGGAGGATAGACAACCAAAGAAAGCAGAGGTGATTGTAAACAGCCAGGCCATAGGAAACATACACATAGATAATATTCCCACTCCTGCAAGAATTTGGAATTGTTTTAATGCATGAACCACACCCATGGGCCCCCAGGCACGCATAACAAATTTCAGCCTCAGACATACAAATCTGAGATGTGAAGGAATATACAGACATACAAACTATTTTATAGTATAGAAGCAACGCAAAGAATACAAATACTGTCATACAGTGTTATACTTCTACACTTATATGAGCCGACAGAACTCACCCACGAGCAGACCGTGTCCGTTGGGCTGCATAAGGAGGCGACTGATGCGTGAAATTTGCTCAATGGCGAACCTGAACATGACGAGATGCATCGCCACCTTGCTCTCCGTGTTGTAGTCCTCCAGGTACACCTCCATTGTCTGAACGTCCAGCACAATCACACTTGGGGGTCAATTACATTATACAGGTAGGTGATGGTAGGAAAAGTTAAGCTGGTGAATCTGCTAGTGCTGATATGCCGTTATAAAAAAATCTGTAGAAACTTTTGCGCAAGAGGGCCGTATTCTAAATCTTTAACAGTTATTTCATCTGTGCAGTACAAACAAATGGTTAGAAAGGTTGTTATTAGTGAAAAAAACTTTATTTAATCGAACATGAATACACGAACCAAGGAGATGATACTAACTGCGGCCCGCAAATTAGAATTTAGGCGCAGGCCTGGCCCAGACCCAACCCAGACCGTTAATGTTTAGCCCAGCCCGCACATTTCAGGCCCAGGCCTGGCCCATACCCGTGGGCCAAAGACGGGTAAGCCCGCGGCCCGCTAAATTTTTAAAAGATAAACATATCTTATAATGCTAATGGAACACAAATAACTGTATTACATATGTGACCCACCGTAACAAAATGAGTCACATGTCCCAATTTGAACATGTAGAGTGATTAGCATCGTTGAAACGAGCAGCATCTCAGCTTTCACATGATGCATCAAACATCCAGATATCTCGATTCTAGCCGAAGCTACGTTTCGCTAAATATGTATGGGGTAGAAATCTTCAAACTGAGAAATCAGCCGTCAAAGTTTAGTATGTTTCTTACCAAAGCTACCTTAGTTACCATGCACATATCTGGCAGATATTTGGACTACTTGAAGATAAAGGCATCCTCATGACATTCTACTGATATAATAACATGATCTTTGTCAGAAAAAAAATACAATTAATTGCCTTGTAATTACCGCCATTGTTAAGGAATGTCAAAACTAGCAGCACTATGCCACCAGTGTCATAATGTGGCACATTGTAGTTGAGATAATGGTTACTAGTGACTTCTTTTGTAAAGCAAAGTTGAGGCAATAAAAATTTACTTGATTTTTGCGATTTAAATAATAATAATAATATTTATTCAGCCTAAGGGGAGACTCAGCAAGTGGATTAAAAAAAATATTATTTTATTATTCAAAATGTGTCCACCCTATTTTGAAAGCGTTGCTTTCATACTGTTCATTTCATTTGCAATTACATACCTCTAAATCACTTTTATTTGTGGGTAAAGCATGCATGTTCCAAGAAATAATCCTGTTTTCTCAAAAACGCCTCATATCTCTGGAAGTAATAATGCTAACAAGGTAAGGTGTTTAGTGTTATATACAGCTTATTCTTCTTTACACAACTGGTAGAACACATTATCAATGTAACTAAAAGCTACATAAATATTTGTCGCAAACATTTTTTTCCAGAAATTACCCACAAATGTATTAAATAAACTACTTTTTAGAAAATGTTTTCTACCAGTTGTGTACCAAATTGTATACTGAAAAAAGTGTTTCAAATAATTATAATAATATTTGTTCAATCTGATACTTTTCATAGTAAAAAATGCGCAAGAGGTTCTTAACAATGTCAATGCCAATTAATGGCATATTTAATACAAGACAACAAAACGAACATAAACACCTGCACCTCAAAACAGTTATTCATCTCTGGGACAGCGGCCCCGTCCTCTCTTTCATGACATCGGCAAGAGTGCAGATGACGGGGATAGCTAACGGGCTCGACGAGCTCGCGCCCTGCCCCCTTCCCCACAAAACGACTGTAGCGGCTAGTGCCTCGCTCACTGTCCCGCTGGTCGGATGGCCCAGAAACGGGGACAGTCTCGAGCACAGTCGGACACGTCTTGCGGGCTTGACGACCTCGCCCCATGCCCCGCAAAACGACTATACTGTCTCGTTCACTGTCCTGCTGGTCTTCCTCTAGTAAATACTTGGCTAACAAAGTGTTGATCTGGTCGCGATAACTTCGGGCAGGATATCAACAAACCCGCTACATCGAACGCCATTTTCTACTCGACATGTGTGTGAGGTGTGTGACGCGGTAGAATGGCATAGTGCGCATGCGTCCATGAACATTATTTAAATGACTTCGTTGCTGCGCCAATAAAATAATTTTCCTGGATCACGTGATCGTAACAAGCTGTTTTTTTTTACACAGTTGGACAAACAGTGCCTACCCCTCACGCCCTCCTATTCGACACATCCGTAATATATGTTAATTTGATGACCATATATGGAAAGATGAGATGCAAAGCTTAGCAACGATGCCACATTTGTGAGGGACCATCCAAAAATTACGGACTTTGTTTTACGGAAGTCAAGCGGAACTCATCGAACAGCTCTTCAAAGATAACACTAAAATACATTAAATATAGCTAAATATACAGTAGAAATTGTGGTAATCGTTAAAATGAATACTAAGGAACCATTTTCAGGGAAAATCTCAAAATCGTTGGATTAGCCACTTTTTGATAAAAACGGAATTTGTGAAGTTTCATGTTTACCGACATCCGACTCATTTTGTTACGGTGGGTCACATATGTATTATTTTATTAAATAGCATAACAAAAATAATATATGAACATTGTATAATGTCTACTAGTCTGCTGTCTACTGTCTATAGTGTGCTGGACGAGTTCTAGAAATCCAGCACAACCAACTGCTTCAAACAGACGTGTGAATTTTTTGACTTAAAATGGATCAGTCAGGCAATGTACACTGGTCCGCAATGTACGCTGGTCCGTAATGTACGCTGGTCTGAAACTCAACAAAACTCAAGTCGTGTGCTGATTTGGCCGGCAAATGTTGTTGAACTGATTCGAAAATTTAATCGGGGCAACAAATGTTGTGTAATATGCGCTGACCCAATCGCACAAACACGCAACTTGCAACAAAAGTTTAGCAATGTACGCCTAGCAACACTCACATATAAGTAGACACGATTGACTGAACACATATACAGTCATCATACCCACCCCTTTCAACTTGTCTATGTCTGTAATCTCATCATACAGTTTTGTTTCATCCCTCTTTCCTTCGTAGTTGCCAAACATGAGACTACGCAGGTTGTCATCAACAACCTTCTTGCCAGGTGGCGCCAGGTGTCCAAACACGTCTTGCATCTTAACCTTGAAGTGCTGCTCCACGGCCATCTGGAATACATTAACATTTCATGTAAAAAATAGTTAATTTGATACAGCTATAGTATCTGCCAAAAGACCTGTTTTATTTTTTTACAGCTTAAAAAGCTATTATTATTGGTTACTGAACTATCCTCGTGTCAACAATTTGTTATTATTTTCACTGAACAAACATTTTGTTATTATTTATCAGTGAACAAACATTTTATTATTTTCTACTGAATAAACATTTTGTTATTATTGATCAATGAACAAACATTTTGTTATTATTTATCAGTGAACAAATATTTTGTTATTATTTATCAATGAATGGTGACCTGCAGGTCCTACATGCTATTGTTTATCATTGAACAAAACTGTGTCTGTTACAAATGATCACTGAACAAACTACAGCAGAACCTCACTATTATGGTCACCCCGGGACTGGGCCAAAGTGACCTGAATAGTGAGGTGACCGTATTAGCGGAACTAATGTCCTATACTTTTCTGTTATGGAAATAATTTGAATTGAGAAATATCCTGAGAAGTTGTAAAATACAATGTAAAGCAGCAAAATAATAAAAATACATACATCGCAATCAAATAAAAAATGTTGCGACATACATTTTAGCTAGTATACATAGTTACATGTAAGTATATAAATAACAATTATACAGACACATATATATATGTACATATATATATATATACATATAACAAACAAATAAAACACACACAAAAAGCATCTAATAGTCACTAGGTATGACAATACTAAAAAGATGCATTCAATAAAATGTAAAATTACAAACAAATGTAGTGCAAGTAGAACATATATGAGTAGGCCAATCATGAACTAGATTAGCCAATCATGAACTAGATTGGTCTAAATTATTATTTATCCACATAATGCCGCGTTGCATCAGTATCTTCTGCACTGAGTGTCAATGGCTTATATTTTCACTTGCTGCAGATACTATCCGCAGCGATATTTCTACTGCAAAAGTGCGTACAAACACAATATTTTTAATGAATATCTCATTTTTTTTGTACATGAAATGACTGAATAAGTGCATATACATAGAAAAAATAATTAGGTAAGAATGTTGTTTAGCATTATATATAATTTAGGCCTAGCAAGTTCATGATAACACAGCTTTCTTTCCAAGATAAATGGCAGTTTGCTGGCAAACATGCCTATTGCTGCTTTATTTCACTGTAGTTCCATGACCTGCTCAATACTCGTTATAATTGTATGTTTGTTGCTAACAAAACATTTCGCAAGTGATAAAAATGGCAGTCCGCGTGCAGGTGATGAAAATGGCGCGCCATCCTGAGCTAAAAACTGCTAAGCCAGTAACCGTTACAACGGTTTAGTGACCACGTGTGACGGACAACACAATATCTACCAGATTTTTCCTATGATTTTGAAAATTCTGTAGAATGTGCTTAAAATTTTTTTTCCATAGGTGGAAATAAGTGTTAAAAATCCATATAAAATGGAGGTTCGACTGAATAAATGTTTCCAGATGAAATATCTTACCTTGACCATGGTGAAGAACGTCTGAGTGTCGGTCTCGTCCACCAGGCGGTCGGAGAAGACGCGGTAGACCTCGTGCACCCACAGACGAGTCAGCTTCTGGGAGCCTGCGAGACCCACAGGGGTTTTCTCCGACTTTAGCAGCAACACACCCTGGAAGGTAAACAAGTGTCTACATAGGTATGGCACAACTACAAGACACTACAGGTGTAAGGCACTCCAGGTGTAAGACACTACAGGTGTAAGACACTCCAGGTGTAAGACACTCCAGGTGTAAGACACTACAGGTGTAAGACACTACAGGTGTAAGACACTACAGGTGTAAGACACTACAACAAACCTCATCGATGAAAAATACAGAAACAGCCAAGATCTACTTTCTGTTAGACACACACTTAACTGACTGCCTGATCATCTACCTGACCAACTGACTGATTGATCATCTACCTGATCAACTGACCGTTTGATCATCTGGCTGACCAACTGACTGTCTGATCATCTGCCTGACCAACTGACTGCCTGATTATCTGCCTGACCAACCCACTATCTGGCCAACTGACTGCCTGATCATCTACCTGACCAACTGACTGATTGATCATTTACCTGATCAACTGACTGTTTGATCATCTGGCTGACCAACTGACTGTCTGATCATCTGCCTGATCTGCCTGCTCATTAGGTGCACATACCTGGACCACCCTTGAGAAGTCCCTCAGGTTGAAGATGTAGTGTGACTTGGCTGGGGTGGGAAGGAAGTTGGTGACAGCCGACTCATAAATGGCCGTCGTTGCCGAGATTATTACCTGCACGGTATGGCGCAGGATAAACAGAAGCAGGTTTCTCATTTAGCTGAATATTTTGCGACGTGCTGCATTATTTATCACCAATTTTATATTTATGTAACAACATCGCTACTTCTATTGTTTATAGATTGCTGAAATGAAGATTCATTCATACAATTTGTCTTTTTGTATTATTACATCCTTCATTTGGCACAAAATACTGACTTCATTAAGATAAAATTGCAGCTTTTATGATTACAGCATCAATATTTGCAAGCCATTGCAAACAAGCTGATATATTGCTGTAAATGACCTTGGTGTGATGCATATTGTTGTAACTGACCTTGTTGTAAATTATCATGTTGTAACTGACCTTGTCGTAACTGACCTTAATGTAATTTATATTGTTGTAATTGTCCTTGCTGTACATTTTTTTGTAATTGATCTTGCTGTCGTTGACCTTACTATAACTGATCATGCTGTAATTGACCTTGTGAAATGGACCTTATTGTAATTTACCTTGCCGTAAGTAGCTCATTTGAACTTACATTACTATAACTTAAACATATGCACAATGTTGCTGAATTACGAATTCCATCCTTGAAGTCAAGATTTAACAAGATTTGCCATCCAAGCCAAAGGCCCAGGTGGCAAGTGGACTAGGAAGCCATTGGCTTATCGAGAGTCCTACAATGTTCATCTACTTATAACCCGCCCTCCTGCGATATGTGTCAACCTTGTTTTTAAACATATTCACGCTGCTAGCAGTTACACAATCTGTAGACAATTTGTTCCATTCATTTATTGTCCTCTGTGAAAACGAGTCCCTTGTTTATAACTGTTAGGTTGGCTACTGACAGTCACCTACCCGTGCAAACTTCTTCAGACTAGTCTCAAAGCCTTTCGAGAAATGCCATTCAATAATAGGAGTGAAGATGTTTCTCATAGTGTCTTCATCGAACGAGTCGATGCCGATAATGTTAAAATGTCGAAGGAACCTCGCAGTGACCTCATGACGACCTCCACCAGGGGGAGCCATTGCCGCAAGTATTCCAACGCCTTCTAGCTTCAGCACGCTCGTGTCTTTCCTGCAGAGGCAAGAATGATTTAATGATATCACTTGATTGTGTATACAATGTCTGGACTCCAATATACAGTAGTGAATTTGGCTGCTTCAATATTGGGTAAAAGATCCAACCCGATTCTTTTAGGTTCATAAACTCATACATTGCAGTAATTTCATAGTTCTGACAACTGACATTAGGTAGACAATATGTTGTTGCTCTCCTCTTTACCCCTAAAGTCCGGGGTGAGGCTGGCACCGATACCGGTCGTTGCTTGTTGATTTCCTTCTTCTTCCAACACTGATCCTGTTTCACTGCCGTCTCCACCAACCTTCTCCACTCCCCCATCCCTATCTCCCCTCTACTCCCACTCCCGCCAAATCTCTCTTCGTGCAGTCCTCCCATCTCAGTCTTAGTCTTCCTCTTCTCCTTCTAATCTCCACTCTAAGCGCATCCGAACTCTTCATCAACCATTCCCTTCCATTCGTTCCACGTGTCCAGCCCATTTTAACCAGCTTCCTCGTGAGACTCTTGTTCACACCCACTTCCTCCCTCGGCTCCTACATTCTTCACTTGCCTATTCTTTTCACTCCCACAATTCTTCTCACCCATTACTACAGCAAACATGGACAATTTACTTAGAAGCTCACTTCTTAGTGTTTGGATTTCACCAAAATGTCACAATATAACATTAAAATGTAATAAAATATCATAATTAAATATTATAGCCTAATGAATCATGATATGACAATTATGGAGAATCGTGATAGGTGTGTTTTTCTGATATGTAAACAAATTCTATTTAAATAAAAACAATGCATGGGTCTTCAAGATAATTATTAAACTAGGGTTTCTGCTATTTTGATAACTTTGTAGCCAATAAATAAATAAGTTATACAAGACGCAGCTACCTGTCGAACCAGTAGCCCTGGTCTATGAGCTGTCGCAGTATCTCTATGGGTGGTTGGGCGCCGTAGCGTTCCTTCGCTGGCATGTTGAGGTCATCCACAAACACCTTGAGCTGTCGTCCGGGGGAGGGGCCATATACCCCCCTCCTCTTCCTGCAGAAACATCACATGTACGGATACATTACTCCCTTGTTGGGACTATCAGGACGTGTGTTCTGATGAAAGCAGAAGGAACGATGAAAGGATAACAGAAAGAAAGTCAAAATACTTTTAAGACGAGTCAGCAACTTCGATATTTTCTCTTCATGTGACTCGTATTGTTGTTTCATGGGTGGACGCTATTTGTAGATTTTTGAAGCCAGTGCTTAAAGTTTTCAACATATTTTACTTTTTAGTCTGTGTCTACCGCCTAGCTCTTCATTTTGTTTTGTTTTTTGTCTTGTTTTCTTGATTTGTCCTTTTTGTAATTATGTGCCTTTAAAATTATAACCATCTATTTCTAGTTTTCTTAATTCATTCCCAATACTAAGCTACAAATCATCGTTATTTATCAGGTGATCTATCGGTGAGATTTTTAGTGATCTTCTTAGGAAGTACATTTTGATTGCGTAAAATTTCTCCCAGCTGCCCGAGTCTGTTCATGGTCCAGGTTTAACCGATACATTACAATGTGCATCATACATTGCATCCTAGAACTGTCTGTTCATATACCATATTTGACCTGTTAGGTGTACATGCCCTAATTTGCATACACCCCCTTTTTAATAGGATCCATTATTATTGTAATTTGACTAGTGTGGAACAGCTGATGTGTCGCCATCTGGTGTTATACAGTTGGCACCACTTTTCAGTTGTACTTACACTAGTTACCAAAATGACCCCACTAGTGCTAAACAGTTACCTTATTGTCTACAGAAAAAAAATTTGTGTACCGTTATAAGAACAGATTCCTCAGCATTTATCCAAGGCCCAATTTTTTTTTTGAGCGTATGGTACACCTATTAGGTCTAATACGGTAGTCCAGTTTTTTCGAGCGTATGGTACACCTATTAGGTCTAATACGGTAGTCCAGTTCTCCAATAAGCTGTGCATAACTACATAACTTTCTAACCTCATTAGTCACTAAAATAATATTTCAAATGATATTTCAAATGACTTAATTCACTCATAGAAATACTTTACGACTAACCTCTCCAGCTTCGAGAAAATGAAATCCTGCGTTTGATTCGACGTGGTCCGGGATGAGAAATTCACGTTGCTAACAATGAATTTCTCCTTTGGCAGTTGGAAGAGGAAGTTATTGGTGATGGCACTCTTGCCTGTTCCCGTTGGCCCAACAAACAGGATCGGTTTGTCCTTTAGTACAAGTTTCTCGAGCAGGTAGCGCTGTCGTACAGTGTCTATTGTATCGATGATGAGTTCATTCACCTGGAAGGGCAGAAGATAATCATTTGTTATAGTCGAGAGTACACAGACATGTGACTGTATTGTGACAATATTAAAATCAACATTTTACAGAATTCAACATTATATTACATAACAATCATAAATTAAAAGAACTTGGTATTGGCTGTTATATTGGGCAACATTTCTGCGGAGCTGTAGGATATGCAGATGACATTATATTACTATGTCCTACTAGTTCTGGGTTGCAAAAAATTATTGAGGTGTATGAGAAATATGCCAAACTACATGATGTGTTGTTTAATGGGTCAAAAAGCAAATGATTGGTGTACAATAAGAAGGATGTTGATCCGCATTGTGAAATAAATGGTACAGATGTTTCTACATGTGAGAAAACTATACATCTCGGAAATGTGCTTAGCACAACCGATAAGTATGAAATGGTGTTTGATGGTATCAAGACATTTAAATGTAATGTAAATAGATTTATGTCTGAGTTTGGTTCACTTCAAACTGTTGTCAAAAACAAATTGTTTCATCAGTATTGTTGTGCACTGTACAGATCTCAACTATGGCCACTGTGGCATGACAATGTTAACAAGATGTGCATACAGTGGCGCAATGCATTGCATAAGGTATGGAAGCTACCATATGGTTCCCACAGAGATTTAGTACCATTAATTGCTGAATGTACCTTTAGATGTGGCTTTGGTCTTTAGGTTTATGAAGTTTTACAGAACAGTAGCCTTGTCAGATAACATGGTAGTTAATTATATAGCAAATACAATGACATTTGCTTATATGGGCCAGAATGTAAGACACATTATGTCCAAATATAACATGACCAACCATGAACTGTTGTATACGCCTATGAGTGCTGTTAAGCATAAATGTAAAGAAATGCGGAATGGCAATGTCAATGCTACATACTATTACAACGCAAACATGATTTATGAATTGGTTGAAATGAAAGATTATAACAATGACGCTGTCTTAAATAAGGAAGAATGTAATGCTTTGATTGCATATCTCAGCACAATATAATTTGTTTTCCAGCTACTATTTCTAATTTCTAATTTGTTTAATATGTACATGTTTGTGGATTTTGAGTCCGAAAAAAGATGATAATAATAATAATCAAGATTTTGGAAAAAAAATAGTATATCGATTTATGCCAGTGTTGGGCACTCCAGTTTAATTTTTAATTAATATTTTATTAATGTTTCATTATTTGTTAATTAATTAACAACTGACTAATCACATAACGAATTAAAAAAACATTCCACATCTATGACACAGAAACAACATTGACAATTTCAATCATTTCTGGCACAAATATTTTGGTGGGTGGGGCCAAGAATATGTCTGAAATATTGTCAAATCTAATGAGATAATACAAAACTGTCATATACTATATACAACTATCATGTTTTAGTTTCGTCCTACCTGGACATTCTGCAGAGGGTCCACAGATGACAGCCACATGGAAAGAAACCATAATAACATATTAATCTGTTATCATTTCAACTGATAAGTCAATAAGTCAAACATTTATGTGTAAAACGTCAATAACAAACTAACCAATAGGCTGCATTGGCTTAGAAATGCTGAGAACCAAATTAATTACAATACAGCCAGACGATGATCACTCCAAAGTCCAAATAAAAATGTTGTGACTTCACTTGACCTGGTTCAGCTGAAAATCAACCAATCAACTACCAGCTAGCAAGATATCTTGTCCTGAGCCATTGGGCCCAGAATCAACCTATCAACTACTGGCTAGCAAGACATCTTGTCCTGAGCCACTGGGCCCAGAATCAACCAATCAAGTACTAGCTAGCAAGACACCTTGTCCTGAGCCTCTGGGTCAAAGAGGCATACTGACCTTTCCCTTCTGGTCAATGTTGCAGGTGGTAACCATTGACGACCAGGTGTTCCATGAGCCGAATGTGTTCTGCAGGTAGACGTGATCGTACACGAGACCACGCTTTGGAATAAACAGGCCACGAGGAATCTTCAGTTCCTTTGGTCTGTTGTAATCAGTGACAACACAAGTCAGCAAAATAGTATTCTAACGGATGCATACAATGGCATTAGACAAAGTCACGATGGATACAATTTATATAACAAACACAATTACTTCTAAACAGACTCATTAAGTCTTTAATTTTAAATCCAAACCATTTTCTGTAGAAAACAATAAATTTTGGTTCCATTTGTGCGAGATTTTGTCTACAGAATTGGGATAGTTTGAGGACTGATTACTAGAGTGCAGTGCAGTGAGGAGACTGTCACACATCCCTTGTATGTCTGACAGTCAGCTCAAACTGATCACAGATAGTCCAAATACAGTGGACATAATTGACTACCAACCTTATGAGTATCTTCAAATATATGAGAAGTAATGTATGAAAAAACCCACAGATAACCCATATTTTTATGTGACAGAACTAAAAAGCCAAGGACTTGAAACTGCATTACATTGGCTGAAATCTCCTGATGCTTTTGTCCAGATTCTGACCCATTAGAAACTTGATTACAGAATTTGGTATGTCTTATACGAAATTGTGTTCACCAAAATACTGACAGCTCATACGTAAAATAAAATACCATTTTCAAATTCCATGACTTGGTAAAATTCTATGACTTTCCAGGCCTGAGAAATTGATTTACATATTCCATAACATTTCAGGACTTGCATGACCCGTGGGAAACACAAGTTACCTTGGTTGTTTCGCATGGTGTTCCCCTTCACTCGCACATTGCAGGTGCAGAAACTCGTCAAACTTGAGTTTCGAGGGAGAATCGAGAGTTGCGGCAACAGACCAGACGATCGAGAAGAGGAAGTAAGCAATCAACATCTTCGTTTGTTCTTCCACCAGTTTCTCGGCCAACTTCTGCTGCGTTGCCAATAGCAACGGGTCCGTCTCCGCCTCCTCAGGTTCTTCATCCTCCACCGTATCATCCATGTTGATGTCATCATCGTCTTCTTGACCGAGACGTCTGAAACGCAACAACCAATTTGACTCGATCATTTGTTGATTTCCTTGATTGGATAAACATTCCAGTTTGTTGTGAATAGCCGAAGTAACACGCACTGTCAGTTTAAGAAGAGTGCTGACTTTTTGTTAAAATAACCGAAATTTTTTTTCTGAATTTCGGGTAACAAGTGAAAGTGTAAATATTCCGATGTCATGGTGTATAGCTGGACCACTTTTGTCTGTTTTCGCAGAATTCTGACTGAATCCTGTCAAAAATAATTTAATAGTTTGACCGATGATTTCATCAAAGCTAAACACGTTTGCACACACGAGCTGGTAACAGTAGTGGCGACTAGGCAAGTATGATTTTTCTAATATGATTTTTAAAATAATTCTAAAATGAAAAAAGCAAAAATTTAAATTGAGGAGGGACTTTAAACCTGTGTTTACCTGACATCATCCAGGAGACATGCATATAGTTTGAGCATGCTCATTGTCAAGTGCATCGGGTGACAGGTGACAGTCTGGCGGCAGTACTTGGTGACATAATCAAGGCACAG
Source organism: Lamellibrachia columna (assembly GCA_963662155.1). NCBI lineage: Eukaryota > Metazoa > Annelida > Polychaeta > Sabellida > Siboglinidae > Lamellibrachia > Lamellibrachia columna. The sequence continues at coordinate 24,345,204 of OY759275.1, forward strand.
GGGTAGCAGCCACTCGAACATCAACTGTCACCAATAAAGAAATAGCAATAATATATTTATTTGGTATATTTGATAATACATACCGTATTCAACTTAACAAACGCACAACACATTTGAAAAAAACTGGGCCATGTAAAAATGGCAAGGAATCTGTTCTTGTAAGCGACACTTTTCAGTTGTTCCACACTAGTCAAATTACAATTATGGATCCTACTGATTAAAAAGGGGTGTACGCTAATTAGGGCATGTACACTTAATAAGGCCGAATACGGTATTTGATATAGCACCAGATCCAAGATTGTTCGTGAGGCTTCACAGCATATTACAAATTAATAATATGATATAGAATTGGTAAATAAACAAATAAATAAATTAAGACACTACTAAAAATAATTATTTTAAAATTAGCATATTACAATAAAATAATTAAATTAATATACATAAATAATAATAAATATATATATATAAATATATTAAATAGTCAAATTAAGTTTCTATTTAAAATATTGCTAACTAATGTGAATAAGATTACAAAAAAATATCCATTATTAAATTATCATAAGTAGAGTAACTACAATGTTCATCTGCTTGCAAGATATAATAAATCGCGGTTCAAAAGAATTGAGTCTAGTTGACATTTGAAATAGGCAAGAGTATGGCCAGGCAGTGGTCCATTGTAATAATCTATTGTTATAAGCAAATGTATATTGCTGACTGGCCTAAACACAAGCAGGCCTGGGGTAATAGTAATATGTAATAGTAATGATTACAATTGTTCAAGTAATAGTAATAGATGGAACACATTGCAATGTAATAGTAATAAAAAGCAGAGTAATAGTAATTGAGCTATTACTTTGCTTTCAGAACAATGTGATATTGCAACTTCAAAGGGTAATAAAATTCTTGGGTTGATTAGGAGACAGGCCTGGGGTAATATTAATATGTAATACACTGTTAGCAGGAGACTCTGTGACAGTGCAATTGCTGCATGGCTAATTTGTCATTTGAAGCCAGGTCCACCAGCCATCTATCCTTTTCACACCAGCCTATTCATTTATTCACTGAAGCAGGATAAGGGGTCCAGGCTTCCAGCACTAAACAGACTTTAACATCTGAATCAATCAATCAATCAATCAATCAATCATTGCCATCTCCCAACCCTAGCTGCCAGCCTGCCATGCTGGGTAATGTTTGAACAAAACCCAGGGGCTTATACCAAGTTTTTCTCAGTTGGTAGCTAGCTTGCACACTACTGACCAAGTGTGAAAAAACTTCCTATCCTTGAGCCAATAATTAACTGTCCACCAAGCAGCAGCGGAGCAGTATGGGTCGACTATGGGATAATCAGACTGTGTTATGTGACAGCGACATTGCTTTTCTATTTTATTCCAATGAATATATGAAACTTCTACATCCGAAATTGGGAAATTTATGAGTTAATTGTAATTTAATTAATTATACACCCATCAGTTAATTTGAATACATGTAAGTGATAAAGTATGTTAAATGTTTAATCAAAACAAAATAGTTCTGATAGAAAATGTAATAGTAATAGTAATAGCTTGAAATGTAATGACACCACTATTGTTAAACAGTTACCTTAACGTCTAGAGAAAAAAAATTTGGCATACGCTTCTAAGAATAGATTCCTTGACATTTTTCTATTGCCCAATTTTTTTTCAAGCATACTGTATGCTTGTTAGGTCGAATACGACACTAACTTAGAGATGTATGGCGGGATTGTGTGATGGGAGAAAAGGACAGAGGAACTAAATGAAGAATTGTTGGAAGAGCAAAGAGCAAGCGATGAAGTAGGAAATGTGGGTTATGACATCAGCAAAACAAACAGCAACAAACAAAGATTACTTACCTCAAAGTCCGACCAAGTACAGTGCCAATCAAAGAAATACATGCTCTCAAAACTTGATTAGACAAATGCTGTGTTACTTGCTAACCTTATGATCCACAAATAGTGTTGTGACTGCCTGGTCTATATTCCTTCTATGTCTTCACATCTTCTGTAAGCCAGGCCTTACCTGGATCGTGTTTCTCTGTTCTTCATTCAGACATTCAGGCAGTTGTTGCTGCATCCAGGATTCCACAAGAGGCTTCCATCCGAGCTGTACGGGCTCCATGTAGATCATACCACACCTGTATGACATCAGACATGATATTGTTACACTGTCATCTGTTTTGTTACACTGTCATCTAGTTTGTTACACTGTCATCCAGTTTGTTACACTATCATCTAGGTTGTTACACTGTCGTCTAGCTTGTTACACTATCATCTAGCTTGTTGCACTGTCATCTAGCTTGTTGCACTGTCATCTAGCTTGTTACACTGTCATCTAGCTTGTTGCACTATCATCTAGTTTGTTGCACTATCATCTAGTTTGTTGCACTGTCATCTAGCTTGTTGCACTATCATCTAGCTTGTTACACTGTCATCTAGCTTGTTGCACTATCATCTAGTTTGTTACACTGTCATCTAGTTTGTTACACTGTCATCTAGTTTGTTGCACTATCATCTAGTTTGTTACACTATCATCTAGCTTGTTGCACTGTCATCTAGTTTGTTGCACTGTCATCTAGTTTGTTACACTATCATCTAGTTTGTTACACTATCATCTAGCTTGTTACACTATCATCTAGCTTGTTGCACTGTCATCTAGTTTGTTGCACTGTCATCTAGTTTGTTGCACTGTCATCTAGTTTGTTACACTGTCATCTAGCTTGTTGCACTGTCATCTAGCTTGTTGCACTGTCATCTAGCTTGTTACACTGTCATCTAGCTTGTTGCACTGTCATCTAGTTTGTTGCACTATCATCTAGTTTATTACACTATCATCTAGTATGTTACACTGTCATCTAGTTTATTACACTATCATCTAGTATGTTACACTGTCATCTAGTTTGTTGCACTGTCATCTAGCTTGTTGCACTCTCATCTAGCTTGTTGCACTATCATCTAGTTTATTACACTATCATCTAGTATGTTACACTGTCATCTAGTTTGTTACACTGTCATCTAGCTTGTTGCACTGTCATCTAGCTTGTTACACTGTCATCTAGCTTGTTGCACTGTCATCTAGTTTGTTGCACTATCATCTAGTTTATTACACTATCATCTAGTATGTTACACTGTCATCTAGTTTATTACACTATCATCTAGTATGTTACACTGTCATCTAGTTTGTTGCACTGTCATCTAGCTTGTTGCACTCTCATCTAGCTTGTTGCACTATCATCTAGTTTATTACACTATCATCTAGTATGTTACACTGTCATCTAGTTTGTTACACTGTCATCTAGTTTGTTGCACTGTCATCTAGTTTGTTGCACTATCATCTAGTTTATTACACTATCATCTAGTATGTTACACTGTCATCTAGTTTATTAAACTATCATCTAGTATGTTACACTATCAACTAGTTTGTTGCACTATCATCTAGTTTGTTGCACTGTCATCTAGCTTGTTGCACTGTCATCTAGTTTGTTACACTATCTTCTAGTTTGTTACACTATCATCTAGTTTGTTACACTATCATATAGGTTGTTGCACTGTCATCTAGCTTGTTGCACTGTCATCTAGTTTGTTGCACTATCAACTAGTCTGTTGCACTATCATCTAGTTTGTTGCACTGTCATCTAGCTTGTTACACTGTCAACTAGTTTGTTGCACTATCATCTAGCTTGTTGCACTGTCATCTAGCTTGTTGCACTATCAACTAGTTTGTTGCACTATCATCTAGCTTGTTGCACTGTCATCTAGTTTGTTGCACTATCATCTAGCTTGTTACACTGTCTTTTAGTTTGTTACACTGTCATCTAGTTTGTTGCACTATCATCTAGCTTGTTACACTGTCATCTAGTTTGTTGCACTGTCATCTAGTTTGTTGCACTGTCATCTAGCCTGTTACACTGTCATCTAGTTTGTTGCACTGTCATCTAGTTTGTTGTACTGTCATCTAGTTTGTTACACTGTCATCTAGTTTTATTGCACTGTCATCTAGTTTGTTACACTGTCGTCTAGTTTGTTACACTGTCGTCTAGTTTGTTACACTGTCATCTAGTTTGTTACACTGTCATCTAGTTTGTTACACTGTCATCTAGTTTGTTACACTGTCATCTAGTTCGCAGGCACTGAATGGGTGTTCACAATTCAGGCCCTTGTCCAAAACAGTGGTTGGAGAAGCCTGCTCTAGGTCAAGGACTCCCGTGAACACAGTGCTTACCTGCTAACAGTGGCCAGGGAAGCCCGCTGTAGGTCAAGGTCTCCATTGAACGCAGTACGAACCTGCTAACAGTGGCCAGGGAAGCCCACTCTAGGTCAAGGTCTCCAGTGAACGCAGTACGAACCTGCTAACAGTGGCCGGGGAAGCCCGCTCTACGTCAAGGTCTCCAGTGAACGCAGTACGAACCTGCTAACAGTGGCCGGGGAAGCCCGCTGTAGGTCAAGGTCTCTCGTGAACACAGTGCTTACCTGCTAACAGTGGCCAGGGAAGCCCGCTGTAGGTCAAGGTCTCCATTGAATGCAGTACGAACCTGCTAACAGTGGCCGGGGAAGCCCGCTGTAGGTCAAGGTCTCCATTGAACGCAGTACGAACCTGCTAACAGTGGCCGGGGAAGCCCGCTCTAGGTCAAGGTCTCCAGTGAACGCAGTACGAACCTGCTAACAGTGGCCAGGGAAGCCCGCTGTAGGTCAAGGTCTCCCGTGAACACAGTGCTTACCTGCTAACAGTGGCCGGGGAAGCCCGCTGTAGGTCAAGGTCTCCCGTGAACACAGTGCTTACCTGCTAACAGTGGCCGGGGAAGCCCGCTGTAGGTCAAGGTCTCCCGTGAACACAGTGCTTACCTGCTAACAGTGGCCGGGGAAGCCCGCTGTAGGTCAAGGTCTCCCGTGAACGCAGTGCTTACCTGCTAACAGTGGCCGGGGAAGCCCGCTCTTGGTCAAGGTCCCCAGTGAATGCAGTACTTACCTGCTAACAGTGACCGGGGAAGCCCACTCTAGGTCAAGGTCCCCAGTGAACGCAGTACGTACCTGCTAACAGTGGCCGGGGAAGCCTGCTCAAGGTCCTGTGGCTCAAAGATCATGTTCATCTTGCTGTTCATCTGTATGATTTCGCCACTCATGAGACACAACTACAACACAGAAAGCAAATTTGTTCCCATAAACAACATAACTTGCTGGAAGAAACATCTCTGGTTCTCTTTTAAGTTAGTCCATTTTACAGAATATGCAGTAGGCAATTTTACATGTCATGGCCCACACAACCATGCATGTGTTACCTTTGTTATGTTACCATGTATCATAGCTAGAAATTGTCTTATTACATAAGCAACAGTCAAGTGGGTACATAAGCTTGTGATTCACACAGATTTCACATACAAGCACACTATGATATGTAGCGTTAATGCTTTCCAAGCATGTGCATGGAAAAAATAGAACATATATGAACATAATTTTCTATGAAATTTCAGCTGCAACTATCTATTCATTCATCAGTTGCTGTCCATTTGTAATTTATCAGCCCGCCTGCCCGTCTTTCCCTCTTTATATATGTAGCCATCTATGCACCTTCTTGTTGTCGTCGAGCACTGTGTTCATATTCTCTATCCAGATGGCGTCCACTGGACCGTCAAAGATTATCCACTTCCTCAATGGAGTCGTACTGCTCGCATACTCACGGAACGTGTTGGCCAGCACTCCTACAATCCCACAACATACAAGGTGTGTATTACGTCTCCTATGAACCCACAACATACAGGGTGTATATTACATCTCCTACAATCCCACAACATACAGAGCGTGTATTACGTCTCTTACAATCCCACAACATACAGAGCGTGTATTACGTCTCTTACAATCCCACAACATACAGGGCGTGTATTACGTCTCCTATGAACCCACAACATACAGGGTGTATATTACATCTCCTACAATCCCACAACATACAGAGCGTGTATTACGTCTCTTACAATCCCACAACATACAGAGCGTGTATTACGTCTCTTACAATCCCACAACATACAGGGCGTGTATTACGTCTCCTATGAACCCACAACATACAGGGTGTATATTACATCTCTTACAATCCCACAACATACAGGGCGTGTATTACGTCTCCTATGAACCCACAACATACAGGGTGTATATTACATCTCCTACAATCCCACAATATACAGAACGTGTATTACGTCTCTTACAATCCCACAACATACAGGGCGTGTATTACGTCTCCTATGAACCCACAACATACAGGGTGTATATTACATCTCTTACAATCCCACAACATACAGGGCGTGTATTACGTCTCCTATGAACCCACAACATACAGGGTGTATATTACATCTCCTACAATCCCATAACATACAGGGTATGTATTACATCTTCTACAATCTCATAACATACAGGGTGTGTATTATGTCTCCTACAATCCCATAACATACAGGGTGTGTATTACGTCTTCTACAATCTCATAACATACAGGGTATGTATTACATCTTCTACAATCTCATAACATACAGGGTGTGTATTATGTCTCCTACAATCCCATAACATACAGGGTGTGTATTACATCTTCTACAATCTCATAACATACAGGGTGTGTATTATGTCTCCTACAATCTCATAACATACAGGGTGTGTATTATGTCTCCTACAATCCCATAACATACAGGGTATGTATTACGTCTTCTACAATCTCATAACATACAGGGTATGTATTACATCTTCTACAATCTCATAACATACAGGGTGTGTATTATGTTTCCTACAATCCCACAACATTCAGGGCGTGTATTACGTCTCGTACAATCCCACAACATACAGGGTGTGTATTACGTCTCATACAATCCCACAACATACAGGGTGTGTATCACGTCTCGTACAATCCCACAACATACAGGGTGTGTATTACGTCTCGTACAATCCCACAACATACAGGGTGTGTATTACGTCTCCTACAATCCCACAACATACAGGGTATGTATTACGTCTCCTACAATCCCACAACATACAGGGTATGTATTACGTCTCCTACAATCCCATTACATATCTATTACATCTCTCACAACAGCACATCTTCATTCAACATCAATTCTTTATTCTAAAAAAATACCACAATCATCAGGTAGATTACTGCATTGCAAATATCAACTGAAATGGCGAGGCTGGATATCGTTAGACCACTTCTGACTTGCATGTGGGCAGATGACCAGATTAATACTTCAGAACAAATTAATGCTTACCATCTGACCATTCGTGGGAGATGATGTCAAAGCACCCATACAGCTGACCCATTGTCACTGCCTTAGGGTTGATGACCCTGAATTCAACCTGCAAAACCAATGGTAACAGCAATGAATTTTGTAATGATAATTAGTTGTGCTTTAATTACCTGACAGAAAATCAACAATTTATCGTGAATGCATGTGTATGCGCAAGTGTACATGGATACGCATACACGTGTATTTATGATTAGGTGCCAGTAAAAGTTAAGTTCCTATATAGTGTGGAATCCAATCTGTATGAGCGTTCAAAGTGCTTTACACTTCACCCCCTGGCAGACCTGTTTATTCCAACACAAACTTGACTTCTCTGGGAAGCATTCAGCCATGCTGCAATTACTGCGTGAAGACTATTCAGTCACACATCCACCATTGTCTATAACCAGGTACTCATTTATACAGCCGACTGAACTGTGGCAACGTGGAGTGAACAAAATTGCCGAAGTTTCAAAGCGGCAGCACAAGAATTCGAACCCAGGTTCTCTTTTAAAGAGTCCAGCATTATAACTACTACTCTACCGCACCCCACAAGGGTGGACAGGAGCCATGGAATCCATACGCCTGCTCAACGCCATCCTACAAATCTATCACTACAGGGGTACAGATGATGGTTATAACTGACAAGATCAATCATAGACTGACTGACCGTGTATTCGTCCATGAGTTGTTGTCTGCTGAGGTCACTGAGAGAGCTGGCCAGGACATGGAGCGCTGAAGATTTGCCAGCCAGAGGGTTGCCCACCACCATCAGACCGTGACGCAGCTGGATCATGTCATAGATCTGAAACACCATCAGACCGTGACGCAGCTGGATCATGTCATAGATCTGAAACACCACCAGACCGTGACACAGCTGGATCATGTCATAGATCTGAAACACCACCAGACCGTGACACAGCTGGATCATGTCATAGATCTGAAACACCACCAGAACGTGAAACAGCTGGATCATGTCATAGATCTGAAACACCACCAGACCGTGACACAGCTGGATCATGTTATAGATCTGAAACACTACCAGACCGTGAAACAGCTGGATCATGTCATAGATCGGAAACACCACCAGACCGTGACACAGCTGGATCATGTCATAGATCTGAAACACCACCAGAACGTGAAACAGCTGGATCATGTCATAGATCTGAAACACCACCAGACCGTGAAACAGCTGGATCATGTCACAGATCTGAAACACCACCAGACCGTGACACAGCTGGATCATGTTATAGATCTGAAACACCACCAGACCGTGAAACAGCTGGATCATGTCATAGATCGGAAACACCACCAGACCATGACACAGCTGGATCATGCCATAGATCTGAAACACCACCAGACCATGACACAGCTGGATCATGCCATAGATCTGAAACACCACCAGACCATGCAGGCGAGTACTACATGCCCCATTGTTTGAAACATTTTAAAATAAATGTTTGATTAACAATACTTTCTAGCAATTATTTTTACCATTTCATTGGTGATTGTACGTCATGCTTCAGTGCATTTTGAAGACAATGTTTAAAGCTGCCTCCTCAATTCTAATTGGTCGCTCGTCTCATTTCAGACTCATTTTGCCAAAAATTTAACCTATCTAGTATCGACTTATCTAGTATCGACTACGCAATGCCAGCTTGTTTGTACAAATGTGTTGTTTACTTTCAGTGAAATCATCGGACAAACAATCAATTATTTTTTACTGGATCCAGTAAAAAAAAGGGCAAAGGTGGTCCACCTGTATATAGGGTTTACTCAAACAAGGTTATTTGCACTTTCACAAATTACCTGATCTAACAATGGCAGTTTTTGATGATTTTAACAAAAGTTTGGACTCATTTATCATAGAGCCCTCTACTATTTTTAATATATATATATATATATATATATATATTATATTACTAATGCAAGTAATTTATTTAAATACATTTTATATGCAGATGACTCAACTTTATGTAGCATACTTGACTCTTCCACGATGCAGCTTGCTAACTTTAATAATATTAATGTTGAACTACAACAGATTAGTGAATGTTTGGAAGTTAATAAACTTTCATTAAAAGCTAACTAATCAAAATATATGATTTTTCACCATCCACAAAAAATTCTGAGATTCCAACTTGAAATAAATGACACACCTATAGAGTGTGTTGATAACTTCAACTTATTAGGACTGACAATAAACAAACATCTGAATTGGAAAAGTCATATTGATAAACTAGCATGTAAAATTTCAAGATAAATTGGCATTATAAGAAAAATTAAACAATTTGTACCGCAGCATGTTTTAGTAAACCTACATAACTCACTTGTACTCCCTCATATAAATTACTGTTTGCTTTCTTGGCGGATCCAACAAGATAGGATCTTAAAACTCAAAAAAGAGCAATCAGAGTGGCGACCTATAGCCGATATGCACATACAGAGCCACTATTCAAACATCTTAGCATTTTAATGGTCAGACATTACAACCGAAATTTTATCATAGATACATAAGTGGGAATTTACCTGAATATTTTTCAAGGTTAGGCATAAGAGAAAATGAGGACGTTCATAAACATTATAAAAAAAATCGACATGACATACATACATGTTGAAAGAGCGAATACTGAATTTGCCAGGAAATCACTCAGGTTTAGTATTGTCCATGTAATTAATAACACTCCCGCCTTGATCATTGATAAAATTCAGTCTCACTCATTGCAAGGTTTCAGCTCCTATGCGAAGAATTTCTTTGTTACAATATAGCTCAGGTTGTAATATCCAGAATTGTTATATTTGCCACTTATACGGTAACTAATTGCTGTTAAATGTTTGCTAACTGATTTTCTCTTCACACCATCTCACATATTATAATAATATGTTATATATTGTCTTATTCTTACACTATATTTAAGCATATACTCATGCAATACGTTCAAGTTATTTGTTGATAATCCCTCACTCAATTCTATTGCTTAATTTATAATTTTATATGGGTGGCTGTGATGTTAGCAACCAAATTATGGTCTTAGTGGTAGTCTCCCAGACCGACATGATTTCATACCTATACAATTAACATTAATATTTATGAATTTATGCATTTTGTAGAAATTTGTAGTATGTTTTTTTCATTTCTTAATTTATGTTACGTCTTGTCCAATAAACAATTCCTGATTCCTGGTGATTATTAAACCGATTGGACATAATCCTTAAACTATTCACGCACTACCGATCTGAACATCAACAAACCTGATTCACGATGAACTAAATGCCCATTCACACTAGCAATTACTTTTCTGATTGATCGGGAAACAGTGTCACCCAACCAATTAGATGCACTGTTTCATGTAAGCAAAAAGAAACAATGCATTCAATTGGTCAACTAATCACTCACTTGAAATTAATTGAGGGGGAGTTTTGTGTGATGACCTACCTGGATGATTTTCTCTACAAAGGCTGGCACTGGCTGGAGGTGTCTTTTAGTGATGTTGTCATGGAGGGCTGTCATTAGGGGCCCGTAGTCGGGCTGGGGAAGGGTCACTTGGGGAAACAGGTCGGATATGATTCCCTCAAAAAGTGGAATGTCGTGTGAGAGGAACTGAAACAGGTTACATGATTCCCTCAAAAAGGGGAATGTCGTGCAAGAGGGATTGAAACAGGTTAGATGGTTCCCTCAAAAAATGGAATGTCATGCAAGAGGAACTGAAACAGGTTGGATGGTTCCCTCAAAAAGTTGAATGTTGTGTGATATGAACTGAAACAACAGCAGATTAACATATCATTGTAATGTCATTGTAGCAGCAACATGCATGTATTGGGGACAAGCGTGCATGTTGCGGACATTCATGTGTGTTGGAGATATGCATGTGTGTTAGATACATGCGTGTGTTGGAGACGTGCATGTGTGTTGGAGACATGCATGTGTCGGGGACATTCAAGTGCATTGGCAACATGTGTGTGTGTTGGAGAATTGTGTGTGTTTGTGTTGGAGACGTGTGTGTGTTGGAGACATACATGTTTGTCGGGGAGGGGGGGTTGGATGCATGTGAGCATGAAAGTGTGGAAAAGTAGGACTATGCACGTATTCATTTGCAGATGCGTGCGTGCGTGCGTGCGTGCGTGCAGTAAGTTACCTTGGGTAGATTGACGTCATTGATGGAGCGCAGCAGTAGAATGTCCTCCTGTTCTGTGGGGTAGCGTAGCTTCAGGTTGCCCGCAGCCATCAGTACAGACTTGACGGCCCTCATGCCGTAGTCATAGTGATGTTGGGAAGACAACTACAACACGGTTAACATGTCACGATTAACAATCTGTCAAACAATTCTGTAACTATAATACCTTACATAAAGCATTAAAAATACTAAAATAAAAGTTGCGGGGAACTAGCAGAAGGGAATGTGCCACACAATGCAGGCCCAACCACAGTCAAATAATGATGTCATACTGTAATGAAGTACTAAAAATCATATGATAGACTTGTAAACATAGCTATGATAATTGGCCATGCATAGCAGTAGTGTCTTTGTTGTGTAGTCACTAAACCAAGTAGATCTGATTGAAGACAGGATGCTATGGTTTTCCAGTGTCTACATTAAAACAAGACTCCTAGTTTGAATGTAGCACCTAGCTCTTACAGTCTCAGACATAACCACATTTAGACATACCTAATCCCACAACATGTTAGTAGCAGATATTAGGCAACGAATGAACTGAGATATCTCACCTGCTCTGAGCAGAGTCTGTTTGTTGCTACAATCTTGGCAGCGAGACTCCGGGCACTCACAAAGCCCATAGAGTAGAGAGAAATCTCGCCGATCATTGCGTAGTCAGGCACCATCATGGCCACTGTGCGGAACAAAACCTACAACCAGAATCACTGCACAGTAAGCATCACAATTATTCTCATAAATAACCAACTTCTTTATCTGAAATGCCTACTGAGATACATAAGATTTTAATTTTAACTGAATATCAATGTTTTCCTGCCTGTTTTTTAATCTCATCTTAACCCGAGTTGGCGACTTTAAGAAACACAGAACATACTTTCCGATATTTAATATGAATTGTTAATTTTATATCAATATTAGTACTGCTGTTTCCAAGGTAATGAATCATGTTGTTTACAAGTAGGATTACATATGTATGTTAAATATGAGTACAGATGTGTCCACACATCCTACATCATCATGTGTCCATGCATCCTATATCATCATGTGTCCACACATCCCACATCATCATGTGTCCACTCATCCCACATCATCATGTGTCCATGCATCCTATATCATCATGTGTCCACACATCCCACATCATCATGTGTCCACTCATCCCACATCATCATGTGTCCACTCATCCCACATCATCATGTGTCCACTCATCCCACATCATCATGTGCCCACTCATCCCACATCATCATGTGCCCACTCATCCCACATCATCATGTGTCCACTCATCCCACATCATCATGTGTCCACTCATCCCACATCATCATGTGTCCACTCATCCCACATCATCATGTGCCCACTCATCCCACATCATCATGTGCCCACTCATCCCACATCATCATGTGTCCACTCATCCCACATCCTCATTGTGTACACTCATCCCACATCCTCATTGTGTACACTCATCCCACATCATCATGTGTCCACTCATCCCACATCATCATGTGTCCACTCATCCCACATCATCATGTGTACACTCATCCCACATCCTCATTGTGTCCACTCATCCCACATCCTCATTGTGTACACGCATCCCACATCGTCATGTTTAACGGGAGACTCGGGTCGGATTTGACGGATTTTTGACAGTAAAATGGATTTCGAGTTGTTGCTATTTCCGTGTATAAATATTATTCAACTTGCCATTCATGTAAGTTGCACTGTCGAAATAAACACATTTCTGTCATAAAATGTGTCTTTTGTATGATGCCTATCATTGCTAAGTCTTTGTTTTTGTCAAATGAACCGAGACTAATGTAACATTAGGTGATTTTCCGCGAGCCATTGCATGCAGGAAAACGCTGCCATTCCAACATGGCGCATATCACGGGAAAGCCCCATTTTCGCTCTGTATGATGGTACAAACAGTTTTAAAATGTGCCCGGAGGTATCCGAGTAATTCCGACTATAAATGACCCCCTTTGAACCATCTCGGCGACAAAGGAATGGGGAATGCAACGACGATTCACCGGACATCACCACGTGATGTCGGATTCCCTCAAATCAAGCGCTCTAATTGGTTGTAATACTAATTTCCATCCTCTGACGTCAGCTTGAAATACCAGCTACGTTCGATTCGATTGACTCTTTTATCCCATGAGTTTCGTTCATTTATATCGCTTTGTAAAACGACATTATGCCGTTTGGTCGAAAGCGAGTGGGCGGTTACGGTACTGGGAGGCAGCGAAAGTTTGCATCGTTGCAGTTAGCGCGCGATGCGAAGGCATCGAGTGTTGAATTCGCCAATAAACCTGTGGCGACAACTTCGTCTTCTTCGACCATCACCATGGTGCCAGCGAGAATGGCACGCAGTGTAAGTTTAATTCTGATATTTCATATATTCACTATGATAGTGCATATGATTCAGATTTATATACATTTGTGTTTTATCCAAACATCGTTAGCCTTTGTGGCATAACTATTACTGTATAAACGATTTGACGCTGATCTAGTTCATGCTGTTGATGTTCGTGGTTGTGTTGACATTCAGGCCCAGGGGCCATCCAGGCACATCAGAAGCAGAATTGTGACTATGGTTTATTATATTACTACAATTTGCCTTGGTAATTATCGTATACTTAGCCTATATACACACACGCGCGCGGGTGTGTGTGTATAATATGGCAATGCCAATAAAGTAAATTGCATTCAATGCCATACCCCTGCATACGTAGTAAGGGGGGGCTTTTGTTGTTGAACATGTCTTGGATACTTTTTTGTTCATAAAATACATTTATATTGTGTATTTTTTCCAGGCATCAAGGCGGTCATCAACAGTACCAGCTGATACGTCTCGGAGACTGTCTGCCAATGAACGGAAGTTTGGTTATGCAGATCTTCTGGAAGAGATAGGTGTCCCGCGATTCCTGGTTGAGGATGAGACAGATCCTGATGGAGATCTTTCAACAGTACTTGTACGCTGTGCCGTGTTGCCGTCACTTGTTGCGAACCTGCCATGCACGTTGTGTAGGAAGCATACACTCTCCATCCGAGCTGTCGACCGCACTGCACCCTCGGCATGGTGTGTGGCCTCGAGACTTTCTGCACCAGTTGCGACAAGGTCATCAATGAAACTGTCATCAGACTGTATCAATGGGACTCAGGCGACGAATGTCCCGTTTGTCGTGGTGAGATCAGCTGTGTCGGCAACGATGGACATGGGTGTCGGGTACTCAGGACTTGTGTGAAATTTATTTTACAATGCCAATGACTCTTAACTTTGCCTTTTGATAGATTATACATTCAGTAATATGTATGCAAAGTTTCAATCATCTAGGTTACTTTTCAGATGTTGAAATGTATGTGCCAATGTACATAAACTTTGAACACGATTTTCTCAAAAACATGTTTTCCCTCACACCTACTGCCTCCCGTGTCACTTATCTCTGCTATTGTTTGACAGAATTGCTTGAAACTTTCTACAGTGTTTCTTGATAGTATGCTCTTGAAAACTATGTAGTAACTTTTTAGAAAATATTACTTATATTTTATATAATGAACCATCAACGTAAAATTTCATGATGAAAAAATACATTCAGATGTAAAAAAATCATGAAAACAAGTTTTTTGAAAACTTGGAAAGTCAACTGACTGTTTTCATTGGGGTTATGTGGAGTAACTACACACCAAATTTGAGTCCTCTAAATCCAGTGGTTACTGATATAAGTCACACGCAACATTCAATCCAAGATGGCTGCATACCGTGGGAAAATATGTATGAAACTTTCTGAAAATAATTCACAGCATTACTGTTACCTGGACTTGCAATCTATGAAAGTTTCAGCTCTGTAGGTTCAGTGATAATGAAATAAGAAAATAAAATGTGTTTAGACCCAAGCGACGCCTTAAAAACAAAACTGACAAATATCTCAGAAGGGCAGGTTCCGCACAGATGAAAAATGGTTGGCCTCTTGATAAGCCAATGGCTTCTTTGTCCATTTGCCAACTGGTTCTTTTGCCTTGAATGGCAATCTTGTTAAATCAAGAGTGAAAGAGCTTAATTATCCTTCCACATTGCTGCCAGTTGAAACAGGAACATAAAGAAAGTTACTTCTGAGCATATCCTGTAGTTTTAAGTGACAATACTTGAAGTAATCTCATAGCTCTATCCTGTATCTACCGGGTTACCTGCCAACTCTACCCTGTATCTACTGGGCTACCTGCCAACTCTACCCTGTATCTACTGGGCTACCTGTCAACTCTACCCTGTATCTACTGGGCTACCTGCCAACCCTACCCTGTATCTACTGGGCTACCTGCCAACCCTACCCTGTATCTACTGGGCTACCTGCCAGCTCTACCCAGAACAAAGAAACAGAGCACCAGAGACAGCAACAGATGGACTTCTCCACTTCTCCACGTGGACAACAACTAAGAGAGGTCGTACCTTGAGGTTGTCGGGCAGCTCTGAGCGCCCCGCGTACCCGGGATTCATTGTGATAAAGATGCTGCAGGATGGATCCAGAGACAGTTCTGTACCTTCAAACACAAATGTCTTGAGCTGTTCCGCGACGGCGCGTTGGATCGTCTGCACCTGCTGTGCAATCACAGACAGCACCTACAGCAAACATAGTCACAAGTGAGGCATATCATTCAAGTCCAGCCACTTTGACGATTATCAACCCTATCAGCCATCAATACAATCACCAAACTTGAGATTCTTCAATGCTGCAATTCAACACCATTGTATAGCATTCTCAAACAGAGACGACTTTGTTATCTTGAGCACATTCAGCAAATGTTTAGTGACTACCTCCCGAAGATCATCTTCTGTGAGGAGTTAACTGAAGGGAAACGCACCACATCGGCGTGTGGCTGAAGACAAGGGCCAACCCGGAGCAGCTGCATCAGACTAGGACCGTGTGGAGAATACTATGCAAACAATTGAAGGGAAGTGGTGTAAGCGGGCGTAAAAGCCAGCTGCTCATGCAAAATGGCTGTTGTGACTGCGAAAGACACTCTTAATAATGACATACCTCTAGTTCAATGCGGTTGAATTCATCAAAGCAGGCCCATGCCCCTGCCTGGGCCAGTCCCTTGAAGAACTTGCCCATGGCTTTGTAGTCCAATCCATCAGAGCAGTTAAACACTACGCACTGAAACACGACACAAAACACAAGTTCATTTATAATAATGTTATCTGACATAAAGGTGCATAAAGGTTCTCTCTCAAAACATAAACTTAGGACCAGTATCGATGCCAGCCACACCCCAGACTTCAGGGATAAAGAGGAGAGCAACATAAAGGTTCTCTCTCAAAACATAAACTTAGGACCAGTATCGATGCCAGCCACACCCCAGACTTCAGGGATAAAGAGGAGAGCAACATAAAGGTTCTTTCTCAAAACATAAACTTAGGACCAGTATCGATGCCAGCCAC
Organism: Lamellibrachia columna; assembly: GCA_963662155.1. Classification (NCBI taxonomy): domain Eukaryota; kingdom Metazoa; phylum Annelida; class Polychaeta; order Sabellida; family Siboglinidae; genus Lamellibrachia; species Lamellibrachia columna. The sequence continues at coordinate 24,362,073 of OY759275.1, forward strand.
ACCCCAGACTTCATGGATAAAGAGGAGAGCAACATAAAGGTTCTCTCTCAAAACATAAACTTAGGACCAGTATCGATGCCAGCCACACCCCAGACTTCAGGGATAAAGAGGAGAGCAACATAAAGGTTCTCTCTCAAAACATAAACTTAGGACCAGTATCAATGCCAGCCACACCCCAGACTTCAGGGATAAAAAGGAGAGCAACATAAAGGTTCTCTCTCAAAACATAAACTTAGGACCAGTATCGATGCCAGCCACACCCCAGACTTAAGGGATAAAGAGGAGAGCAACATAAAGGTTCTCTCTCAAAACATAAACTTAGGACCAGTATCGATGCCAGCCACACCCCAGACTTAAGGGATAAAGAGGAGAGCAACATAAAGGTTCTCTCTCAAAACATAAACTTAGGACCAGTATCGATGCCAGCCACACTCCAGACTTCAGGGATAAAGAGGAGAGCAACATAAAGGTTCTTTCTCAAAACGTAAACTTAGGACCAGTATCGATGCCAGCCACACCCCAGACTTCAGGGATAAAGATGAGAGCAACATAAACTTTTTGATTCTTTTTAAACATTACACATTCTGAAACAGCTACAGGTTTCTGTTGACGAGTGTTCATTACTACTGAAGGTAGTTATTATAGCTAAATAGTAACATTTTATTAGTACTTGTTAAATTGTTGGATTCACGATAAGCAAATGCAATGGCTTCCTTGTCAACTTGTTATCTGGAGTTTGTTGCTTTGGGAGGAAGAATTTTGAGTGGCAGAATTTGTGTGGAAGAATGGAGGAGCTGAGGGAGGAGGTTGGTGTGAAAGAGGTTTTCAGGAGGAAGCTGGTGAGGAGTTGGTTAAAGTGGGCTGAACACGTGGAAAGGATGGAAGGGGAAGAGTTGATGAAGAGAGCGGATGCAATCAAGAGTGGAGGGTAGACAGAGAAGAGGATGACCGAGACGGAGGACTGTGTGTGATTGGGAGGGGAGTGGAAAATGAAAGCAATGGATAGGGGGAGTGAAGATGGGTGGTAGAGACAGCAGTGAAATCAGCGGAAAGTGAAGGAAAAAAAATGACCAGAATTGATGGCAGCTTCAGACATCAATTGTATAGAGGAGATCAACAACTTGATAAATCTATAACTGTCTATGCTAAGTTGTGCCACCATAGCCATCCACACTAAGCCGAGTCATAATATCTGTTTGATTAAAGCAGTCCTGGAATGGCTCTGTTGGAAGCCAAATGTAGTGGAAAGACAGAAAGTCGACCGACCTGTTTCGCTACGGCCTTTGCCAGATCTTTACACGTCTCCGTCTTGCCCGTGCCGGCTGGCCCCTCCGGAGCACCACCTAGGTTCAGCTGCAGCGCCCCCATCAGGGTCCTGCAGGATTTATAAATAACAACGACTGGTTTGATATCCCTCGGTATCAACTTGTTGTCAGGTTTTAACTGAATTGTCTTAAACTGTTTAAAATTTAATTGTCTTAAGTTAATAACAAGGTTCTTCTTTTTCTTTAGAACTTTGTAGGTTATTCACTGGCAAATTAAACAAATAAAGATTGTTTTATTTCCATGACTTTCAATAATGAACAATAAAATTTTTTTAACCTTTGGAGAAGGAATTTTGAAATGACATGACTGCGAGATCGACACTATCCCTGTTCCCCAGGTGGCACACTCACCTGTAACATCGGTCGGTCAACGACGTGATGACGAGTCTGCCAGTATTGCCGAGGTACTCGTAGCCATACGGAACCCTGGTGGTGATCATGCGAACTATGACCCGCTGCTCCTCCCAGTAATAGCGTAGCTGACTGATCCACTGGAAATCCTGTGGGCTGTGGATGTTGTTCTCCAACAATTCAGCCACAACGTCCCGTGCTGCAGCAGATCAAGATCAAGTGTCTCATTAGAATATGTCCTCATGAAAGCGATATCGTATTCAACCTAGTAAGCCTACAGTATACTTAATAAAATTGGGCCATGGAAAAATTTTCACCACGCACCAACATTTTTTTCTCTAGTGGTGTCATTTGATGACTAGTGTAGAACTGACAAGTGGTGTCAACTGTTTCACACCAGATGGCAGCACTTCAATTGTTCCACACTAATCAAATTACAATAATTATTGCTCCTGCTGATTATCGCACGCTATTTTGTATGCGAAGACCTTATCATGACACAAACGAATAGTCCCACTGACATAAGAGAAATCGAGACATTTTGCTGTAAGCAAAATCCAGGTGCAGATTTGGTTTGACAGGTCCAGCAGGCACCCCTCCAAATTGGACTGAACCATTTATCAGTGAGCCCCCTTTTTGCTTATTGAAAAATATATTAAGCCGAGGTCCATATACAGTGAACACATATGCACCATTTGAGTCAGCATTTTTCAAATTTTTCCTCAGAGACAAAAAATATAGGATTATATTCCCTCCACAAAAGCTTGGTATTTTTTATACCATAAAAATCATATTTATTCTACTTTCTATGCTATGTTATATTTTAAAGTAACTTTCTAGTTTAAGCACGTTAAAACTTAAGAATTAAATAACACCTATTGTTATTTGTTGTTATTTGTTGTTATTATTGTTATTATTGTCTTTGTAGCAACACCAAAACCATGGAACGAGCTATTTCAAAATCGGAGAATTAGTGATGCTAAAGTTTTTAAAGAGTAAATTAAAGACTCACTACTTTAACATAGCAAAAGACTAAGTTATTATATATAGTTCCATTCTTTTTTAATTGTTTTATCTTATCATAATCTTTTTATTCTGTTTATCTTTTATATTATTATTTGTGCATAGTACCATATATGATACAACTGTGATATGATACAACTGTGATATGATACAACTGTGATAGGATACAACTGTGATATGATACAACTGTGATAGGATACAACTGTGATATGATACAATTGTGATATGACACATATTTTAATCCTACTATCATAATTTGTTATGTAATTTGTTAACTTTTTATCATGTACAGTATCAAAGAATATCGTTGTATACATGTGTTGCTACACAAATGAATAAACATTAAACGTTGTTGTTGCCATGACGACATTACCATGGACATCAATGACTATGAGAGCGCCAAGAGTTGTCCTGGCCATGGGAGACAGTTTCCCCCGCACCAACTCAACGATGTCATCAATCTGTTGATTACTTCTCTCCAGGTACGCACTGAGACCACTCTGCGCCTCCAACACCTGCGCACAACGTTATCCATTGAGGCGGGAAACAAGTAATATCAGCAGAGGTAACAGTGAGAGCAGAGTACATTAAGTAGTCCTTTTGTACGCTATGTTGTCCTTTTGTACACAATGTGTTTCTTTTGTAAATTTCCTTTTGTACATTATGTGGTCCTATGCATGTACTATGCGATGTGTTTATACACTAAGTGGTCCCTTTGGGCACTGTACTGTAGTTTACACCCTCGTAACTGGACCCTATTGCTACCCCAGGTGTTGTCTTATAGTTTATACAATACAAAGATTTATACAATACAATAGTTTATACGATACAACACGATTTTACAATGAAAATGATCAGACTCAGTACTTTTACCTAAACAGGTTTTGTTTTTCAAAACTGGTGTCATCGTCATGACAACCCACCTGTGTAACCTCAAGTGTCCAGTGAATTGTACTAGATGCCAGGACAACTTGTCCAGGCCAGTTGAGGACCCACTGCTTGCGTTGTGTCTGTGTGTACATCCTCACAGCCTGTGCAGTGACAGCCTGCAGACTTAGCTTCATCATCTCCTCCACCTGTAATGGACAAACTCAACTTTACATCGGTGTCTCAATGAACAGCATGGAATGGAATGAATGGAATATAGTCGAGTGGGTTTCCTCGAAGCACAATTGCTTCGCCATCCTGTGTTTTTCTTGCCATAATTACTGTGGTTGCAACTCCTACAGCATGATTTAGAGTTTTCCTACTCTAGAGTTAGTGAGTCCATAACAGGCTACACATTTACCCCCCCCGTGGGATTTTTACTTTCCCTGACATAGACACCTATGGTTCCTCCCGAAAGACACATCAATGTAGGGTGAACAAAACTGTCCAAGTTTTAGCAAAATGCTATGGATACTTAGCTGTAACAACACCTGGATACTTTGCTGTAATAACACATGGATACTTTGCTGTAACAAGCTGTAACAACACCTGGATACTTTGCTGTAATAACACATGGATACTTTGCTGTAGCAACACGTGGATACTTTGCTGCATCATGTGGATACTTTGCTGTAACAACACGTGGATACTTTGTTGTAACAACACCTGGATACTTTGTTGTAACGACACCTGGATACTTTATCGTAACACATGGATACTTTGCTGTAACAACACCTGGATACTTTGCTGTAACGACATCTGGATACTTTACTGTAATGACACCTGAATATTTTACCGTAACAACACATGGATACTTTGCTGTAATAACACCTGGGTACTTTGCCATAATCACACCCCTGGATACTTTGCTGTAATAATACCTGGATACTTTGCTGTTATAACACCTGGATACTTTGCTTACTAACCCCCGTCTCTTCCACATTACCTGTAGCAGCCACTTCTCCACAAGACCCTTTGCGTCTGCCGGCACAATCTTGTGGACAAAGCGAACTTGTTCTTTCTCAGCCGACTCCATGCCCAGGATGACCGTGTCAGAGTTGAAGGTCAACTGAGCGATGCCTTCGAAGCATTTCTTGAGGTGTGGTTGGACGCGCAGAGGATCTTTTGTCTCGGACAGGATCTCCAGCAACTCGTCATTCGAGAGGAAGAAAAACCTACAAAAAACATGTTTTAGTAATAATACACACCATCCTTGCAAGCCAGGGGTGGTACTACTCTACCCCAGGCTAACATCCTACACAATGTGTGCCGAATCAGTTGTACTTTGTCCCACTTACTGTTTTGGATGGTTCTGATTTTGGGAACTAGCCAAATATCAAATAGCAATTCAAGGAAATGCCTGACATTACCTATCTGACTGCGATGGCCGGTCCACAGCCAATCAAAGCTAAGTGCCCATATGTAGGCCTAAGTTCTACATTCTGGTAATATTATTGGTTAACACAGCAACAAAATATATTTTTAAAATTTGATATGCCAGGGTAGTTAAGGATGACACACAGCACTACACTTTTCAACCACATATTCAAGTTTGTATAATGCAGCTATTGTAACATATGGAGTCTGTAGGGGTACATGTATGTCTATGATTGTTCAATAAACAGAACTTCAGGTAAAACATGCAGGGTTTCAGGGCAAAATGCAATAAATCCATTTTTGTTTTTCAGAAAAACACACTTCTGTTTTTCATCCTCAGAGTATAAATGGAAACTTGTGTGTGATATTGGAATATCTAAAGAATCCAACATCAAAACAAATGGTAGCTGAAATCTTATAATCTATAGCAGATTTCAAACATGAAATTCTGCCAATTCAGAAATGTTGCCCAAATTGGCGTTTAGCGCATTTTGCCCTGAAATCCTTCACATATATTGCTTGGACTCACAATCTTACCTTGGGAAAAAGAGCCTTTTGGTTTCCAGATAGTCGTTGAGGCCTTTCTGTATCTCATCCAGCATGCTCTGTCAAAGTACATGGCATTATTACATGCACTACCGGTGATCACTACAATTACTGCACTATCTTGTGTTTAACATAAAAGGAAAATTACTGAATATTTATGCTGACTTATATATGTATGTATATATGTGGTGTATGTGCATGCGTGCGCGCGTGCATGCATTCGTGCATGCGTGCATGCACATACGTGTTTGGTGTAGTGTGTGTATGCGCACGTGTGTAATTAAATTTAACAAATGTTGATGAGACAGTGTGATAAAATATCACACAATTCCGTAAGTCTGGTTTTAATAACATTGCCTGCATTGTCTCTGGTTAGTTAACCAACAGAAGTTACCTCAGAATGTTGTCTGTGGTCAGTGAACTGACAGAAGTTACCTCAGAATGTTGCAGTTTCTCCAGCATCTGTGGCTGAGACATCACGACTAGAGCATTAGTGTTCACCACAGCATTCTTCATGATGGAGCGCCTGAACACAGAGTAAGCAACATTAAAGATAACATGATGGAGTGCCTGAACACAGAGTAAGCAACATTAAAGATAACATGATGGAGTGCCTGAACACAGAGTAAGCAACATTAAAGATAACATGATGGAGCGCCTGAACACAGAGTAAGCAACATTAAAGATAACATGATGGAGTGCCTGAACACAGAGTAAGCAACATTAAAGATAACATGATGGAGTGCCTGAACACAGAGTAAGCAACATTAAAGATAACATGATGGAGTGCCTGAACACAGAGTAAGCAACATTAAAGATAACATGATGGAGCGCCTGAACACAGAGTAAGCAACATTAAAGATAACATGATGGAGTGCCTGAACACAGAGTAAGCAACATTAAAGATAACATGATGGAGCGCCTGAACACAGAGTAAGCAACATTAAAGATAACATGATGGAGTGCCTGAACACAGAGTAAGCAACATTAAAGATAACATGATTAAGCGCCTGAACACACAGTAAGCAACATTAAAAATAACATGATGGAGCGCCTGAACACAGAGTAAGCAACATTAAAGATAACATGATGGAGTGCTTGAACACACAGTAAGCAGCATTAAAGATAACATGATGGAGTGCCTGAACACAGAGTAAGCAACATTAAAGATAACATGATGGAGCGCCTGAACACATAGTAAGCAACATTAAAGATAACATGATGGAGCGCCTGAACACATAGTAAGCAACATTAAAGATAACATGATGGAGCGCCTGAACACAGAGTAAGCAACATTAAAGATAACATGATGGAGTGCCTGAACACAAAGTAAGCAACATTAAAGATAACATGATGGAGTGCCTGAACACATAGTAAGCAACATTAAAGATAACATGATGGAGCGCCTGAACACATAGTAAGCAACATTAAAGATAACATGATGGAGTGCCTGAACACAGAGTAAGCAACATTAAAGATAACATGATGGAGCGCCTGAACACAGAGTAAGCAGCATTCAAGATAACATGATGGAGCGCCTGAACACACAGTAAGCAACGTTAAAGATAACATGATGGAGCACCTGAACCCACAGTAAACAGCATTCAAGATAACATGATGGAGCACCTGAACACAGAGTAAGCAACATTAAAGATAACATGATGGAGTGCCTGAACACAGAGTAAGCAACATTAAAGATAACATGATGGAGCGCCTGAACACAGAGTAAGCAGCATTCAAGATAACATGATGGAGCGCCTGAACACACAGTAAGCAACGTTAAAGATAACATGATGGAGCACCTGAACCCACAGTAAACAGCATTCAAGATAACATGATGGAGCACCTGAACACACAGTAAGCAACATTCAAAATAACATGATGGAGCACCTGAACCCACAGTAAGCAACATTCAAGATAACATGATGGAGCACCTGAACCCACAGTAAGCAACATTCAAGATAACATGATGGAGCACCTGAACACACAGTAAGCAACATTCAAGATAAAAATGTTGACACTACAAGCACAAAACACTTTTCACTTGTAGTTAATAACTCAAAAGCTGAACACTGAACTATTTTGAAAAATACATATAATTACTTTGTGTGCACAATCTAAAGAACAAATTAATAAAAAAATTCAAGAAAAACCACTGAAATGTCTGGAACACTATATAAAAATCATAACAGCTGCAACATTCTGAAACAAAGAGCGCATAAATCCAATATCGTTCAAGAAGTGTATATTATTTGTTTTAAATAATAATAAAAACATTTCTTGTGAAATGACCTACATACCAGTGTTTGTCGACCTGCTCAAACATAGCGCCCTCTTTTGGGATCTGGTTGCGAATGTCCTGCGAGCCGAAGATTGGCTGCAGATACAGCCATGCTGCCTGCACTTTGAGCCACGAGTCTACGATCGACTTGATTCGCCTCTGATAAATGAACATATTTAAAAATTATTACCAAGTATTTAATGCAATAGTGATTACATATATTATATTACACAGATTATGCCACCTGTTGACAAAACCACTCACCAATGTCATGTCCCATTCGTTGACATCTTTATCAAATGACTGGATGAATGGCGAGTTCTTCATCGTTGCTGTCTTTACGATGTGGTCGTCCAACAGGGCCTCGACATCATCAATGGATGCAAGGATGCTGACTCCCGTGTCCTTGTAGACGATGAACGTCAGGTCCACAGCTTCCCAGTCACTCTTCATCTTACTCAACGCCTATAGCAAGCAGCAGTATTCATTGTGAACGTCCATATATTTACTTTCTATACTATTCCACAATCATTCCACACATTACTATGCAAATATATAATATTTGCTGAAAGCCAACCACAGCGAGAGCTTATGACTCCTTGCACTACCCAGTCATGGTCTGGTAGGGCAATGCCAATGGCAATGGCATCTTCATGCCCCAAAAATCATGATTGAGAACAATGACACACATTGTGGCTAACAATTGTACATCACTATGAAATACTATTGTTCCAAGTTACATAATCTACTTGAAACATCCAGCTTTCTTCTTCTTCAGACAGGCAGGCAGGCAGACAGACAGAAAGACAGGCAGGCACACAGACAGACAGAGTCACAAGCTACTTCAGAGTATAGATGGAATACTGTAATTATCATTATATTTTCATTGCATCATGCCATATTACGGTGACTGAATAAAATTGTTATCATTATTACATTATTTTAACCAGCGTTGTTAATTTTCTTTTTTCTCACTATGGTGTAAATTATGTTAGTAAAAATTACTAAATACTATATGGTACACAGCATATGTAGCATGTTCAGATTATTACTAAAATTGTTTTAACTTGTAACGATATACTAACCTTTTCCAGTGCAAATTCCTTGCTGGCTCTGGAGCTGATGTCTTTCAGTTGGTCTATGTGTTTCTCCAGCCCCAGCTTGAGCATATCATTTAGAGGCATCTCTTCATCTGGCTTCATGTCAAACCCAACCTTCAACAGACAATCATACTATAAACCACAAGTGTATGTATGTATGTTTGTATGTATGTATCTTTAGTGGAATCAGAAAGCTCTAGGTCGATTAACCAATGAAAATGTTATACAGATTTATATAGTTTTATATAGAATTATGTAGAAGTGGGAATTAAGAGAAGAGATCGGATTGAAGAGACACCCGAGGATGAAGGTAGTGGGGAGCAGGCTCTAATGGGCAGGACACGTACAGGGAATGATTGAGAAGAGAAAGATAAAGAGAGCATGGAAAACAGAAGTGGCAGGAGAAGAGGAAGACCGAAATTAATGTGCCTAGTTATTTGTCTTTAATCCCACACATAATTCTATTGTTTAATTTATAATTTTATATGGGTTGCTGTCATGTTAGCGACCAAATTATAGTCTTAGTGACAGTCTCCTAGACCTACATGATTTCATACCTATACAATTAACATTAATATTTATGAATTTATGCATTTTGTAGAAATTCGCAGTACGTTTTTGTATTTCTTAATTTATGTTACATGTCTTGTCGAATAAATTCCTGATTCCCAAGATGTAAGGCCAATATTCAGCAGGTGTTAAGACAGATCTCGAAAGGGCAGAGTTGATCAGTCAAGAGTGGGAAAGAATGGCAGAAGATCACAATGTGTGGAGTCAACTCGTTGAGAGGGTGGAACAGACTACGACAAGGGACGAAGGGGGAAGAAGAAAAAGATATAGAATTTCAAATCAAAGATACAGATGCCTGCCTCACCTGTTCTGACATCAGCTGCCAGTGTCTGTCCTTTATCCCAGGGTTACACAGGACGTTGATGAGCGGCATGTGAATACGGAACTTCTCCAGCTTGCCTTTTATGGTCACAGCCGCCCTCAGTGGTCCCCGATACTCCGGACTCGCAAACAACCTCGTCAGTTTGTAGGCCGTTCGCCACAGATTCTGCACCTGTCACATATTTTTATTTCTTAGAATATTTGGTTCGGCGGCATCTTTCAAGGGGGGATTATTTCCTTGCTCTGGTTTGCCACACACCGAGGTATATAGATGGGTACTGTGTTTGTATGCAACTAACAAAACAAAAACTACCTCCAAGACATTGGCAAAGTGCAATCTTTTTAAAACGTATACAATGCATGCCTTCTAGATACCGTAGTATAATCAACCAAATAGTTAACTACAGTTAGCAACTAAATGCTGCGTTATTACTTTCATGGCAGGTCATCTGTTTTTGTTAAACCGTAAAACCACAACCATGTCACGCCCTGTTGCCACAACTGATTAAAAAAATTTCACTACCTACACACCCCCTAGTGAGAGTAATCCTCACCTCCTCCGCGACCTCCTCCGCGTTGACCTCTAGGAAGGGACTGTTCATCCACTTCTCGTACTCGCTGTGGAAGTTGATCGCTGCATGCCACAGTCTGTCGTACGGTTCCTTCGTTACGATCATCGCCTCGATCTCAGGGTACTCCCCCTGGTGGCCAGTGTTCAATAACATTTCCTCGCGGTTGATGCGTTGCCGCTGAGAGCCAAATGAAAGATCAAATATTTTAATAATGTTTCAAATAACACGTTTTTCACATGTAATAATTCTGCATGTAAATCATTTTATTTGCCACACAAGATTAATTGCTTTTTATGTCAAGAACATATTGACTTTGATGCAAGGTTTGTAATTTGATTATAAATAAATGTTGTATTGTGGGATTGTGCCCAACTTTACATTGTCGGATTTTGTCCAATAGGATTTATGTTCTGTGGGATTTGGGACAAATTAAAGTATCATTTGATGATATCACCTCCTCCTTGAAGAGCTCCAGCTTGGCAGACAAATCATTCAGTTGTTTCACATACTGATCAGCTTCAGGGATCCGATCTTTTGACTTGAACTCCTTGATCAGTTTTTGGGCGTCGTCAAGCGTTTTTATGAAGACTCGTTTCCATTCTTTCAGTCGCCGCAGTGCAATCGCATGTTCCTTCTGCAGCTTCTGTTCGCTGGAAACAGAGCAACAAAATCAGCCCCGTCCAACTCCAGTTTGTGTAGCGAATATTTATATGTAATATCAGTATTTTATCCAGCCTATTCTTCCTTCTTTCTAGTTATTGGGTCTACAATGTGGTGGTGGTTTCTGGGCCCCACATTTGTTACGCTTAGCCAGTTAATCATTGGCAATTCCCATCGACAGATATGTGCTACTCATCTAAGCTAATTAAAGGAAATTGCCTTTGCTACCTAGTTGCTGACAATGCCATTTATCATTCTACAACCGTTTACTATATACAAATAAAAGGCAATGCCATTTATGCAATGCATCAACACAACACCAAATAGATTGAAAATTGCCAGAATTTCTTTCTGACATTTATTAACTACCAGATGCCCTGGTTTAAAATTAAATAAATACAAAGAAATGTGGGCAATAAAGATAATCAGACATTGCCTCATTTGCTAAGACAGCACATTACGAAAATGTCCACATTATGGATATGAACTATAACATACCGAAATGAATGTACTACAGAAACACTACCTCTTACAGAGAGGTCTACATTTATCTACAATTCATGTGGTGTAATAATTATAACAATACATAAATTGGTAGCACTACTAACGATTAATACAATGCAGGGAGGTGGGGCAATTCCGCCAACCTCACTGCCAACCGAGTTTCACAGTGGAACTCCTAGATCAAAATACGATGCAAGCATGTGAAATAAACCACCATCAGGTTATTTCAGAAATAATATACAAAATCAAGTCCTTCTAAATAGACGGAAGGTGGGGAGGGAAGTGAAGTCAAATTTTTTTATAAATAAGTCGGAAAATGAACACACAAGAATTGGTAAAATGCGTATGCTGAAATTACGTGTGGAAATGCGGGCCAGACACGTTGTCTCTTAACGCTGATTGGCTGGAAGTTTCCACCCTGTATTACTATGCAGCAGTTTGTGTAAATGTGCGGTTGCAAGGTTAATTTAAATATTGGGCCATGGCTTGGTCAAAGTCCACCTCCCTCTTAACCAATCACAAAGGGATGGCTACAACAGTAGTGCTGTTGACTCGCATAAAAATTAGTATGCAACCTAATTGCATACATCAATTTACCAATGCATGCCACATCCAACAACTACACTAGGTGACAAAAATATGTTTTAAGACTCCATCCTCAATAATTAATAATCCTCAATTATTGATTCAGCCCATCGCAAATCTTGTTTGTTGATGTTCAAATATGTAATGTGTGCATTGTTAAATACTATCTGCAGTCGACTTAATAAAAAAGTGCAAACTTCTGTTCAAATCACTAAAAGAATTTACTATGATCATTTGCTCTGATAACTTGCAAAGTCTGTACGGAGCCAACCTTTAGCCTTCAACCCACTGAACTTGTTTTTCATGCGTATTTCGCAAGAGAGAGTCCATAACATCAACAGTGAAAACTTGCGCCAAGTGCGAAGTTTGTGAGTTTTCCATTTTCACTCCAATAGATTTTTGGTCAAACATCAAATAATGTAATAGTTTGTCTGATTATTCCTTTCCTAATAGTTTGTCTGATTATTCCTTTCCTAATAGTTTGTCTGATTATTCCTTTCCTAATAGTTTGTCTGATTATTCCTTCTAAACAAAATCATCCCTATCCAAATCAAATTTGTCCTACAAATGTAACCATCATGTCCCATGATATATCATCCTGCATTTATGTCAGATCAGTCTTCTTTATATCTTATTTTAGCTGACAGTTGCACTGAACTATTTACTATGACAACTCTGAATATATGCAATCAAGATATATAGAAATTAAACTTCGGCTCCATGCGAAAACGTACGTGTTTAGAATCATGGGCATGATTCTTTCGGGCCAGCAAAATGTCCTCTCGTTGAGACGGATGTCATCCTTCGACAGGATGGAATATTCCATCAGAAAGAGGAGGTTTTCTGCTGCCTTTTCGTGTTTCTCCTGAAATAATGCGTAAAAAAAATGTATCATTTAATCAGACATTTGTAATGCACAGTATTGAAATAAGAAAATAAGTTCAAATGTGTTAAATAAATAAATAAAAGGTACGTCATAAAAATGTCATAATTATCTAATAATCTTGAGTATCTGTCAAGAATCTACAAAATAAAAAGTGTACAATGAATGACTGGTAATTTAAATGATTTACAAAATAATCTACTTTAAGATAATAAATAATTAATATGTCATTTGAATAGCATTGTGTTATAATAATAGTAAGAAATGTTCTTTTGTGCCTAAATTCTTGAGGCACATCAAAACTAACTGGTTTGTCAATCTCGAAATCGGTAAGCAATATTAAAGTTGTCAACAGATGAACCGATTTGCCCTAAAACACTTTAAATTAATGTTGTTTTAAAAATACCATGAAATGAAAACATTCTTTAATTTCTTCATGTAAAAAGCAATTCTTAAATATACAAAAACAGTCTTACCCTGAGTGTGTATATTTCTCCTGTCTGGAGGAACTCCACATATGCCTCCTGCTCCACCAGTTGCTCTGTTGTTTCCGACTGAGCTGTGATTTTCTTCACTATTGTGTCATACTCGGCACAGATGCTCCGGTTGAACACTCGGCTCGTCTTGATAATGTGATTCACCATCGTCTCCGCCAGCAACCGTGCCTTTGTCATCAACACCTGCAAAGTTGTGTCTTATGGCTTAAGACTGTCCAGGCATTACAGGGATGGTTTATTTTCAGAGTTTTCCTTCTCTATGGTTATTAAGTCCACAGCAGTTTCTTTCCATTTCGGTGCGTGAGATCTCTTACTTCCCCTGGCATAGACACCAGGTAGAAGGGATTTTCTATGGAGTTGTACAGAATTTTGTGGAATTGCTTTGTATCTTATTAGTGTTTACAGACAACAGAAGAGCCCAACACTTATTTTATTCTTCCAAAGCCGAGTCCAGTCACTGACTTTACGTCACTCACGTTACCACCTTATTACAAACTGTATGTTTGTTTCTAGCATTCCAAAAGAATTCTACAGAAGCAGAATATTATTTAGAAAAGTATAGAAACTACAAATTCTATAGTTGTCTGCAAAAATTATAGAAAAATCTAAAAATAAATTGTATAGAATATTCTATAAAAATTCTATACAATATTTTCTGAATTCTACACAGTCACTGACTTTACGTCACTCACATTACCACCTTATTACAAACTGTATGTTTGTTTCTAGAATTCCAACAGAATTCTACAGAAGCAGAATATTATTTAGAAAAGGATAGAAACTACAAATTCTATAGTAGTCTGCAAAAATTATAGAATAATCTAAAAATAAATTGTATAGAATATTCTATAAAAATTCTATAGAATATTTTCTGAATTCTACACAATTGTGTCCGCAATAATCTTATGGAATATTCTATAAAAACTCACATTGTTGATGTTGTCACAGTTCAGGAGGAAGAAGTTCATGGGAGCATAGACAGGCATGGAGGCAAGCACCGAGGCCATCCCCTTCAAGGAATCGATCTCCTTCACATAGCTCGGCAGACTGTGGCGCCGACTGATGAACTTATCCACCTTCCGAGCAGCCTCTTCCTTCAGGAGGTGCACGTACTTGTCATACACGTGGATGTACCTGCACACAGACAGGAGGGCATGATTTAACATGACTTAACAGGATTGTCACCCGAAGCAAAAGGCCGAGATGGCAAGTAGACAAGGAAGCCATTAGCTTATTGAGAGTCCACCAATTTTCATCTGTGTAGATTTTATTTGACGATGTTGCCATTCAAAAAGCTTATGTGATGCCGACCTACTTAATTTGTTAAACAAACACACTGATCACAAATCATTCTAAGTCTAAAGTATTAACTTTTATTTTCTTCAAAATCCTATGTAAAATTAACTCTGAAAACAAAAGGTTATCATCAATGAAAATTATAGTTGGTCTAGTAATTTTTTATATTGTACACTATTATCACACTGAACAAGTTTCAGAGTAGCGTTAAACTTAGTATTATCAACCAACAAAAACATTTTATTGTCACATTACAAACAGCACTCACTTGGTTGGTCCAGCACTGTTAGCCATCACTATTCGAGACATGTTTCTCTTTGCCTGTTCGATAATTTCTTCTCGCACAATCGTCTGGTCAAGTTGGACAGATGGGATATATGTGATGTCAAGCTGGTCAACTTTCTCGAAGAGTCTGTGCTCAACACGTGGCAACTTGGTGACACTTTCGACCATCATGTCAACTAGCTGGTCAAACTTCTTGCAGATGTCCTCAAAGGATGGAGTGCATCTTAGCACAGGGTCTCCCGACTTGTCAGTCTCCTATAAAGTAACATTATTATTATTATTATTAAGTGCATGTGTGCATAACAGACATGAAGTGAAACACGTATGTTTCGCTTATGCCATTTCAGTGTGAAACATGTAATGTACAATAAGCTCAGTTAAAGTTAAAAATGTCAATAAATAAATAGATAGATAATAAAATTTCCATGTCATAAAAAGTGCTTAAAAGCAAATACTGAAGTCACTATGAAAAGTTACTTAATAATAATTAAAAGGTAAACAAATAAATAATATTTTTTTTTATGGATAATTACAAAAATCCATATCATTACAAATAGTCATTAAAAGTTGTACTGTTTAGAGATTTTACAGCAGAATTCACGAAAAGAAAATGGCAGAACTGAATATATTAAAGAAGGTATACAAAGTATTCAAAAATTCCACATCCGTTCATTGTCTTATAAATACAAATTCTACTCACCTAAACCTACGTCATATGATAGAATGTTTTGTTATATTTTCACAAGACTACTAACATCACGTACGTCTTTCCTTGACATACCTTTTTAAAACATCATTTAATGCTCCCATGAAATGGAACCTTTAACATTTACTTACATATAAAATCAAGATGCACTTACAATATTCCACAATTTTTCACTAAGTTATATCAATCAACATTGCTTTTCATTTGCCAAAATTTCCAGACCTTATATAGCAATTTCTCATTATAAAGATAAAGAAAACACGTATTTCCAACTTCATACGTACAGTTTCATACATATATCAATATTTAGTTCACAGAAGCAAAACTTATATGAAGCTTCCCCTGTATGAATGATCTAAACTAATTAATGTATAATACTAAAACATAATATTAAATACATATACATACCTTACTTTCCTAATTGTTAGTACACATTATGCATTTGATCAAACTACAATGCATTCTTAATTAACATGATAATACAATACTGCCAATAGTGAAATGCAGATAGATAACTATGTATGATTTCCAAGTACACTAGATCACTTCATCTGAGAAGCATATTTATCAAATATTCTTTTCTTATACAAAAACCTTCCCTGAACCACCAATATTAGAGGTCACATGCAAAGTTCAATTGGTTTTAGGGTCTGTAACACTGACCAGGAACAGATTGATGGGGACAACCCGGGTTGGCAGGGCCAGCCCCGCAAACAGGTCGTATTCCCCGGCATAATCGTTCCCTTCGACATATTCCTCGACGAACTCAACGAGCTCGTCCAGTGAGTTTTTCACACAACTTCGCAATAAATTTGACATCAGCGAAGCGATACATTCGAAGAATCTGTCCATCTTCTCTATCCGCATATCCTGCGAACACAATCATCTCTTTAATGCAATCTTAATTAACACATAGAAACAATCATATACAACTTGTTGGAACATTTCATGATAATAATAAATATTTTTTTCAGACAAAAAAGTCCATATGTATAAACATAAAATACAAGCAAAATTATATTTAAATATACACGTTGTACATTAAAAGTACATGTAGAAAGAATGATACACGTCATGCAGTAAAAAACATGTAAAAAAGGTAAAATAAAAATATATAAATATACACGTCATGCATTAAAAGTGTACAACTGACTAATCCTATAATTAATCACTGCATTAATTATATGCTCAGCAATGCTAATTACAACTACATATACACATCCACGATAACAAGTGATTTCTTAGTGCTACGATGATACAAATAGTTGATTACCTGTTGCTTCTGTATTATTATCAAATATATGTCATGCACAATAAGTGTAATAATAATATGCAAATATTTTAAACTCTATTTTTCAATATATTCAAACTTTATTTTGAGGTATCATGTGAAATATTTTTTGTCCTCCAACAACCGTAATAAATTGCCGCCAATTGTCCCACTCAATCTGACAATTACACAACAGAAGCATTCCTATTTCTGTATAAATCTTATGTGCCTTCATAATGGGATCTACATAAACCTGATTAGATGCTTTATGCACTGTTATTATAGCGTTCAACATTACGGTGCAAGTTCCACAAACAAAATCCACAGAACAACCCAACAGCCATTATTATAATTTTGGTTCATCAATTAACTAATACAAACCAAACCAAACCAAACCAAACCAAACCAAACCAACCAACCACCACCATTGAGAGAGGTTCATAGAGGACTGATTCTGAACATTTGTATGTTCAGTGCATTCTGAAAAATATCCTATGTGAACACACAATATCTTTAGGTAAACCAGATCAAGAGAATCCCAAAGATCTTCATGATTTTCACATGACAAAATTATATGCATTAATAAGTTAAATCATTTGCTTCAATTATGTGTTAATGCTAGTAGTGTGAATATGTTTAAAAATAGAAATGACAGATATTTGATAAGGGTGGGCTACACATAGATGAGAAAATTGTTGGACTCTCGATAAGCCAATGGCTTCCTTGTCCACTTGCCATCTGGAACTTGTTGTTGGGGATGGCAATCTTGTTAAATCTTGTTAAATTAGACTAACTTAGTATGTTAGTCTCTTACTATCAGAATTACGACCAGCTTTTGAGGTGACTGGGGGCAGCCGTGGTCTAGTGGTTAAGGTGTTGGACTCTAAATTCAACGGTAGTGAGTTCAAGACCCACACTGGGCACACTTTGGTTTCGAAACTTTTTTCACCCTACTTTGCCTCAGTCAACTCAGCTGCAAATGAGTACAAACACTGTTTGGAAGGTACCTGCGATGGACTAGTGTCCCATCCAGGAGAGTCAGTATAACTGCACTCTAAGTTGCTTCGCACACAAACCAGGTTTAAGCACTGGCCATATAAGCCTCTATGGCTTCCTATGGCGTAATGGCTTCCTAAGGCGTAATGCCTGGGGAATGACTTTACCTTTTTACCGTTTACCTTTGAGGTGACTGACATTAACGAACTAACTAGCTGGTCTCCCTACATAAAAGGCGAGACCTAAAATGGCACATATGAAAATGGCACATACTATAATGGCACAACTGAGGTAACAAAAATGGCACATTTGAATATAAAATGGGACTTATTAATCTTGAAAAAAATACATATTTGAGTATCAGAGAGAGCATAAAAATTTTCATATATTTTTAATGTTTTCATTAAAAGATATTTTGAATGTTTTCATTACATTAGTTTGATTTGGACACAAAGTAACCAGAGTTCAATTAAGACCACACCACGAACAATTAGATTTTTCATTATTTTTATGTGGTTAAACTGAATAATTTTGTGGACATGTGCATGTAACCAGTGATGTTTGATGTGATTATACTAATATGATATGCAAATGTCATTTTTTTCAACATTTATTTATTTGCGAGTCACATTTTATATTCAAATGTGCTATTTCTGTCTTTACCTCAGTTGTGCCATTATAGACAATTTTATGTGCCATTTTTGTATGTGCTTTTTTGTATGTGCCATTTTTAGTTGTGCCTTTTTGCCTTTATGGTGGAGCACCAACTAGTTAGTTGTGTACATGTAGATCAAACCTAGACTGCGGCTAGCTCCTGAACCTGCCCCAAGCTCTTAAAAATCACCAACATGAACAACTTAACACACCATACAACTGTCTGAAATGTTTAAAGAAATTTTTTATTTCTTGCAAAAATATCTTTAATGTGATTTTTTTAAGTCAGAAAAAAATACATGGTAGAGGAAAGTTTCAGTTCTTGATTTTATTGTAAGAAGACATTTTGAAAGGGTGCATTTTCAGTATCTTTTTTGGTCATGATTTTAATTTGAGACTCATAAGAATCACATGCGGTGCAGTGTCCACTCAAACCAGGTGACAGTGCTTAAATAAAGGGTGCTTGTGCATCCAAGGTAGTGTGATCTATGGTGGTCATAACTCCAGCACTTGGACGTACACTTTACCTTCTTGAACCACATAAACTAGATTAAAAGAACACATCAGAAAAATAAGTCTTAATGTAGGTCTACTGTAGCCATTAAAACAAAAGGTTATATAATTATTAATGTTTTTCCAAGAATGCTTGATTATTGAAGGAGCATCATCTCAAAATTTCAAACCAGTAGGAAAAACAACCTATCATAGTAATTCATTTTTTAAACACATTTTCTTTGGTACGTGATTAATAATTTAATGAGTCATCAATCAATCAAAACAATTAATGTATACATTTATAGTCAGTTCTCTCATGTTGAACCAATAAAGCAACATAATTATATAGATCATAGAAGGTAAAATATTTCCATTTTGTGTAACTCCTCCAAGTGTCCCACATTTTGAAGCCAACTCTTCCCTGTTAAATAACAGTTTACTGCTTAAATAAAATAAAATTATCATGTATATCATAAATAATTACATTTTATAGTTAAACTCCTCTAAAACGGCCACCAAAGTGACTGTGGTAAAGTGGTCTGATTAAGGGGGTGGCCGTATTACAAACTTCTAAAACGGCCACCCAAAATGACTGAGGTAAAGTGGCCTGATTAAAGGGGTGGCCGTATTACAGAGGCTGGTCAAATACACGTGGGAAAATATACTGGGATACAGAGGCCATTTTCAAGGGGTGGCCACTTTGAGGGGTTCTACTGTATTGTATACAAAATATACACTTAAAATATAATTATAAGAATAAATAAACAATGTAAAACATAATACAAGATACTGATAAAAAGTATGGTAAGAGGAGAAAGATATTTCATGAACAATACACGAGAGATTTTCTTTAAATAAATTTAAAATAAATAATAAATATAAACATAAATAATTACGTTTTAAATAAATAATTAAATACAGTAAATATAAAATAGTGAAAATCGGCTGCCTCAAGTCACTAGTTCTTCTCTAGAAAGTTCTTGATTTTACCCACCACGTCATCAGACGGCATACAGTTCTCGATGAGGTCACGATGCTGGTCAACCAAGACAGCTGATTCTGGAAGCCAGTTCTGAAGCAGAATGTCAGTGGCGCTCCGACACGATTCTGTGATGTGTCGCTCCAATTCCGGCATTGTCATTGGCATGAGATGACGCAATTCCGACACAGAGATCAGTCTCACGTCACCATATCTATGAAAGGTAGATTCTTATATAGTGTGGTATCAGTCGTACATCACCATATCTATGAAAGGCACATTCTTATGTAGCGCTGTTTCCAGTCTTTAGGAGTGCTCAAAGCGCTTTACCCTCTCGCAGACCTGTTCATTCCAATGCCAATTCGACTCCTCTGGGAAGCATTCAGCCTCACTGCAATTACGGCATGAAGACTATTCGTTTACATACCCACCACTATAGCCAGGTACTCATTTATACAACCGAGTGAACTGAGGCAGTGTGGAGGGAAAGAAATTGTTTAAGCTTCAAAATGGTAGCAAGAGAACCTCGATTGAGAGTCTGGTGTTCTATCAACTACACTACTACGCCCCAAGACACAACCATAGCTCTACGGTGCTAACCCTAGATTCAGTTCTTACCAATAAGAAATCAGATAACATCTCAGAATAATAGCATAACGTTTATTTTCCTCATAAAACAACGTTTACTTGGGTGAGTGCATTTTCCGACATGCTATACAGAGCAACAGACATTTCCTTTGCAGTTTCATACACAGTAATGTAGAGCTAAGAACAAGAATGTTGTTATCATCACCATAACAGATATTTAATTAATTTAGTCACCTTTTAATAGCACAACATGCAGTTATTAGGTGAGATCAAACATTCCCACACATTGATCATAAACTGCAGAAGCAAATCAAAGAAATAATCACTAATTACATATCAAAACATATACAAAACAATACATTAACAACTTGAGAATTTATAAAGATTACTTGGTGTGGAAGATGGGGGAATTAAGAGAAGAGATTGAAATGAAGAAACACCTGACGATGAAGGTAGTGGGAGCAGACTGTGACGAGCAGGACACATATTGTGAATGAGTGAGGAGAGAAAGAAAAGAGATCATGGAAAACATATGAGGGTGGTAGAAGAGGAAGACTGGAATCAAAGTGGATGGACAGTGTTTAGAGATATCTCAAAAGGGCAAGGAGTGAATAGTGGGAGGGATTGACAGAAGATCGCGACAGACGGAGACCACTCGTGGAGAGGGAAGAACAGAATCTGATGTGCCCCCCCACCCCACAATGGAACAATGGGGAAGAAGATGCTTACTTGGTGTGAAAGTGGTAGAGCAGGGCGGCCATGACAGGGTGTGTGACGTACAACTCTGCCTCCATGAAGACGCGGGCGATGTTGATATTCTCGTGCCACGGAAAATCATAACGTCCCACTCTCTCCACTCGCTGAAATACACAATGAATCTAGGTCAGAATTGTGTAATAATAGCAGTAATAAATCATGAAGATGACCGCTTTGACCATTCAAAGGCGAATTACTGTAGTAAAAACATTAATACATGAATTTTACTAAGTGAAATAGATATTAAGATGTCCAAAGCATTAAACTAATATTATCAATGGCATGAACGACAGTTGGTCATTCACCAGATGGCACCACTGACAGCCATTGCGCCTGGTCATTCACCAGATGGCGCCAGTCACAACCATTGCATCTCGTCATTCACCAGGTGGCACCAGTGACAGCCATTGCACCTGGTCATTCACCAGATGGCGCCAGTGACAACCACTTCTTGCAATTTGGCATAAAAATCTGCAAACTAATGATGTTCAACACTTCCATGTTTTTCTTCATACCTTTGGTAAAACGGAAATACCAAGTCTCTTCTGCTCTTCTTCATCCAGGAGTACATAATCCAACATTCCCTTCTTCATAGCATGTCTGTAATCCTTGTTCAGCTCCTAGCAGGAGGAACAAATGATACATCATTAAACAACAGTCATGGTTTTGACTTATGCACCTATAAGAGTTACTAAGCATAACCATTTGCAACTACAATTAAGAATTTCACGCAAGTGGTTAATTAGGAAAACCTTGTTGAACATACATCATTTTAATTTCGTGGGCCGTGTCACACTGTTAGATAACCCTACGTCACGACTGCAAGTAGTCTGGCAATATTCGCTCGCTAAATGAAAATATATTTGTATACACCTATTCCTATACTTGCCAATGCTGTTTGGTTAGAAACTCAACTTATGTAACATATTTTGGCCTTTCTTTACAAAACTACTCCTCTCTGAAATAACCCGTTTGATCGAGACTGCGTTGGTTGTTTATACCGCCAGTGCGTAATACGTCACATGGTAGTCTAGGTTACCTGATCATAGAACTGAGCATGCACATTTTGGTCACACTGGTTAACATGTCAGCCCTCAGTTAACCGGACAATTGACCAGAATATCCCACTTTTAGAACACATTCTGAGTAAACCACTGGCGTGATATTCTTGATTTTAATTGCACACGGTTAGTTTTTATTATCTCTTTTAGGTGCAAAGCCCAAAATCCATGACTTTTGTTTCGTTTTACCTTCAACATTTCAAAGTAGACAATCAAATCAGTTAATTTCATAGATTCTACTGTATTAGCCAAAATTCAATAATACTGTCGAAATAGACAATAAAACAAAATACACACATGCAGCTTAGTGGAAAAGTAGCATTAAATATTTCCATAGATGGCAATGATATTTTTTAGCATATCGCTGTTGAAACAATGGAAGTCCATTTTGATCAGGACCATGTGGTTGGCTGGATGTGTCTACTACACTAACTTCTAACACAAAAAAATTATCTTTCATTAGTCCTATCTTTCATGAATCCTTGATAGATGTTGTTGTAAAGAATTTAAACAATGAAAGTCCATGTTCATGCATTGGAAGTTAGTTTAATAGACTCATATCCAACCAACCACATGATGCAAATCAAGGTTGACTTCCATTGTTTTGACTCTTCAATAGGTTATATGTAATACATGTGTCTGATCTGATGTCAAGACACAGCGAAAAACTTAAATGATAATTAACTGACCTCTAAGAAATTTGTCTTGGCTGATTCGAGTGCCAGTAAATGTGTTGGCACAAGTGAATATATCTTCTGTAGCCACTGCGTAGACAGTGGAGCCACCATCGCTCCGTCGATGCATGTCTCGACCAACTCCAGGAATCTATAACATCCCACCTGTCTTTGCAAAATATTTAAAGAATTTTCTAGAACTACGTGAATGCTTTGAATAATTTGTTTTGAAAATATTTCCACAGTTGAAAATGATTTTTCAGTTACATTTTCTGCAAATTTAAAGCGTAATAATAACATTTGTGTGGGGTTTGTTTTGGTGGTTTTTGGGCCCCACATTTATTGTACTTGGCCAGTTAATCATTGGCAATCCCCATTGACTGCTCTGTACGAATCATCCGTAATATGTAATGGGGAATTGCTTTCGATATTTAGTTAATGCCCATTGTTATGCATACAACTGTTTTACTAAATGTCATTAAAGGGCACTGCCATTTAACAACCATGATTAATATGTTATTTTTATTGCTCTATAAACTAAGCAAATCACAGCAGGCAATTTTAAATGTTTAAATGTTACCTTTAAAATGTCCACCAAAAACGTTACCAGAAAGTTATCCAACACAATGTTTAGCTAATTTGAAGTGATGACCTTACCTGCCCCTGTCTGAGTGAGCTGGGCTGCCCGCCCGCGGTAGGCCGAGGGTTGATATGTAATAGGGTGGAAACACGATACTAAGACAGGCTGTTGTATGTGAATCATATGTCCGGATGTCCTGGTCCTCTGTCTCATAAACATCCACGCTTTCTACAGAATAACACAACAATCAGGGTTTGTATGAATTGTGTTTCACAAGACACGCCTTAACAAAATCAGCGTTGCTACTATAAACGTTGCTTAAGATGTATTTAATCAGCCGTGAAGAAAAAGGTAAAATACTATGGTAAAAGAATATTGTATCAAGGAATGTGACTAAGAAACTTGGGTGTGTTTCTAAAGAAGCATGTTTAAGGAGCAACTTTAACAGAAGAAAGGCACAGAAGGGCAGCAAGGGGAGGGAAGAGGGTGCCAATAGGGAGAAGTGGGAAGGGATAACATCTGGGGTGTGAGGAAGTACATGAACTAGCCTCACCCCTCTATAAAGGGAGCAACAAAGAAGAACACTGTACCTCTGTCGAACCCTGTGAGAGACATTGGCGTCTCCGAGTAATTGTCAACATTGTCCGACCAAACAGTGTCATTTGACAATGGGGAGTCTCCGTAGACAGGACTGTCATCATCAATGTTCCTATATATGTCTGTCTCACACCTGCTCAGCAGCGCAATGTCATCAAATAAATGAACAGCATCACACATGTGACAATAGTTGTCGTTTATATTAAGAATGAAAAGACTTGTTTTTATAATAATAATATATAGCATGGTATCGACACATGCCAAACAGAAATGGGACGACATTTATGAGTATGATTCCAAGTATGATTACTTCTGCGTGTAATCATGATTACAATTAAGAATGTAATTGACATAATTAAATAAATAAAAACCTTTATGTTATTATTATCACCAATGTTATTCAAGACAAAATCAAAAGCGATATTAAAATAGTCACTGTATATAATTTTATATACAGAATGAAGACAAAAGCTTGTCTGCGTTGTAGTTGCGACCTGGGCAACATAAATATGCACACATTTTTTATTGTGATTGTAATTATGATTACAATTACTTTGGCAATGTAATGGAGTATGATTTTTATTACTTGGTGTTTTGACCAATGTAATTGTAGACGATTACACACGATTATCTAGTACGATTACTCCATCTTTGAATTGCCAAAATTATTTCAAAACGACGAAGCGTAGTACAATACTCATATATGATGAGGTAGTCCACTCAGTGTGCATCGTTTTCATACCTTCGTCTCGGGGTGTCCCCATTAACCCCTGGCTGCACCCTGCTGCCTCCACCCTGGTCTCTGTGAACTGGAAGACAAACAGGCCATCTATAAGTACAACCGACAAGAATGGGGAAATGTTGATGGTATTTATTTGTTAAATGTAGTCAACACTGCTTATATTGAGCTACTAGGATGCATAAATAATTGCTGCATTAAAAACTTTAAAAATAAGTTAATTAATATAAGTTAGTATTTGTAGCATAACATTGTAATTTTTTATTCTATGAAAGTATAAAATAAATGTGGTCTATTTTGCCAAAATAAAATTATGCACTCATGAAAGAGCAGTCTAAATTCTTGTGTATGGTGCTAAGGTAGATTTTGAAAATTCTACCAAAGGTAGGATAAATTGGAAAACAATGTAACTGTGTTTGTCAATCTTAAATTTAAAACACAGCTGTACTGAAGAAAATGCATCACCATACACAAAACTAATACACAAAACTAATGAGACACCCACCACGTAACTGTTTTCTTATAACTTATATCAGCATTTACTCATTTTATTTCCATCCATGAAAAATCACAACGTAAAGAACTGTAATTAAAATATCATTACAACTATTATAATAATAGTTCACCTTCGCACCTGCATTGAATGCCCTTCCTGACTCTTGTGATTGCACTCTAGGTATTATCAGCATATCATTAAGTTTATTTCTATATATTAGGCATAGTGTGGTGAACATAAGCGAACACATTTAATGAGTGGCTATGTCAAATTGGAGCTACTAAAATAATTACACTACACCGCAGCTTGCACTGTCATTTAACACAATGCACTCAATACCGTAAATGGCTTGACACCCACTAACAAGTCTGCCTTAGATACGACCAGACTTGGGGCAATTACATTATATCAATTCCAATTCCACACCAATTACATTACAATTCCCCCTTAAAACTACCAATTCCAATAATCAATTCCATATCAAAACAACAGTATGTGTGCAGAGCAATCATATACACACTCAATACCAAAAAAATAACATATATTTTAGAGCGACTTTATTTAATTTCTTAACTTACAATTTCACCAATTCCAAATGTTCTTAAAAACAAAACACCAAGTCCAATTCCGGAATTGGAATATCCACGAGAAAAGATACAGATTGCACCTAAAATCGGCATCAAAAGGGTATTTAGAAATAAAAAAATGGCATTGTGTGTCATTGTTAAGTCACCAACATTGTGACAATGCCAGTACAATACATTGTGCATCATTGTTAAGTCACCAACAGTGTGACAATGCCAGTACAATAAGTTGTTTATCATTATTAAGTCACCAACAGTGTGACAATGCCAGTACAATAAGTTGTGTATCATCGTTAAGTCACCAACAGTGTGACAGTGCCTGTACAGTACATTGTGTCACTGTTAAGTCACCAACAGCATGACAGTGCCTGTACAATACACTGTATGTCGTTGTTAAGTCATCAATAGAGTAAAAGTGCCTGTACAGTACAATGTCAAACAAGACTGAGAATTATGCTCCCATACTACAGGTAATTAATGAACACTTCCTTGACATTGGAATTACTACAACCAACAGAGCGACTGAATCAGGCAGATTCTAAAGGCAGCAGCACCAGACAGCCGCTATTCACTGCAGTCACGTTACTGAAAGCAAATATTTACACCTTCATCCAATGTATAAATGCATTCGGCAGTGAGTAGATTTCATTAAGTGGCACCTTTGTATATTGAAATGGAGTTGCAATTTGTCACTCTTTGTCATCATATTTCTGTTTCTCGGCGGGTCGCCTAGTTTCAATGTTTATGAATACCTCAGACATAGCCATGCAAATCATTTGCTCTGCATACAGAGCTACATTCACAACATGCCAGCTACTTTAGTCCTGATGGCAATGTGCCAGGCAATGCAACATCTACCACCCACCCAATTCCAATTTTGCTTAAGAATATCAGGGCCATGTTCCACCTAGATCTTATAATGTAGTCGTTGCCATCATAGTAAAATATCAGACGCCAACAAAAGGAAATAATAATAAACATTGTTTAGTCACAATAAACCTAATAAAACAGACGTTTTATCTTCCAAAGGGTCATGAGTTTAAAACATAATGATGCAAATAAATATTGCACGGCTTAAAATTAAATAATATAACTAAATAAATTTTTTTCAATGTAATCATGATCAGGTGGTTTACTGTAATATAGTGATCTGAGATATTCAGAAATGTGTTCATCCAAGGATAATTACTAGATCGGAAAAATATAAAATCATTTCAAATAAAAATCCAACTCAATGGCTACATAATCCAACTTAAGTTCAACCATAGTTAAATACATTACGTAATAGCTTATCACGAACAAATGTTAAATTCATTGGCACAATGAAATCAGAGGTACATCAAGATGAAAGGGTTAGGCAATCTCAACATATACATCATTAGAGTTATTAACAGATATGCTAGGCAGCTAAAGGGAAGCATGGTTAAAATGAAAACATTATCTCATCACAATCTGATGTCCCAATTTGCTCGGAAAAATTCATTCCTTGATGTATTTTTGGGTAAAGAACACTCGTCTTTGTTCCTTAACTGCTGTTCAACTAACCTTGCTTGGGACTGGGGTGGCTCAACTAGCCACTTCAACAATTACCTTCACCTTCATCTTCACCCCTGACCGGGGCGATCGTAGGGGTGCCATTCACACAGTCCTCACCAGCGCTGTCTGTCCTCTGCTGTGCGTAGCAGGGTTGGTAGGTCTTGATGTGTCCAGTCTAGTATCTCGTCTATCCAGTTTTTTCTCTGGCGACCCTGACGTCTCTTGCCCTCCAGGGTGCCTTGCAGGATGGTTTTTGCAATGGTGTTGTGTCGAGTGATGTGGCCAAACCAGGAGAGCTTACATCGTTTCACTGTTGCCAACAAGGGCTCTTGCTTTCCAGCAAGGGAGTCCACTTGTTGTCTCACATATTCATTTGTTTTGTGCTCAGTATACAAATGCGGAGGACAATTAAGCTTTTGTAATTAACTTCTCATTAATGCGTGGAGTGATGTAAATAATCTTCTTCCCTGTGCATAGTCAAACCATTTGCAAGTGCACAAAGTCTTGTCACGTGCGTTGATAGTTTACAAACCAGCAGACATTAATCACAATTACCAAGTTTAAAAAAAAAAAAAAACATACCTTTAGCTCACATGTTCTGACCGTTGTGACAAATGTTACCTATTATACATCAATCGTGTTCTAATAACATGTCCAATCACTGGATGGTACCATGTAACTGTCGTTTCCTTGGAAACATGGGTGGCTCAACTATGGCTCAAATATATATATATATATATATATATATCTACCCAAACATGATGCTGGAGTACCCCAGTATCTTTCCTGCTCCAAGTCTCAAGTGCCTTATAACCTTTTTTCCCTTCTGTTTTTCCCTGCGGAATGATGTTTCCTATTTTTCCAACTCCCTCTGACAACATGACAAAAAAAATTATTTTCTCTTTGTGAATATTAAATTTTCTGAAAACAATCACAATTCTACAAGAAACGTACCAAATTTAGTCGACTCGTAGATCCGCGCCGAGCTCAGATGTCTGGCTGAAGGGCTGTAGTTGTTCCCAATCGCATCACTCACTCGATGGTAGAACTTCTTCTCCTTGCTAGGGGTAGCGATTGTGAAGGAGCCTCTCTCTAGAATCTTTGGTTTGTTTGTGAGGGAATTCTGAAAACAGGAGACATGTTTGTCTGACAGTTAATTTGATAAGATACCATTAAAAAATTCCCTAACTTTTCTTGTAAAAATGATATACAATCTGTCAATTATACCTTCAGAATACGCACAAAAAACAGTCAAACTTCGCTTTACGGTAACCTTGCTTTACGGTAACCTTGGTAAAACAGCCACCTCACCATTATGATCACCCTGGGACAATCCCAAATTATTTCCATAACAGTAAAGTACAGGACATTAGTTCAGCTAATTCAGTCACCTCGCTAGTCAGGTCACTCTGGCAAAGTCCTGTGCGTCACCTTAATATCGAGGTTCGACTGTATCTGCAGCAGGCCATTATGGCAATTGTGTGCTGGGATGCCAAACTTGAAAGATACTAAATATCAAAATAGTATCAACCAAGAAAGACCAAGGTTTTTCTATTTATTCTCAACAAATTAAAGTGAAAATGAATCATGTACTGAATTCTGGCACATAGCCTACTTAATTCCTGACCACATAATGTTGTCAGCAATTAAATGATGTATCACATAAAACGAACAAGCAACAATACCTTAGCCGACCAAGAATAATCCATCTCAACCACACACAGTGCGCTTTGGCAATGCTGCTTCAAATGTGGGCTGCACTGAGCTAACCGGATACATAAAACGTATACATTAATTAAACATGTATGTACTGCATATGCACAGCTAGCCTTCTTCATTTATTAGTCTTGCACACAAATGGTTATGCACTTAAAAAATTATTACTATTTTGGGGTACAACACTCAATTGCCTACCCACATAACAATTGAATTAATGGTGACAGGGCATAACTACTTTGGGCAATATCCCCTGCCAATGTCCCACAGGACAATACACAAAAACCCCCAATCCAAATGCATATATTAGATAATAATATAATTATCTACATCAATATTACTGCATAATTTAGTGTTACAATATAATCAGCTTTATTAATTTTCTTTCTATCGATTTTCTTGTAGAATTGCATAACAGGTAGCCACGTTTTTAAAAATGGATCCTTTGAATTGAACCCAGGTTTGAAACACAAACTCACAATTGCTTCCTCTTTGATGTCCTGTATTTACCCATGTACATTACACATTAAAAAGAATAGAGAGCATAATGAATATGAACGTTATTTTACTGTTGTTTTAAAGTTGCTTATAAACAGGATATTGTCAGGAGGGATATTTTCCTAGGGGGATATTGTCTGGGGGGACATTTGGCAGGGGATAATACATGTCCAGGGAGATTTAGTTTGGTAGTCATTGGTGGGGGGATAATAGATAATGTCAAGGGGGTTTTTATCCAGGGGAATTTTGTCCAGGGGGATTATGTCCTAGAATCAAATTCACACAGGCAATACAAGACAACCCTACCACCTTCAGTATTAAACAATACTACACGTGTCCCTCTTCTGATGACGTTCCCACACATTTAAGTCATAACATGTTTAAGCTTAAAATGGGAAATTTCAATTTGCACTGTGATTGCCAAGTCACATTATTTCAGTATTTCTGTTAATTATTTATATTTCATCAAATCATTGGAACACAATTCTAGCAGGCATACAGAAACATTGTAATACACATATATCATTGCATGCTTCATTAAAGGGAATGTTTGGCAACTTTCATTGGTTAGCCAAACAACTGTTTTATGGGACACTGTAATAGGGCATGCTAGTCTCGTTTGGCGCCATGTTGGTTTTACGCAAATTTGCACATAATTACCTATAGATGCTCATTTCCGGCCCCCAACGACACTCTGCCCACTATTACATTTCACGCATAAACACATTTGGAATTAAAACAAGGAGAACAAACAATAACACATTTACTTCTATTATTTATTAAAAAAACTATCATTAAAATGTGATAATACTAATTGTTTATTTTATGACATAAAATAAACATTTAACGTGTTGCGGTGTGCACAACTTGAGGGCCTGAAGTGCATTATCTCGTCAACTATCGCCTCGAAACGTGAAACACTTGTGTCCATTATACTGACTTTATTAGTATTCAAAAGATCTCGGTTGGCTAATAATAGGAATTCCTTAAAAATAATATCAGTAGAAAACGTGTTACTATTGTTGCCTTTCAAAATTTTTTTAAATACACGATTTGACAATAAATGAAAATTTGCTAGTTTTACAACATATATACAACATATATACAGCATATGTCTTTACCGCAATTAAAGACAATAAATTAAATTTTGAAGGCGAAATATAACGGATGCTTTATTAGTTCGTCAAAGTCCCATTTTATACATTTTCTGACAGTAAATATACTACAAAAATAAAGTTTAAAACATATAGTACAGCATTGTTAATTTGGATGTACTTTGAGAACCAAAAATTAAGAGAATTTCGGGATTTTAATTATATGGAACACCCAACTAGCTGTGTATCAGTTAACAAATGAAAATCACTGTATGCATTCCGTTTAATGATTCCTTTCAGAGGAACTGTAGTGGAGGTTATGGAGCACCCATGGGCATGCTTCTCTACCACCCTTTGCAAAAAATCTACTGATTTCTATAGAATATTCTATAGGATTTTTGTGGACACAACTGTGTAAAATTCCGAAAAAATTCTATAGTTCAAATTTTTATAGAATATTCTATATATATTTTTACAATATTCTATGGGATTTTTGTGGATATAGCTATAGAATTTGTAGTATTTTATTGTTTTCTTGATACAATATTCTATTGTGCTGTGCTCTATGTAATTTAAAAAATTTAAATTTAAGTACGCGTAAAAATTAAATTTAAGTAGGCGTAACATATTTCTATAAAATCTGTAGTATTCTATTGTTTTCTATGCAACATTCCATAGAATCTATAAATTTGTCTGCTATGGGCAGTGATTTGTCCTCTTATATATACTGCTGCCTTGGTATTTATAAGTGATGCTATAGTGGCGGATTCAGTACAAAGTGTACACCTGAGTAGAATGACACAGGAACACAATGAATCAGCACCAGTACACACAGGATTACGTACAAACAAACAATGACTAATCTGCGTATACACACAGGTATAGCATACCGTGAATGGGCCCCACTCAACCAGAACAATATCAGGTGGAAAACTGCTCTCTTCACATGCATTATATACACAAAAATAACCTCCTTGAAATTATATATGCTATTTGATATCTGTATTTCCTTGAATGCGCTGATATAATTACAGACTAGCTTAGTAGTAATAATATGTTTTTATTGGCCAACAGCTTTCTGATTGTGGTTTAATTTTGTGGCTTCCTGACACCCCTTGAACTGGCACGGCCCGGTGCAAATGCCTTCTAGGCTTATTGACAAAACATCGGAATATTTCTGTATTGAGAGGACAATTTTCCAAGTAATTAGTATTACGGATCATTACTAACAACTAGTTTTTGAACTATAACCTCAACCAGTTTAGCCTAGTGAAGTTAATCTCTTTATAATTTCACGAAATAACGTCCTGCTACAGAGATCTTTCAGCAGATTGTGAGGAAAATATATAAATGTCCGTGGTTGAAATGTACCTAGTTGTTTTCTAGAAGTACACTGACTTTCAGGCCACCTGAGGTAATTAAGGTTTACTATAAAACAATCCTAATCTGTGAATGAACAAATTGCACTTTAACATGTAATCATTTGTATTAATTTGACCACACCAAAGAATGACAACATTCTATCATCTAAACCACAACTACGCCAAAACGTTTTCACACCAATCGTACAGGTGCAATAATTATACGAAGTCAAAAGTGAAGCACATTAATGTGGTTCTAAGGAACTGTGCACAGTTGTAACATCAGAATTATTCTAAATTGTATACATACATACATACATACATACATACATACATACATACATACATACATACATACATACATACATACATACATACATACATACATAGTCAGTGTAGTCAATGTAGGCATGTCTTGGCATGCAGTATTGGCTTGTGTTCCCCTAATAAATTAGTTAATACTGTTGACCTCAAGCTGGATCAATATATGTATCAGTTACCATATATAATTAATCATCAACTGTCAGTTAGCTGGAACAAGGTTTGGCACAATGTCCATTATATTGGTCAAATGTTTAATTTGTTAATTTCTACTACCAAAATACTGAAATAATATTTTAGTAAAATACTAACGTAACATTTTTTTATTACATTAAGATTATTATTAAACTGTTTTCATTATTTTAGCATTTTAGCATTACTGAGGGGTGTCACAGGAAGTGGCAGATTGGTCCTAAAAATTGGTGGGAGGTTGGCCTCAAAAATAGGTGAGAGGTAGGATTGGCCGGAGGCGAACTCTAAAAATTTTGTGGGAGGTTGCCCCCAAAACAGGTGGGAGGTTGAGACCCCTGCCACACCCTGGGGCCCCCTCATCACTCCAACCACAGCTCAGAATATTCTATGATTGGTGATTTGAACCATCAAGGCTTGATCACTGCTTTAAATGTATGAACAATCCAACTTGTTATAATGCTAGATATCTAGATATAAAGGTCAAGTGGCATATGGTCATGACTGCTTAATTACGTTTTACAACCTCTATCCAAATACCTATGTGCTCACTACAGACTTTGTAAAATTCCGAAAATATTCTATAGTTCAAATTTTTATACAATATTCTATATATATTTTTTAGAATATTCTATGGGATTTTTGTGGATATAGCTATAGAATTTGTAGTATTTTATTGTTTTCTTGATACAATATTATATTGTGCTGTGCTCTATATAATTTTTTTTAATTCAATACAAATCTATTGAAAATTTAAGTAGGAGTAAACTATTTCTATAGAATCTGTAGTATTCTACTGTTTTCTATGCAACATTCCATAGAATTGCACAGCATTTTATAGACTTCTATAGATTTTTCTGCTAAGGGCAGTGATTTGTCCTCTTATATATATTTCTGCCTTGGTATTTATAAGTGATGCTATAGTGGCGGATTCAGTACATAGTATACACCTGGGTAGAATGACACAGGAACACAGTGAAACAGCACCAGGACACACATGATTACATACAAACAAACAATGACTACCGCTAATCTGCGTATAGTCGCCGTATACACACAGGTATAGCATACTGTGAATGGGCCCCACTCAACCAGAATAATATCAGGTGGAAAACTGCTCTCTTCACATGCATTATATAAACAAAAATAACCTCCCTGAAATTATATACACTATATGATATCAGTATTTCCTTGAATGTGCCGATATAATTACAGACTAGCTTAGTAGTAACAATGTTTTTTATTGGCCAACAGCTTTCCGATTGTGGTTTAATTTGTGGCTTCCTTACCCCCCTTGAACTGGCATGGCCCAGTGCAAATGCCTTCTAGGCTTATTGACATAACATCGAAATATTTCTGTATTAAGAGAGAGGGCAATTTTCCAAGTAATTAGTATTACGGATCGTTACTAACAACTAGTTTTGAACTATAACATCAACCATTTTAGCCTTGTGAAGTTAATCCTTTTATAATTTCATGAAATAACGTCCTCCTACAGAGATTTTTCAGCAGATTGTGAGGAAAATATATAAATGTCCGTGGTTGAAATGTACCTAGTTGTTTTCTAGAATTACACTGACTTTCAGGCCACCTGAGGTAATTAAGGTGTACTATAAAGCAATACTTATCTGATAATGAACAAATTGCACTTTAACATGTAATCATTTGTAATAATTTGACCACACCAAAGAATGACAAAATCCTACCATCTAAACCATAACTACGCCAAAAAGTTTTCACGCCAATCGTACAGGTACAAAAATTATATTAAGTCAAAGGTGAAGCACATTAATGTGGTTCTAAGGAACTGTGCACAGTTGTAACATCAGAATTATTCTAAATTGTATATATATATATATATATATATATATATATATATATATATATATATATATATATATATATATATATATATATATATATATATATATATATATACATATATACAGAGTCAGTATAGTCAATGTAGGCATGTCTTGGCATGCAGTATTGGCTTGTGTTCCCCTAATAAATTAGTTAATACTGTTGACCTCAAGCTGGATCAATATATGTATCAGTTACCATATATAATTAATCATCAACTGTCAGTTAGCTGGAACAAGATTTGGCACAATGTCCATTATATTGGTCAAACGTTTAATTTGATAATTTCTACCACCTAAATATTGACATAAAATTTGACTGAAACACTAACGTTAATTTTTTTATTAAATTAAAACTATTATTAAATTGTTTTCATTATAGCATTACTGAAGGGTGTCACAGGAAATGGGAGATTGGTCCTAAAATTTTGTGGGAGGTTGGCCCCCAAAACAGATGGAAGGTTGAGACCCCTGCCACACCCTGGGGCCCCCTCATCACTTCAACCACAGCGCAGAATATTCTATGATTGATGACTTGAACCATCAAGGCTTGATCACTGCTTTAAATGTATGAACAATCAAACTTATTATAATGCTAGATGTCTAGAAATAAAGGTCAAGTGGCATATGGTCATGATTGCTTAATTACGTTTTACAACCTCTATCCAAATACCTATGCGCTCACTACATACATATGTTCCCAGTGTCACTGCAAGGCTGACCCTGTATGACACATGGCTGTCATTTATAAGTATGCAACGTTAACCTCAATAAATATAATTAATTCAACCAAAAAACAAGTTCATATTTACATTCACGTCTACAGTTTCAAATCAATCACTAATATTATTTGCACATATACATATATATATATATATATATATATATATATATATATATATATGTTCCTCCTCTACTGTATGGTATTCACAATCCTTGTCATACATTTTTTACCCTCCTTTAAAATATCATCAATGAGACAACTGCAGAACAAGTCTACTATTTTCAGTAACATTTATGATTTTAACACTTGTAACCAGGAGTCACTTAAACAATTGATTCACGATCCACTCAATAAACATTCGGTCAACCGTTAATTTCCTATTTTCCTTACATTACCGTGTGAACGGAAACAATAACAAATTGGAAAATCACTTTGTAGTGTGTGCCAGGATCTTCAAGTACTACGATAATCAATAAGTTTTGAGTGCAGTTTTGTTTGTAAGCATTAACAATGCCTACAGTGGAATGACGTTTGATCAATGGTTGGTGTCGCTAAGCTATCAATTATTGTTCTAAGTCTGTATAAATGTAAAGATATGAGTCTCCAATGTTTGACCTGAGCGTGGACTGAACTATTGGTCAAATCACAATGGCTTGGTGTCTTTCAGGTGGACATATTATGTGTCTTTCAGAAGAGACTCGGAAAGGCGTTGTTCCCTTCTACCTGGTGCCTATGCCAGGGGAAGTAAAAGATCCCATTCCAATGGGAAAAAACCAGTAGTGGACTCAAAGAGCCAATGGTTTCTATCTGCAAAAACCCATATGAGCACAGCATTAGCTGCTGCTAAAACACTTGCTCTGATAAGCACCTTGAGTGCCTTGTCAAAGCGCTATGAAAGACAATGCATGTTATTATTATTACTTAATTAAAAGAACCTCTTTTTCAGGAAAGCTGCTGAAAGGTTTGCTTGTCAGATACCCACAGTGTTCTAAGAGATATGCTAATCAGGTATTCATTATCAAATATGGATTTGATTTTATAGTAACTATTGCATCTACAGAGAGCATTTGAATTAAGCCATTGGTTCCCTCTTGAAATCTGTACTATGTGGCACCAATTCTGTAAATAATTACTTACCATTATAATTCTTTATAATCAATTCCAATACATACATACTAATATCTACTATGTGGTTCAATTTGAGTGATCTGATCAGGAGTTATATAATATATTGCAGCAGCGGCTTTTATAACAGTAAATATAGCTATATTGGCTGTGACAAGAGTAAAATGATAAGTGTTATTAATGATAGTCCTGTGAATACAGTGTGGTTACTGGCAGCATACAGTTGGCCACTTATAGCTCTCATTTATAGACCAAGAATAACCAGTTGTCTGACCTTATGTAAGCCCGGTCTTACTCCAGCCAGTAACATTTAACAAGGTGTGACAAGGACACCCACCTGTGCTGCTATAAGGGGTGACAAGGACACTCACCTGTGCTGCACACAAGG
This sequence comes from Lamellibrachia columna, assembly GCA_963662155.1. Lineage (NCBI taxonomy): Eukaryota > Metazoa > Annelida > Polychaeta > Sabellida > Siboglinidae > Lamellibrachia > Lamellibrachia columna. The sequence continues at coordinate 24,399,165 of OY759275.1, forward strand.
GGTGACAAGGACACTTACCTGTACTGCCACAAGGTGTAACAAGGACACCCACCTGTGCTGCCACAAGGTGTGACAAGGACACCCACCTGTGCTGCTACAAGGGGTGACAAGGACACCAACCTGTGCTGCTATAAGGGGTGACAAGGACACCCACCTGTGCTGCTATAAGGGTGACAAGGACACTTAACTGTACTGCCACAAGGTGTAACAAGGACACCCACCTGTGCTGCCACAAGGTGTGACAAGGACACCCACCTGTGCTGCTACAAGGGATAACAAAGACTCACCTGTGCTGCGACCAGGGGTGGCAGATGCTGCATACAGCAGGGACAGGGAGGGAGTGTCAGGCTGCTCCCAGTCGGCCGGGAACAGAATACCTGCAGCAGAGACAGAAGCTACACAAATGGACCGACAGGCAGGCAAGCAGAGAGACAGAGAGACAACAACAGAGAGACATATAGAAAGATGGGTGGATGGTCAAAGAGACAGACAAACAGACAGATATAAATTCAACGTGTTATGGTTATGTTGTGTGTGTCCAACGCACATTACAGTCGAGCCTCGTTATAACGCAGTGGTCGGGATCCACAATTTCGGACCACGCTGTACGCAAGGCGCGTTACGTGTTCTCATATCTGCCACCAGGGAGCTACTAAACAACAGTGATCGCCACCCGCTGCACCAAGCCCAAGAACGCTGTCGAAGCCCTGTGTGCTTGCAGCACAGTCTTATATGCCAATATGCAGTTTATGGAACTTATTAAACGAGTATACTAGCATCAACGTGTATTATTTTTAAATGTCACACACTCTTGACTCTTGAACTGAATAAAACACATGTACGTATACCGTTATGGAATAGATCTACTACGATGATGATGTACCAATAGGCCTACGAATCGAAAATAATAACCTGGATCTGAGCAACCGAAAACGTATATGATTTGACAAACGTAGTATGTAAGCTGATAAAACACAGAAAACGACAATAGGCAGAATTAATAATTGTTTCACTTCGTCTTTCAACCAATCTCGACAGAAGCATAAATTTATTACGTGCCACTTAACATCGATTCATCGTTTCATATGCGAATGATGAATTCTTATTTTCGCACACCGGTAGAGCCTTGGGTTAGGAATTTGGCATGTTGTTTTCGTGCACTGGTTTCACGTGCATTCAAAACTGTTTATCTGATTCTTATGCGAGGCGTATTTGTGAATCTCGATTGCAATTTACAAACCGTCGAAGCGAAGCCACCGATAGCGATTGATGTCCGCAGCAGCGCAAAACAAACAACACGTTGATACTCATTCATTGACATTGTTCGCCTAATGTTTCTTCAGAATAATTGTCAAAGCAATTATTCTAAGTAGGTTTAGGCAGGCCCATTTGGCATTTTCCCCTGGCGGCTGAAATTCGGGGTCCATGACCGATTGCGTTATATCTGAATCCGCGTAATAACGGGGCGCGTAATAACGAGGCGCGTAATAGGGATCATGCCTCAGTTAGACTTGCTGGTGTGTTACAGACGAATGTAGGGCACAGTAATATTAGATGTGTAATTTATAAAAAATCATATCATCTGACATAAGTCATAACTGCATTTGAGCCAGGCACATTGTCATTGGCAAGTTTGCTGGTAGAACATGTTGGCAATGTAACTGTGGATTTTTAGATGATTTCAATAGGCGAAGGATTTTTGGCAATTTTTTCGCCACAAGGCATGTGTGCGTAGTAATTCATGCAGAAATTGGTAAAAATTGACGCGTATGGCACGTTCAGGCATTTTAAATGAGTTAGAAGTATGATACTTTGACTAAACTCGACCAGCATGTCAATGAGATTATGACAATGGCAGGTAAGTTTCAGAATTGTTGATGGTCCCGTTTTCTTATACTCATGACAAACGTTAACATGGTCGCCAATGGGAAACGTAACAGTAGGTTGAACCCAATAACGAGGCGCGACTGCATGTAAGCAATGTGTTTGGGGTATCAAATTACATTGGCTTGGGCTTGGCAAAGGCCCGACATCCAAGACCAAGTCCCAATATTTTATCACAGAATCTCTGTGTTATCGCTATGGAATAACATGACACGTCTATGTCGTATTTCGACCCCAATAAATGAATCGTAAAGTAGAAGTGTCACAAAAACCGGTACATCGTAAACTTATAAAGACAAGACGGTATATATGACAGTCTACTCACATCATGCGTCGCCATGATTCCCCAACTTCCGATCACTGTCGACACGAGCTATTGCGACGCCACATAGCATAGAACCATAGGCCATACGGACCAGACCGGCACAGTTCGGCGTATGAAATGAGGATTATCGCACGTGTACTCACAAAGCTCAGTAACTGTCGTTTGTTAGACTCGAGGGAGATCGAAAGGTGCGGCGCCTCGAGCCGCTTGGTGCGCTTTTCGTATGCAAATGAGTCGTCCAGACGACACCTCGCGCAACGTAGGCGAAAAAGGCGCGAGCGCGCGGAGTTGTTGGCCGAGAAAGTTTGACGGGGGCGCCGCGCTAATGACAGAGTAAATAACATTTAATGATTTAGTGCGTAGATGCGATTCTGTTTGATTTTATTCAGTCTGTTTGTGCCCGTTTTGTTGTGTATATTGCCTTCTGCAAACAAGCGCCACGCTACACTGACATCGCACGCTTGATTGCACCCAAGCCTGTAAACACTGAATGCAGCCGATTGTCTGTAGTGTCCATTTCTAAGCTCTACACAGGCTATCTGTAGGCTTGATTAAATCTCGGACATACTGAACCAACTTATCATATAATGTAGATCATACTAAAACTAGACCTAGTACCATGTCCAGGCTTAAATGCAACCGAGGCAAACTGCCAAAAATAGGCCACATAAAGTGAATTAGGCCTGTTTTATCAACCAATTATGTCATTGTCGCGTTCTTGCCACCATATATCGTCCTCTGAGAACATGTCACTGCTAGTTTTGTTTGTTGAAAACAAATTGGTATTTCTTAACAATGGGCCTAACATGTTTTAATCAAGATAACAGTTGAAACCTTCATTATTTCGAAACAGTGACCCGTCATTTCTATAGCAAGAACCAGGGGCGGATGTAGGCTTGTTGGCAGGGGGGTCTCGGTCAGTCGTAGTCGTATGTCGTTCTACTTACGAACCGAGGGGGGACGATCCATGTGTAGTCGTTCTACTTACATAACTGGCTGCTAATACTTCAGTCTTTACATTTACACTAATGCCGGTGTAGGCCTGTATCTGTTTTCCTTTACCGTAATATTTGCTACGGGCACTGAGGGTTCTTAGACCCCCCCATCCATGGCCTAGGGGTTCTTAAGACCACTAAGACACCCTGGATCCGCCGCTGAAGTCTTATACTTCTCCCACCTGTTTGCGGGGCCAACTAATCTCCCACCTACCAAGATTTTTTAGAGTCCACTTCCCACCTATCGCCTATTTTGGAGGCCAACCTCCCAGGTTTTCACCAATGTTTAGGACCAACTTCCGACTTCCTGCCACACCCACTTCGTTACGGGTAGACGGTAGGCTGCTGGTAGCACTGAACTGAACGTATACGGCTACCATGGAGCAGTAACCAGCTAGATGTTGGCTGTTATCCGCTAATTAAACTTACCTTCAGAATGCACCTATCAGTCTTGTTTTGAGAGGACGCTGTTTGAGTAAGGGTCGTGCTAAACCCCCCTGTGGCGATCGTCGTCTGCTATACCGTGAACACGAAACGTCACCTGTTTTAACAAGATTGGTTCCCATTCAAAACAAAGACCTAAAAGGCAAATAACAAGGAAACCACTGGTTTACCGAGCATCCAACGATTGTTCATACCCATGTTGTGTAACCCACACTTCTGAGTCTCTGGTTTCCATTCTACACTGTTCCTTCATTGACAGTATTCAGTGTCCTGTAGTTCTAGAGTCATAAGTGAGAAAACATATTTCTATGTTTTCATAACCATTTATGTCCCCCCCCTCTCTCTCTCTCCCTCCCTCCCTCTCTCTCTCTCTCTCAAAAGTTCATGCAGATGAAACAGACAAGAAAAAATTACTGGTGTAAAAATAGTATACGTTAAATGTTGTGCTGAAACTCGCATATAAATGTTTACATTGTGCACTTTTTTTATACTCATTAAGATATGTTTACATCATGTCTACTGGGGGCAAGGCGCCCCTTACAGTGTTGAATTCATCACACACAAGTTTCACTTTTTGATCGAGACTCAGCAAACGGGAAGGGGAAGCTAAAGGGGAAAGCACTGGCTTCTAGACGAGGGATCCAGAACGAGTTTCACTCTTTGATCGAGACTCAGCAAACGGGAAGGGGAAGCTAAAGGGGAAAGCACTGGCTTCTAGACGAGGGATCCAGAACGAGTTTCACTTTTTGATCGAGACTCAGCAAACGGGAAGGGGAAGCTAAAGGGGAAAGCACTGGCTTCTAGACGAGGGATCCAGAACGAGTTTCACTTTTTGATCGAGACTCAGCAAACGGGAAGGGGAAGCTAAAGGGGAAAGCACTGGCTTCTAGACGAGGGATCCAGAACGGAACGAAAGACGCAGCGAAGAAGCAAGACAGAAGATGCGTCAGCACCAACAATGAAGAGGAAGCATGGCCGTATGTCACATGCGGCGAGCCCTTCATGAACCGTAGACATCAGGAGGCGTGGGTACAGTGCCAGTTGTACAATAAATTCGTTGTTTTATCTGCCCTGACAGCGAGTAACTAAATTGTGAATGTTTGATGTTAGTTTAGATAAAAAATAAAACAAAATGGTTTTTTTACATTTACCAATTGTTTATTTAATTTCAGTATTCGTATTTCATACAGTGCAGAAATACTGTTACTATTATGGGTTACGCTCCCGGAGGCTTCTTACCCCATGTTCGCTGGGTCATGTCTCGTAAGCTTAAAGCAAAGGATACATTTTCAATAGACAAATCATTGTCTACACAACGAATGCTAACCGAAAAGTCTTCACGTCCGTCAATGTCGGTCGTTGCTTTGGCGTGTAAACCTAAACATGGACATTCCTTGGCTAGTGTAGTCATTTCTCTGTGAGTATCGTGTGCAATTTACTCGATTACTTTTCTCGATTATTTCATTTTCGATGGTAAAGTCAAATATCACACACGTGACATTTAATGGAAAACCTGCCGTTGATTCACTACCTCTAAAAAACACACAATTGGTGCGACTGCCCGAATATGGGAATGCATGAGATGCGATGACTGTGGGAGTTAGGGGAGGTAGTTGGGGTGGAGAATGAGAGCGAGGATTGGGGGGTGGAGGGGTGGTACAGACGGTTGATGGAGACGGCAATGAAATGTGACCAGTGACGAAGAAAAATCGACGACCGGTATCGGTGCCAGCCTCACCCCGGATTTCAGGGGTAAAGAGGAGAGCAAAAAACGGCTGAACTTTTTATATGCACCCTATATGTTGTTAGCACATTATTGTAAAATTTGAAGGATTTGTTTTAATATGACGAGGAAGGAGAAGAATATAAACGAACTGGACGTAAACGCGATGCGTACGTAATCTAGCGGCGCCACCTGGCGGGGTTCTACGTTCACGCGCGTGCACGCGAATGACGTCACAAACGTTACTAGTTAAACTCGTACAGCAAGTCGATGGCTGCAAGTCGTTAACTGCTCAAGTTCAACTCGGTGGAAATCTGCGAAAAAGTCAAGCCAATGTTCAACAGATGAGTGTATATACACTGCATAGGGTACTGTGGGGAAGGACGAGACATGTTATCCTTTGAATTCATATTTCACTGTTGACAAGAGCAGGAATTAAACAACTATTTTATGACCAGCACTGGCAGCAGTTTCGTTGAGAAAAGAGCACGATTAACGTTAATAATTTTGGGTGAGTAGTGAATACCATCGTAGTATTCAGTACTGTAGATACCCCGATTATCGAGGAATAAGCTCTATATGGGGAATAGCGTGCGGAGCGAGTACTTTTCCAGTGATTTAAAAGGCAGCGATATAAAAGTTACGTTAAAAGTTAAAAACAAGAATAGAATATTAAAAGTTAATACTCAATAAAAGACAATATCAATGATCTACTTTGGACGAGTAATGAATGCCATCGCAGTCGATTCAGTATAGCTTACATAGTGCAGATTTAACCAGATCATGTGTTGATTCACAAAATCGCCCTACTGTTTATCTGTCTACATTTCGGAGCGCGCACGTGTGTGCATCAGTTCACATCCATCAGAAAGAGACGTTTTTACCGTGTCTCTTGCCCCCCCCCCACCCCACATTACCCTATTGCTGTGTATGTAACATTTGCCTGAGCTTTGATTATACATTTCGGATATATTTGGAGAGAGGGAAGAGAGAAGAACGGAAGAAAAGGAAAATTATGTATGACTAGTCGGCTATCAACAACGTGAAAATAAATTATATATATATATATATATATATATATATATATATATATATATATATATATATATATATATATATATATATATATATATATATATATATATATATGCATTCATGTCACGCAGCCTCCCAGCCTGTCGACGAGATAACTGTCACGGTTAATGTCAATACAGAGAAGTTGTGTTTTTCTTTCTGACAATTATTTGGTTGTTCCATCCAACGTGATTCATGAATTAATGGGTTGTCCCGGGTCCAGATCTCGCCTAAACTGGCGACAACGAGTAGGCAGGTGCCTATGATACCCCTGCCCTTGAGCAGATAATACGGTCTCTCGCCACTGTACACGAGCTTCTGTAATATTTGTATTATTAAGTACACGCACGGGGATACAATTAGGTAACGAGGTTGATTGACAGGAACACAATTAGGCAATGAGGTTGATTGATAGGGACACCATTAGGTAATGAGGTTTATTGGCAGGGACACAATTAGGTGATGAGGTAACATACAGGGATGTAATTAGGAAATGACGTTGAAAGACAGAAACACAATAAGGAAATTAAATAAAAGAACATAAATATAATTAGGAAATGACGTAGAAGACACAGACACAAAGACACAGTTAGGAAATAACATTGAATAACAATGATACCACCAGGAGATGACGGAAATATATAACTGAGAAAACTTAATTAGTTGAAAGATGTTTAATAAAGGCAAAGCACGGGGTGGGACGTTGAACGCAGGAGAGCTCGGGAAAGACAAGAGATTGTGGTTGGAAGGAATAAATGAGGACGTAGCCAAGAAAAGGGCAGATATGAAAATTTAACAAGATTTGCCATCCAAGCCAAAGGCCCAGATGGCAAGTGGACAAGGAAGCCATTGGCTTATCGAGAGTCCAACAATGTTCATCTACTTATAGCCCGCCCTCCTGAGATATGTGTGGATGGGAAGATATGTGAGAAAAAATAGGTAAGACAGACATACTCAAGCAAGGACAGAGTCCCGAACAGGCAAAGGCGCTTACATGTACAATATCGCATTGTATTAATACGATGTGAATCACAATTAGAAAAGAACATAACAATTTAAGCAAAATTACGTGCAATGAATTAATAGCATCACGCAACGTACAGCTAATTGAAGAAGTGATAAGTAGATTGCTCGTGTGCAGGGGGTTGAGGCCGGGGGACCACGTACCATGGCGTTGTATCTGGATTTGTGTCGGATCACAGGGGTTATGCTTCTGAAGATCTGGACATGCACGGGGATTTTTGTCCATTGTGAATATCTATATTATAGATTCCATCAAACTGTCACACAGATTTGATAAATTTGTAGTCGTGATTAGGAAGTGAAAAAAGCCTTCCTTTGATAATAACGTATTTTATCAAATGTACGCGCAATTATTTCGTATATATGGTATATATGGTAAGTGATCATTCGGAGTGCACTATATTACTCAATAATATTACGCAGTACGCGTTATCCTCGGTTAAAAAACGTGCCGCATCGTAAAAACTACATCCATTTAAGTTCTTATTGTTTTCCTAGTAAACTGGAATTCATCACATACAAGTTGAACTTGTTGATCTAGAGTCAGCAAACGGGAAGAGGGAACTAAAGGGGAATCACTGGCGGCTGGACGAGGAGCACAGAACGGAATTAAAGATGCAGTGAAGAAGCAAAAGAGAAGACGCGTCAACACCAGCAATAAGAGGGAGCATGGCCGTGTGTCATATGCGGTGAACTGGAGACCTCGAGAGGTGTGGGTACAACGTCAGTCGTACAATTACTGCACGCCAGGAGTTCGTTGTTTTGTGTGGCCTAAAAGCGAGTTCGAGATTAACTAAATGATGCATGTTTGATGTATGTTTGATGTCTGGTAAAACATAAAACAAAATAGTTTGTTTCATTTAAGTATTCGTATTTCATACAATGGAGAAAGTATGTTACTGTTATGGGTCAAGATGCCCCCGGGGGCTTTTTGTCCAGTGCACACATGCACCCATGGGTTAGGCAAGACGCCCCCTCCTACAATATATTTAATTAACGATAACATTCTTTGGTGTTGTCAATCGTCACTAGTGTTTTGGTATTACATACAACACAACAATCGCATGCCAGCATAGATACCTGAAAATAAAACTTTATGAATAACTATAGTCATTTTCCCATAAGGGGGCTCCTTGCCACACCATACCCTATATGACGTAACTTTGGACAATCGAAGAAAAAAGCATTACATTGTCAACAATTGTACGTAATTGTTCGCGCTGCGTTGCGAACAGCTCTTTGTAATAACTACAAAGGGTAATTCGAATAAAAAACATTGAGACGACCCGACCGTGGGGACGTAGATGAACTCTTGAAAGATTGACGCCCGAGATGCAAAGCGTCTAGGAGGAATATCATGGTATACAAACATACATATATAAACATACATACTCACGGTATACAAACATACATACTCACGGTATACAAACATACATACTCACGGTATACAAACATACATACTCACGGTATACAAACATACATACTCACGGTATACAAACATACATACTCACGGTATACAAACATACATACTCACGGTATACAAACATACATACTCACGGTATACAAACATACATACTCACGGTATACAAACATACATACTTACGGTATACAAACATACATACTCACGGTATACAAACATACATACTCACGGTATACAAACATACATACTCACGGTATGCAAACATACATACTCACGGTATGCAAACATACATACTCACGGTGGATTGTATTAAAATTACGTCAGAGCTGCAAAACCAGAATAAGCAGATCCTGTGCAACATGCTGTCGACTCATGTCGCCAGGTACTTCGTCATACATTGGCAGCAGCTAGAACAGCAGCTTGAGCAGCAGCTAGAGCAGCAGCTAGAGCAGAAGCTAGAGCAGCAGCTAGAGCAGCAGCTAGAGCAGCAGCAGCAGCAGCAGCGGCGGCGGCGGCGGCGGCGGCGGCGGCGGCGGCGGCGGCGGCGGCGGCGGCGGCGGCGGCGGCGGCGGCGGCGGCGGCGGCGGCGGCGGCGGCGGCGGCGGCGGCGGCGGCGGCGTCGGATTATTAGGCACGTGTCTAAGACCCACGAAGGATGGCCTACTGAAACATCCGAGCATGAGTAATTACACAACTTTTATAACAACAATGCGCAGCTGCGTCAAAAATAGATTGCAACGCCTAAGAGCAACTGATTGAGTTCATAAATAAATGTAACGCTCAAATGCACACTGACAAACACTGAAACGTCGTCGGTCAGGTCACGCACTGGTGGTCGTTCAAGCAACCTGCATAGTAACGAGAGATTATTATTGCATGATTAAACCGCGGTGTAGTTTAATTCAACTCGAGAAATAAGTCAGAGAATTACAGACCAGTGAGTTTAACGTCAGTGATTTGTAAATTATTAGAAAGGTTAATTAAAGACCATATGGTGGACTTCCTCGTTAAGCATAAATTATTAAATTCATCTCAACATGGATTCCTTAAAGCGAGGTCATGCTTAACAAATATGTTATGTTTTTTGGAAGAAATCACTAAGTGGATAGACATGGGATCGCCAGTAGATATTATCTACTTAGATTTTCAGAAAGCTTTTGACAAAGTGCCACATCAAAGATTGCTACTTAAATTAAAAGCCCATGGTATCGGGGATAGCATAACTGACTGGATAGAACAATGGCTGACTGACAGAAGACAACGAGTTGTAGTAGATGGCGAAGTTTCAAATTGGAAATCGGTTTTGAGTGGGGTACCTCAAGGATCAGTATTAGGACCTATATTATTCTTAATTTATATCAATGACTTGGACGAGAGTATAACAAGTAACGTACTGAAATTTGCGGACGACACAAAACTGTTTAGAAAGGTTAATACTGATGGTGATAAACAACATTTACAAAACGATCTAGACAGATTAGTGAAATGGTCTGAGAAATGGCAGATGCTGTTCAATTTTGGGAAATGTAAATGCCTACATACAGGACATGGGAACTTGAATGTAAACTATAAAATGGGAGCTACTGTTCTTGGTACTACTGTAAAAGAAAAGGACTTAGGAGTTACAATAAGCGCTGATATGAAAGTTTCAGAGCAGTGTGGTATTGCAGCTTCAAAGGGTAATCAAATTCTTGGATTGATTAGAAGAAACATAACATATAAGGGAAAAAAGTTAATTATACCTCTTTATAAAGCAATAGTTAGACCTCATTTAGAATACTGTATACAAGCATGGAGACCATATCGTAAGAAGGATATAGATACGCTTGAACGCATACAAAGGAGAGCAACTAAAATGATTCCAGAACTTAGAGACCTTAGTTATGAAGAACGCCTGAAAGAATGTGGTTTAACAACTCTAGAGACAAGGAGGTTAAGAGGAGATCAGATTGAAGTTTTTAAGATATTGAATGGGTATGAAAATATTGATAGAAATATGTTTTTCTCACTCAAGAAGGATAGCAGAACTAGAGGACATGAGGTAAAATTAGTAAAGGATCAATGTAGATTGGACATCAGGAAGCACTCGTTCTCACAGAGGACAATAAATGAATGGAACAAACTGTCTACAGATTGTGTAACTGCTAGCAGCGTGAATATGTTTAAAAACAAGGTTGACACATATATCAGGAGGACGGGTTATAAGTAGGTGAACATTGTTGGACTCTCGATAAGCCAATGGCTTCCTTGTCCACTTGCCATCTGGGCCTTTGGCTTGGATGGCAAATCTTGTTAAATCTTGTTAAACTCATCCGACGAGTTACAAATCGCTTGGTTGTATTTCCCGGTAAATACAAGAAACATCATCGACACGCAGCCTACTGGGAAGTGACGACGCAGCGAAGCGTGACGAGAGTTTTTGTTTCTATGTGTGCTTCTTCCTTGGAAGAGCAACTGTCCCTCTCCACTCTGGGGACGGGCGCTGACGCAAGACACAAAGGAAGGCGTTGACTTCTGCCTTGAAGTTGTCTCTCTCCCTGATTGTAATTATTTCCTCTGGGAGTTCATTCCAGAGGTGGGAGACAGTTGGTAGGAATGTCCTCTCATGGCCTGCAATGTTTGAGTGTGGAATTCCCAGAGCAGCTGTGTAAATAAGGGTATATATTTTGACATCTCATACTTGAATTAACATTAATCTATGAATAAGATATGTTAGTGAATCAAGCTATAATATAACACATCATGAAACAATACATAGATTACACGTTACAGGGTGTGTATTTGGTTTTACGCCATCAACTTGAAAAGGGCATAATTTTACTTTATTTTCAATCAACTTAACATAAACAATTATTTTTGGTAGAAGAGTAAACCGTGTTGGGGGGAGGCGGGGTTCAGTTAGATAAATTCTCATGGATGGTATACTGGCAATGTACTGAGTGACCCCTGGACCCAGTGGCGTATCTAGGATCTCCCAAACGGGGAGGCCAAAGGGAGCAAGTCTAGTCACCAATGCTTGCTCACCGCAGTGCAACAAAAACATACGCTAACAAGTCAAACAATTTGAGCTAATTTAAGCTAACGCCCCCCCCCCCATACATGACTGCCTGTGGCATGTTCTCCTTGACTAGCAACGTGTATGACAGTGTTGCCATCTAGTGGATTAGACAGTATTACATCATAGACAAGGTGTATACATTGTTTAATTAAATTTAACAAGATTGCCGTCCAACTTATATACCGGTGCCGAGCGCAGAAGCTCCTTCACGTTCTCTCCGAGCCTAACCTTTTGAGCTTTGAATGCCGGAGTCGACGTCAATGACACTGATAAGCCTTTGCTCGATCGACAGGCGAGCCTGACTATATTCAATTGCTCTTGTCCCACACTTCAGCAAAGGTACGACTTAATGAGCTTCCGTTTCGAGAAGCTTCTCTCTCAAGACACACTCACGCACATGGTGAGGGATGACCTGAGAGATACGAGCAAGTCCGGGAACGATGTATCTTGGCCCCAGTTCACAACCCACAGAAGGAGGTCGAGCGCTCTCCAGTTGCCCACCGTCTCTCCTATTTGAGTATGGCATAGCTCCTGTTGTGACGTCACACACGTTCCTTCTGCGGCGATGTCGACGTCAGTTTGGGTGAGTCGATCAACGGAGAGTTGATGTCCTTCAGCCTTGGTGGAGTCCATCAGGCGCTACATCTTTATTAAAAACCCGAACTTGTCGTTCACCTCCATCACGTGACGAATGCTATTTCTCATCTCCCCGTGTCGGTCGATGATCTGAAATTTCCCTTTGCTTTAAAGTTGACCACTTGTGCAATTGTGTCCAAGTTACATTTCACTGATCTGGTGGGATAACATGCTGTAATAATAGTATGTGCACGTGTATGCTACAACAAATCTTCTCGAAACTGAAGTTCGTCGAGACGTACCTTTGCTCACGTATGGAACAAAGGCAATTGAGTAAGGTAAGGCTCTCCTGTCGATCGAGCGAGGGCTTATCAGTGTCACTGACGTTGACTTCTTGATCGATGAATTTGCGGTATTCAAAGCTCAAAATATTAGGCTCTAAGAGAAGACGAAGGAACTTCTGCGCTCGGGACTGGTATGTATATGATGTAAATTGACCATAACATGTTGTTCTGCAAGGCCCAAACACTGGTAGTGCACACAAATGACCACCTTGAGAAAATTGCTGAATATTTAGTGAAGCCTGCAATCGCCAGGTGTCAGCATAAAGTAGTATTAAACTAATAATGAGTTTTAGCATTGTAACATAAGGTGTATATGATACCATGGACCGTACAGGGTTAAGAAATACAGTACAGCGCAGTATGCTCATAATTCACTACTAGCTAGATCATAGAGGAAAGTCCCTAACGCGCACCTGTTCCCTAAAGCGCCCCACCACTGCTCTAGCGGATCACAGCAACACCATGTATGCGTTATGTATTCAGTTCGGTAGATGTCGCTGTTTAAAGCACGTGCTAAACGAATTGTCGTCATACGCACGTTATCGGAATTTCATTTCGGAATCTATTTTTTGTAAATGGTCGATTTAGTGTCACTGATCATTGTCCCTAAACCGCATCCCGCTATATTCCCAAAACGCATCCCCTTCCTGATGCTTAAAACTGGCGGTGCGTTTTGGGGACAATGTATGCAAATAAATATAACACTGTCATGCACAATCTGCATTAACCTAAAAGGCTAAATACCGTATAATTTGCAATATTAGCGTATGCATAATACACTATAATTGCATAATGTCGTATACTTATATTGAACCTAAAAACACCGTTTATTTCAGACGGGGCGTGACTACAAACTTGTCACCAATAGGCCTAATGGTGCTTATGGCGAGGCGGCTTTAGAAGAGGCTCTCAATGCCCTTCAGCGTGGCGAGTCGTACAGGAGCGTCGAACGAGAATACGGCGTCCCGAGACACACGCTTCAACGACACCATAAGGAGCAGGTAAAATGACATCGGTTTACATTCAATTTTAACTAAATTATTTTAATGCCAGACGGTCGATTTGAAAGGTATAATTAAGCAGGATTACAAGTGTCAAGATGATAATATATATTATAATATGTGTTTTATGTTGTGTCGTCTTAAATGTGATTATAATGATTTTAATACAGTTTCATTTATCATTATATGGTGTTATGATGTTATTTATTGTGATGTCTGTTTAGTTTAATCCAACAGTACAATTACAAATAAAACATTGTCTTTATCACAGGTTCGAGCACCAGGCCGAATACAACTTGGGAGGTTCAGACAAATCCTGCACAGCGACGTGGAATCAATTATCGCAGAACACGCCTTAGACATGCAGCAACGATTTTACGGGCTGTCGCTGAACGAAATTCGACGCATGGCGTTTGAGATTGCGGAACGTCACAGCCTGTCGCATCCATTCGACAAGACCAAAAAGATGGCGGGGCGGCACTGGTTGAACGGATTTCTTGATCGCAACAACACGCTGTCTGTAAGAGAACCGGAGCCGACAAGCCTTTGTCGGGCAGTGGGCTTTAACAAGCCGCAGGTAGACAAGTTCTTCGGAATCTGGAGGGCGCTGTTGGAGGACCTAGGCGAGTCCAACTACACACCCGAAGCTACCGCCTCCACGAGCGATGCAACATCGCCTGCGAGTCAAACTACACACCCGAAGCTACCGCCTCCACGAGCGATGCAACATCGCCTGCGAGTCCAACTACACGCGCGAAGCTACCTCAAGCTGTAGCCCCACGAGCGATGCAACATCGCCTGCGAGTCCAACTACACACCCGAAGCTACCTCAAACAGTTGCCTCCACGAGCGATGCAACATCGCCTGCGAGTCCAACTACACACCCGAAGCTACCTCAAGCAGTCGCCTCCACGAGCGATGCAACATCGCCTGCGAGTCCAACTACACGCGCGAAGCTACCTCAAGCAGTCGCCTCCACGAGCGATGCAACATCGCCTGCGAGTCCAACTACACACCCGAAGCTACCTCAAACAGTTGCCTCCACGAGCGATGCAACATCGCCTGCGAGTCCAACTACACACCCGAAGCTACCTCAAGCAGTCGCCTCCACGAGCGATGCAACATCGCCTTCGAGTCCAACTACACGCGCGACGCTACCTCAAGCTGTCGCCTCCACGAGCGATGCAACATCGCCTGCGAGTCCAACTACACGCGCGAAGCTACCTCAAGCTGTCACCTTCACGAGCGACGCGGCATCACCACCGAGTAACGCCATTGCATGCGTGACGTCACTCAAAGCTTACGTGCTAAGCGTATTCCCACTACCTAAGACGGGGCCTCGCACGGGGAAACGTCGTACGCAGTCTCCCGAACTTCTCACGTCTTCGCCACACAAAGATCTGCTACGTTCAAAACAAATTAAACTGGGCGAGAAGACGAAGAGTCGCGCTGGTGGGATGTCTGTCAAGAAGTCGGGCAGACGTGAGCTTCACAAGGGAAAACGCGCACCTGCAAACAGAAAGGCACGACAACCGCTCGCTGACAGGACGAAGAAGAGGCCTGGTTCAGGCCACACAGAAAGTGTGTACCGGTGCATCTACTGAAACGAGGTGTACGAAGACCCACCGACTGAGGGTTGGCTGCAATGCCAGGATTGTTGCCAGTAGCACCACGAGAAATGTGGCAATGACAAACCCTCCCAAAGAAGTTGAGGTGGCCTTGGAATGAACAGGTCTGCCAGGGGGTGAAGTGTAAAGCGCTTTGAGCAGTCCTATGGACCGGATACCGCGCTATATAAGAACGTACCTTTACTTTACCTTATGTGACCTTTGTGTGTGACTAGTAACAGAGTCGGTGACTGTACACTGTATCTAACAATTTATGCTATAATTGCATTTAAGTGGTATGATTTTATCCGTAATTATAATCGTCGTGGCGTACAGAGCAGTAGCCGAGTCGGCGACTGTAGACCGTGTCTGACGTTTGCTTTCATTGCAGTGAAATAATTGTACCCGTAACTGTAATCATCGTTACGTAGACGAACAGCGGAGTTGGCGCCTGTAGGCCTACACTGTGTCTAAGTAATTATTTGGCCTTACGTTTGCTTTAATTGCAGTGAAATGCTATATAATTTTATTCGCATCGTAGGTTCGCTTTGGGGACACGCTTCCCCCAAAGTACCCCAGATGCTGTTTTCTTTCTTTCTCGAATATAATTTCTATTTTTTTTAATTATCAGTTGATATGAATACACATTGTTTAATTGGTGTACCCGCGTTGATAAATAAAAGGAAACCGTGTTTTTAAACAGCAGGTTCAAAATTATTGACAAAAACGAAATGGGGGTGCGCGTTAGGGACTTTCCCCTGTGTATTATTTTGATAAGTACGATAAGTTATTCTGCACATTCCTACTACCAAAATCTACCAAACCCAAATCTATACCCCCCCCCCTATCCTGGGGCCTGGCCTAATCCTGGAACAACTCTGTATTTCATCGCACAAATTGAGCCTTCGTCCGGTTTTTTATTTGTGCAGTTTTGGTAATTGACGATTTAATTTCGGGACATTGCATTCCAGAGAAAATTCACAACAATATTTATTATTATTATGATAATCAGTTCATCACATAACACATAATTGCATCATTATGTTTATGGTATTTATTTAAAAAATTAAATGTGTGGATACCATATATGGTCAATGTAAATAACAACAACGACAGACGCTAAATGATCGTTATGTTCGCTTAGATATTTATTTTACCAAACCTGCAATAAATTGGTTTCTTTTCAATTCAGTGCATGTTCCTGGGAAAGTTTCGTGTTTAGTGAACCAACAACGTTTTTCACAACAATAACCGTTTAATATAATGCTTCCGATTAAAAACAAAAAAACGTGTAATAACAACTTGTAACGTGTAACATGTAACGTGTAACATGTAACGTCATATGGTAAAGGTTTTCTCAAGCGTGATACAAAATGCAACAATGCTGCTTCACAAAAACCAACAATGCTAGAGTTATTAAGTGTCATAATAAGAAATACATTAATGTAACCACGGATGTGTTGAGAGGAAACATTCGCCCAAAGCTACCCCAAAGAGGCATGTGCGTTGCATGGAACTGACAAAACCAGTACGTTAAGCCATCAACAAACTAGTCGATTTTTCGTCGAGGGACTGCAGATTTGCTATCGGGGTCAAATCTGTAGGGCCAAGTAGCTCGCAGCACACTAGTCGATATGTATTCGCGACCAACACGACTCTACTGGCGAGTTTGGTTTCAACCAAAATGTTTGAAATAATGTTTGTGCACGTGACTGTAATCACGCTTCCTATTGGTCACACCGCCCGCGAGCCCCGACAGTTTGTCTGGGTCTGCAGCACAATAGCCGACAAGGCCCGACAGGACGTCTCGAGATCTGGCACCGCCACTTATTGTCCGACAAGCCCCGATATTGTCGTATACTTGTTGGAATTCGCAGCACACTAACCAATTATTAATTTTTTTCGACAGACGAGAAATCGGCTAATTTGCTGTAAATACCAAACTTAAGGTTTGCATAACAATAAACCGTATACATATAAAAATCACACCAGTCACATATCTTCTTCTAGAAATACGATGATGCACGATAGTGACGCATTTATGTTATTAAACTTAACAATTAACGAAGCGAAACAAGCCGTCGGAATAACAAGGCTTCACATCAAACAAAAATAACAAAGGCCAAATGACCATTGCATCTGACCGGCCAGAACCGAGTCTCGGGTCGATGGCGTCGCAGTCAGTCGGTGGGGCGAGGAACAGGTGAATTCTACGGAAGAGGTGAACATTCTGTCCACTGTACTTCATTAATATTTTAGATAATCTTTATTGGTTTCCGAATGTTCAAATTAATACGCATTTAACAGTCGTCAATTATTCCTCGCCACACCGGTACCACGTGACTCCTACGACTGTGCGACAGGTGTCAGCACCAGCGGGTTCTTCGGCTCGAGCGCCAGCGCCTCGTCGTAGCCAGGCGGGCGCCCCATAGCCACCCTCCTCGAATACTGCGGTGGGGCGTATGCCTCGGTGACCCGGTCGCTAGGCAACCCAATCGTCGTCATGGTGTCCTGGCTGCTCTTCTCGTCGTCTGACGGCATCGCGATGACGAAGCCGCCGGTGTAGCCGACGCGGTGGGACGGCGCGACGCATCGGATGTAGACGCGTCTGAGGACGAACAGCACGAGAAAGATAGCAACGAAGACGGCCGAGCAGACGATCCGACGCCCGCCCCACCGTCCATCCAGGTGGCCCCCGAACACATGCTGGGGGCTGTCGCGGCGGTAGTAGCAGGACATCGATTCGTTCCGTCTCGGCCGGCTGGGGCACGTGCTAAACGAACACTGCAAACGAACCACACGTCACGTTACCAGCAAGAATGCCCATCCTCCTGACGGGATGTAATAACTCGGTGATTACGTAAACCGTCCCAAGCCGTCCCTGTGAACGTAGCGCCCTCTAGGATATAATATCGAACCGATTATTGGACGATTTACGTAACTCGAATAATCGTAGAAAACACCCATAGCGCTGCGAATAAGTGTACGTAACTTGGAACAACAGTAGAAAACACGCACAGAGTTGCGAACAATTTACGATTCAGGGTATTTATACGATTATGCATAATAGTGGGGGTGAATTTCACAACAAAAGTATTACGGATCCTTCCTGGGGTCGTAAATGAACTTCTGAAAGTTTGGCGCCCGAGATGCAAAGATGGGGTAACATAACATACATATCGTATGATACATAGGCTAGCTCGAGTATAGTGAGATTCTTTAGTTGTGACATGACGGCCAGTGGCGGATTAACCTGTGTGGGTCTGGTACACACTTTTTGTTGGGACTTGATCGGGTGGGTGAAAGACTATGATCGACCGATACACGACGTATTGACAATGGAGGTAACCATATACATTAAGGTGTATTCAACTATGTTTGAGCCTAAGCATTCACAGACTGTTGTCGACGACGGCATATATACATATACAGCGTACAATGAACTATCGGTGAATACGAGTTACCATTCACGAGAGAAGAAAAGTGCACGAATACTATGAATGGTGACTTGTCAGTTTGTTCTTCTATTAAAACCAAATTGCGTAAATAATAATAAAAGAACACAAAAAAATGTGGTTTAACAATCCCAGAGAAAAGGAGATTGAGATGAAATGAAGTAGAAAGTTTGAAGATATTGAAAGGTCGTGAAACTATTAATAGAAATATTGTTTGTCACTCAAGAAAGATAGAAGAACTAGAGGACACGAAGCAACGTTAGTGAAGGAACAGTACAGATTAGACATCAGGAAGTACCCATTCTCACAGAGGGCGCACAGAGCTAGTAGCGTGAATATGTTTAAACACAAAATTGACACATATCTCAGAAGGATTGGTTACACATAGATGAAAAATAGCTTCCTTGTCCACTTGTGTTGCTTTGGATGGCAATCTTTCAAATCACACACGAACGCGAATCATTACAAACGAACACTAACATGATAAACGTACACTGCAATAATTACTGGTTCCAGGTCTTCGTTTCAAGTTACTGATGACACGATAAGCCATGATAAGCCACGCCATTAATAATTACGTAGAGGAGTGTTCTACATTTCACGTTCGAACAGGTGCAACACTGTTTCTTTGAATATTAGACAAATTCATCCAGGCCTACCACCATGTGTTGTGGTGACTACGCACTTCGCAAGCTGTTCATATTTACATATAATACACGGCTTGGCTATACATGGCGACACGTTATTTTACTCCTCTGTAAATTGTCCAGAGATGTCAACTGACGCTGCGTATACCGTATAAGACATACGTTAAATTGTTACCATTGGTTGGCCTTAAATGCACCACTTTTACGTGTGGGTGATACAATAATAATTTCTCAAAGTAATTGGTCAATCTAGCTGCGTCTGCTGTCAGAATGAAAACTTTTGATGACATGTTTTCCGTTTGATGGAATTACTAGCTGTTTCACTTGAACCACATCATATCGTGTGGTGTCTACCAGTTTTCTTCCTTTTAGTGACTATTATATATAACCCTTTAGTGGGGGTTGGGCTGCAAACAGATGGGGCCAGGTGGTTATTATCCCTCACTTTTGTGTATATCTGAAATTGTAAACACTGTAGCTAGTAGATACTGTATATGCTTCTGCAGTATAGTAAGTTCTTAAATAAGTTCTCACATAGCGCGGTATTCAGTCCTTAGGACTGCTCAAAGCGCTTTACACTTCACCCCCTGGCAGACCTGTTCATTCCAACGCCATTTCAGCTCCTCTGGGAAGCATTCAGCCACGCTGCCATTACTGCGCGAAGACTATTCGTTTACATATGCACCACTGTCTGTATTGCCAGTTTCTCATTTATACAGCTGAGATCAATAATGTTATCATTACCTGGTATTGTGTGTTCATGTGTAATATATACCAGCTTGTGTAGCAATCGTTGTTAATGTAAATAAATTGGATTGCCCATTACCAACCTACCAAGAAGTTGGTGTATTCATACAAACAGATAAAGGGCTGCATGACCTTATCCACAATCATAGTTAACCCAAATACACCTGGGGTTAACGAGAGCTGCAAAAGCACACGAAATATAATTATAATTATTTCGCAATCGCTGGCACCGGTGTCAACGTATTCAAGAGAGAGGCGTTAGTTGGCAGAATGCCAGTGTTCAATAGGCTAAACTGGAATAATCTGCTTATTGACAAGCACACCTTTGTGTCAGACGGAAGGCATGTTTTGCATGTTAAACATTTATGTGCATGTGCATCAAACAATATTTTTTCAACAAAGCACAGAGTCCCATTTCTGACCGAAATATGACGACCTTTCAATTAGCAGAATCATAATCAGAAGTAATTTTATTTGATCCGAACTGAACACGCATTCAATAATAATAACAATAATATATCAGTATATAATTTTACGTTATAAAATATTACTGCACTGTCAGTCACGACGCTATAAATTGGCTCACGATGCAACCCACGTAAATCATACGTTAATTATGGGATGGGTCGTGCTGTTCTGACGTATATGAATGGACCGCTTTTGGCATCAAGCAAGCCCAACAACAATGCGACCACGTATCGTAAATGCGACGTCGTGTTAATCACCGCACGTCAGTGTATTCAACGCAACGTCTGAAGACTAATTCAACCAAGAATTCAAACGATTATTCTCAGCTTACCAGTGGTTTCGGTTTGGGTTTACTTCCTTAGATCAGTTGCCTACCAAGGTTAATGAGCGTGACGAGTCTACACATCAGTGGGCCCTGCACACTGCACCTCTGGGGCTCCAATCTGCTCCGAAATCCCTAACACATTCTCCTGTGGCCAAAATGCACCCAGTATCCATTGTGTTCTACGAGGACGTTGTGCTGTAGTCTTGTCTATGGAGAGTATGTGTACCGGCAGGGGAGACTTACTCTAAGTTATCTGATTGAAAGTACATGTAAATAATGTATATACGAACAGTTACTGACTGTACACTTACACAATAATCCTCTTTGTTTTCAAAAATCGAGCGCCATTTGGACGGGAATTTAAAAATGGAAAACACTTGGATTTAATATGGATGTTTACCGAATAGTCTTACGAGTTAACAGTCTAGAGATCTTACACCGCTATTGTTATTACTTTTACTGGTGTTACTGCTGTATATGGTTACCTGGTTGCAGTCTTCTGCCGCCTTCCGCCCCGAGTACAAGGAAGCTGTCCAAGTTTTGCCCGATGAACGTGCTTCATTAGAAGTGAATACTTCCACCGTCACGAGCGAACAAGACCCGACCTTGGCTTGTTGCTTCAGTGTGCCCGAGTCGGGGGTTGTCGGTGGTGGCGTGCTGGGATCCCCTTCCTCGTGTGAGTGGTTCTCCCAGTTGCCGGGCCTACCGTTAGGTCGGCCGTGTCGCCGGCCAGGGCCGGGTCGACGGTGTGGGCCGTGTGGGGGGCGTGTAGGCCTGTCACCGAAAGGACCAGGGAAGCCGTCTGGAGAGCCGGGAGGGGGGCGTGAGGGCCAATCACCGAAAGGACCAGGGACGTCGTCTGGAGAGCCGGGAGGGGGGCGTGAGGGCCAATTACCGAAAGGACCAGGGAAGTCGTCTGGATAGCCGGAAGGGGGGTGTGGGGGCCCGTCACCGAAATGACCAGGGAAGTCGTCTGGAGAGCCGGGTGGGGGGCGTGGGGGCCCGTCACCGAAATGACCACCAGTATAGTCGTCGTGTGAAGGCGATCTACGTTGTCGCTTGTTCTCTTCTTCCCCGTGGTCCTTGTCGGGAGAATCCGGACACCAGCTCGTCTTGGGGTCATTGTATGCCTGCCTGCCCGGGTAACACTGTCCAAACAGACACACGGTGGATACTCTCAATGTTAGCCTCGCATTGCCAACTAGAAAACATACAATTGAATTAAACGGACTCTTGGAGAATGTAGAAAGGCAAACAGTTGGGGCTTTGATGGGGTTCTGCTTTTGATGCAGGAATGGCAATTTTTTTTATTTAGTTGATATGATTTATTTGTACATCATCCAATAATTTATGGCATACTTTTCTAAAGAAACACATACCACGAAGGACTCATATGAACATTGCACCGTCTTGTGGATCTTGTTAAAACATACCACGAGGGACTCATATGAACATTGCACCGTCTTGTGGATCTTGTTAAAACATACCACGAGGGATTCATATGAACATTTCACCGTCTTGTGGATCTTGTTAAAACATACCACGAGGGACTCATATGAACATTGCACCGTCTTGTGGATCTTGTTAAAACATACCACGAGGGATTCATATGAACATTTCACCGTCTTGTGGATCTTGTTAAAACATTACTGATTAATTATCCCAATCAAAACATTCCATTCCTTGTCCAGCTGAGATCGTCTACTGAAGACCTTACCTTGGGCAGCTTTTTGCACTCCTGCGGCTGCACCTGCTGGACTCCGATGATCACACACTTCGCCTGGACATAGCCTCTGGAGTGGGGGCGCAATGACCAGATGACGGACACCGACAGGACAGTCAGGGACAAGACGAGACCAATCAGCAACACGGTGTCTATTGGGTGCAATTGTCGGCAGCCCCGTCCGCCACTCAACGCAGGTGGCTGCTGCAAGACGCAATACAGAGGTCACGTGTGCAGTTAGACTTCCTGACGTGTTGGGCACAGTAAGGATATAGGAAATAAAAAATATAGATATAGGAAATAAAAAATTCGTATGATTTGGTATAGGTACTACTGTAAAAAGCAATACGACGATGGCTTGTAGTGAAAACATCGAGTTGCTACTGTAATACGCAATACAACTATGGCTTGTAGTGAAAGCATCGAGCGGCTACTGTAAGTCGATAGTTACATTCAAATAAGAAATAACATAACATTGCATATATAAATAAATAGACAGTAATAAATAAATAACTAGTATAATATTATATTACTAGACGTCTTCTCTTCATTTGAGATGCTGACACTGAGATTATATGAAAAGCAAAATGTCAGCAACATGCGACATATAGACCCAACGACATGTTCATTGATTGACGACGCTATTACAATATGTTCATTGATTGACGACGCTGTTACAACATGTTCATTTATTGACGACGCTATTACAACATGTTCATTGACTGACGACGCTATTACAACATGTTCGTTGATTGACGACGCTATTTCATTGTTACACGTTCAACAGTTAATTATTCAGTCGTACTCACTTGAACGACAACAGGCGGTTGCAGAGCAGTGGGCTTCGTGGCTTGTGTGAGCTTCGGCTTCATGTTGCCTTGGTATAGGTCACTATGACCGACGACTCAACAGGCAGACGCAAATACTGACAGTGACACGCGCTGTCCTCGGTTGCTCGTATTTATACAACCGAGCGACGCGTTCTTGCCAACGATATATCTCAGCCGTATCGTTCAACCGTATTAAACACTGCAAATCGGTGATAAGAAGACCAACGGACCGACGCTCGCCAGAAATGTCTTTATGTTCTGCGACAAAGAACGGCCGTTCGTCGTTGTGTTATGAGAACAAAAAAGCATAATTAGTAGGTCTGCAGGTGGGCTCGTGAGCGCGTGCTCCTGCGTCAGCGTTAAACCCGGCGAGCGTGTGTGGACCTGTGATTCATGGTCTGCAGGATTCTACCTGTACCGGTGTCGATGACAATTGGTGAAACTATCGATCTGCTCGATACGTGGTATATTATTTACGCGTTCAGCCGCGGAACATTTAGAGTTATCGAGCGCACAACTTTTCCTGGTAGGCATAGAGTACGGAAGTTGTTACCTGTATAGTTCAGGTCCACGGTGCAATGTCGTCCCGGTGGCTTGCAATAAGGTTGGCAATGGTAGTTAATCCATTGGTGGTCACGTGTGGTTTGACATTTACAAGATCGAATTAACTGTTTTATTTTCTCTAAGTTTTACACACGCGACTATTTGCATTACTCAGATCGCATCATGACATTGGGAAAAACCCCAACATGTTCTCAACACTCATGACAACAACTCAACGGCCATGGTCCAACTCAGCGGCGGCGTCGCCGGCGACAGCGACAGAGACAGCGGTAGCGGCGGCAGAGAAGGCAGAGGCGGTAGCGGCAGTTGCAGCGACAGAGACGGCAGAGGCGGTAGCGGTAGAGGCGGTGGCAGAGACGGCAGAGGCGGTAGCGGCAGTAGAGGCGGTGGCAGAGACGGCGTTGGCAGAGGCGACAGCAGCGGCGGCGGCGGCGTCGGCGCCAATAGTTGCTCAAGGCCCGCCAGCACCCAATAATAGGAAAACCGTTCGTCCATCGGCGACGTGCGGGACTGTGGAAGCACCTATATATATATATATATATATATATATATATATATATATATATATATATATATATATATATATATATATATATATATATATATATATATATACATACATACATACATACATACATACATACATACATACATACATACATACATACATACATACATACATACATACATACATACATACATACATAATACACCGAAAAAGCATAACAAAACTGCCATGTCAGCTTCCAATACTTCATGCTTCCTTTCAATTTGGCGGCCCCCACGTGCGTCCCCGCCCCAAGTCCTGCTTTCTAAAATGGCGGCTCCCACGCGCTTCATTTTAACTTTCGATATGATGCGCCCCCCACGTGCTGCCTTCTAAGATGGCGACCCCCACATCCTGCCTTCTAAGATGGCGGCCCCCACGTCCTGCCTTCTAAGATGGCGCCCCCACGTGCTGCCTTCTAAGATGGCGGCCCCCACGTCCTGCCTTCTAAGATGGCCGACCCCATGCACTTATAGTGGACCTGTATTGTTGTTACGAAAATTATCCTTATTTAAATGCAACACAAAACCTAGAAACAATCGTTCGTTGTTCCAACAGAAAGTGGCAAAGAAGGCAGTAGAGGCATCTGTAAGCGAACGCAACGTCGAGCTACAGGGGACCTTCTCATCCAACCCTATAGACATCGATCTCAAGAGCGGGACCAGCAGCATCAACATACCGGGAAATGCTCCGCCTCTTCGTCCGACTCTATAGATGTCAACTCTAATACCGTGACAACCACCTCCGATAAAGCGTGCCTGACTCTGAAGATGTGGTAACGTTCATTGCTTCTTTTCCCTTCCGCTTGAAACGTGCAAACGACCGTTGCGAGGGCTGTCATATCGAACACCCTAGCCAACTACAACTTCTTCAACTGGTGGATCAATACATTGACTGATAGTGGTGGAATCTATTCATCTTGGACCATCCAACCACCTCTGCGCGCACGTATGTTTATCTCCGTCCGTCTTGTCCAGTACTCGATTCCATCTACTAACATCTTCATGTGCTTCCACCCATTTTCCCCTTGCTTCACCCCGTCCGCTTGCATCTTCATTCATCACTGTTTGCCTTCACAGCCAAACACCTTTCACCTTCGATCCACCCCGTGTGCTAGCATCTTCATCCGTCATAAACCACTGACCTCATCCACATTTGGTCATCGTCGTCGTTTCTTCAGCCATTACCGTCCATCTCTACTTTCGTTGTCCTCCCTCCCAGTACCCGTACATTGACCACCATTTGTCTGCCCCTAATATTTTACTTAACTGTGGTACACTTTCATTTGCAGCATAGCAACAAAGTAGCAAATAACTGTCCAACTAACATTATGGTGTTACATATATGCACCCACCTGTCAAGTTCAGTCATTGTTTGCCCCAGCTGTTAACCAAGTCGTGGTTGGTTAGTTGCGTATGGACACGATTTAAAGAAATACATATTGTTGTTATATTGGGTAGCAGTCTTTCTGTTTGGGAAGCCTTTGCTATGAAGTCAGCGTTACCTAACGTTTCCTTATCAGCTATATATTGCAGGGTGTTGTAACTATATAATTAACAAACTTTAAATGTGTACTATTTAATCTGCATGTTTACCCGATATTTAAGTGCGTACAAAATTAGTTATAGTTTTATAAATTATAAATGTGAATTGGTAAATATAATTATGTTATTGTACCTGTAATAATACACGACTAAATATGTAAAAACTTACCCGTGTCTTGTTGCTTTGTCGTACTATAAGTATCGTGCACCCACCTTTCAACTTCAACTACTATTTGTCCCTAGCGATCACAGACGTAACAATTTGAGTTATATTCCTTCCAAAAAACGCTTCTACCGCCCAAAAAATGTATTAACTTGACCAATATTCATTAAAAAGACTGCCCCTAGCGATCACAAACGTAATACTTTGACCTATATTCAACCCAAGAAATGCCCCTAATAAATACCTTCGACTATATTCTTCCGAAGCAGTGCCTCCTAATGACTAATTGTGGTACACTTTCATTTGCTAACTGTTTAGTTTGCTTTGAGAAAAGTTGGTTTGAGTGAACTACTCACCAAGTGCAGGTGTCAGCATTACAGCAGTAGCGCGTCATAACAGCATGACATCATTCTGTATTTAGCACATATGCGGCAATCCAGAATGTCCGGGTAATAAAGTCGCAGACAGGTGGCTGCCTCCACCTTTCTCGCAGATTACTGCATGTGCTTCCGTCCGTCCGCCCTTAAAATAACGACCTTTTCCGCCAAACGTTCCTTCCAAGAACTGCTCCTAGCGATAAATGTGTAAACATTTGACCTATTAAGTACATTTTACCTCCTACGTTTCTTCCAATGGTTTGCTCAGACGAACTCCTTCGCGCCCACTGTTCACATCAAATCATTACACATCCACTTGTCCTATCTGTTAACGTTAGAGAGCACACTTTCGTATCTTTTAGCATTAGTCAGCTACTTTTGGCGCACATAGGTGGAAGTGGAGAAAATAAATATGCGCCCTCTTTTCATACACATTAACATTGAAGCGCACGTGCATGGCCACTATTGGTGGACTCTATTCATCGTTGGCCGTCGGAAGCTACATCTGGCTGCACGCACATTTACCTTCGTCCGTCTTGTCAGCATTCGATTCCATCTACTAACATCTTCATGTGCTTTCGCCCGTCTTCCCATGCCTTTGCTTCCGTCTGTTAGCATCTTCGTAGCGCACGCGGACGTTACTATGGAAACATTATCGCTTTTCCGGGAACTCAAGGGAATTTTCAAAAAGGACTGCATTTTTAAAGAATGGATTGGCGAAATATGACTTTAGTGCCGGGTGATTTTTGTGTGGTGTCGACGTTTAGTTCAATATATCCTAGCATGTTATGAAGAAGAAGAAAAGGGAAAAAATCAACTGACACGCTAGCCGCCCCAGCCACCTTAATAGTTTATTATTGTCATAGCAATTCGTATCATGTTATGCGCTACATTCGCCAATTTTGGTGCCCCGCCACACACAGCTGGTGCCCCTCCACACACAGCTGGTGCCCCTCCACACACAGCTGGTGCCCCTCCACACACAGCTGGTGCCCCTCCACACACAGCTGGTGCCCCTCCACACACAGTTGGTGCCCCTCCACACACAGCTGGTGCCCCTCCACACACAGCTGGTGCCCCTCCACACACACAGCTGGTGCCCCTCCACACACAGCTGGTGCCCCTCCACAGACAGCTGGTGCCCCTCCATGACTAACCTCCTGCCTACGGGCCTGAGAATGACTCTCCTTCTTCCTATTCAATTTTTCCTAAACATTACGTATCCGGTTAGTCCTAATTCAGTATCTGATATGTCAATGTTGTCCTATGATTCGGTTATACCAATTATGTGAGGGTTAATATCTTCTACTATAATGTTTAATTCGTTTTTCTTATTTACTATGCTCCTTGTATAAACACACGCATTAATAACCAGCGTCAGTAATGTTTTTTCCCGGACATTGTGTTACTGGTTTGTGCGTACTAGTACATTATCCACATATTATAATAAAATGGGCATATAATAAATTAATTGCATTTCATGTTAATTAATAGGCATACCATGTAGGGTGTCACGTCCAGTTAGGCCGTCCAGTTGCCTCAACTGGTTGTCTAGTTATTACTGGTGTCTTGGCATGAAGCATTGTCACCTGTATTTTGTATTCTTAAATAAACTAAATTTCAATTCAATGCAAAATTGTGATTCCTTAATTATAGTAGCAGTTAATTCCTAGCATGTGTATTCATGCAGAACATAAATGTTACTATTATGATTCATTTGCCTTATTTTGCAAGACAATACCACAAATAAATATAAAAGAACATCACATACAAAATTTGCATCAAGATACGACATGTTGGAATTCTACATATTTGATGTGTTATTGTGGTAATGGTAGTCATCACTCCAAAGATATACAATCTGCAAATAACTGAATAGTGTAGCCTGCAATCGCCAGGTGTCAGCACTACGTATATTCATGTCATGTCATGTACAGTATATGTCAATGTAACGTTGGTATTCGGGACATGATATTTAATGTTATGCTAAGTGATATTTAAATAACAATGAGTTTTAGCATTGTAACACATATGATACCGTTGGCCTTACAAGGCTAAGAAAAACTGTATATCGCGGTAGGCTCATAATTCACTAATAGGTCATATAATATTTTGGTCATACATTTTAGATCAGTTATTCTGCACATTTCTCCTACCAAAAACCTTGGGACTAATCCTGGAACAACTCTGTATTTCAACCCACAAATTAAGATAAGATAAGATAACATATATTGCCATGTGTAATCATTGCACTAATACAATGGAAACATTGGAACGTATAACGATGTTGGGTCGTACTATAACGTATACATGACAATACACTCACATGCAGCAAACGGTATGAAACACACTATCTAACATCATGCACAGTAAATGCATTCTTAAGAATAAAATCTTGACCTTGACTATGTTGGCACTTAACGATCTCACTTCGTGATTCCTGTTATATCACATATGTAAGTCCAATATAAAGCGAAAGACATCATTATCACTGTCAAGGAAAGATATGATTTAGGATTAAAAAAATAACTTGGGTATAAAATATATAAAATTAATAAATTAGGTATACACAGCGACAAGTCGGAATGTGGTATTTGTGTGTACTATAGATGGGAAAAAATTTCACATCTGTTTTGATAGGGCTTGGACGGCTACGGGAAAAAAACTGTTGAGCCTCCGTCCATTGTTTTAATTTATGCCATTTTGGCCATTGACAATTTAATACCTTGACATTGCACTCCTGAAAAAATTCACAAAAATATTTTTTTATTATGACAATCAGTTCATAACGTAGCAGGTAATTGCATCATTATGTTTATAGTATTTAAAAAAAATTATTAAATGTGTGGATACCATATATGGTCAATGTAAATTACAACAACGACAGACGCTAAATGATCGTTATGTTCGCTTAGATATTTATTTCACCAAACATGCAATAAATTGCATTTTCAACTCAGTCCATACCCATTGGGCAAGTTTCGTGTATAGTGATCCAATAACGTTTCTCTTATGTTTTTCACAACAAGAACTGTTTAATACAATGTTTCCGATTAAAAACAAATCAACACAACGTGCAATACTTTATTCTTCTTTGCCACTGGTTGTTAGTCTGAAATGAACAAACAACATTTTTCTCAAGCGTGTTACAAAATGCTTCACAAAAACCAACAAATAGTGATAATGCTAGAACTACTAAGTATCATAATAAGAATTACATTAATGTAAACACGAATGTGTTGATTAAGGAAACACTCGCCTATGGCTACCCCAGAGTGGTATGTGCGTT
Organism: Lamellibrachia columna; assembly: GCA_963662155.1. Lineage (NCBI taxonomy): Eukaryota > Metazoa > Annelida > Polychaeta > Sabellida > Siboglinidae > Lamellibrachia > Lamellibrachia columna. The sequence goes on from OY759275.1 coordinate 24,429,318, forward strand.
GCATCGAACTGACAAAAAATAGTAGGGTAACCTGGGGCAGGGCGGCCCCCAAGGAAAACTTACGAATTGTACACCATTAAAATAAGTTCACATATCTTTAAAGTGCTCATATTGTAGATAGATATGTATGTTACCAATTTGAAAATTATTTTCTGCAAATTGAAAACTTAAATGAGTTGCATTTGAAAAATAGCAAGAGTACCCCAAAAAACCGGCCCTCTGCATAGGGCAAGACGGTCAATAGTTCCCTCCCCCGTGGTTTTTGCTTATATGAACGAATTATAATCCATACATACTATAATATTGGCTTAGTAATATTCGATCATAATTACAGCCTACAGGCTGGCAGAACGTAAATTATACAACGGTCATATTATATTAAATTTATTAAACATAATTGGTCATGTGTAATACATTTTATACATTATGAGCATGTGCGTACGGCATAAGACAGGGACCGTCTTGCCCTATAAGCATGGGACCGTCTTGCCCTATAAGCATAGGGCCGTCTTGCCCTATAAGCATGGGGCCGTCTTGCCCTATAAGCATGGGGCCGTCTTGCCCTATAAGCATGGGGCCGTCTTGCCCTATAAGCATGGGGCCGTCTTGCCCTATAAGCATGGGGCCGTCTTGCCCTATAAGCATGGGGCCGTCTTGCCCTATAAGCATGGGGCCGTCTTGCCCTATAAGCATGGGGCCGTCTTGCCGTCTTGCCCTATAAGCATAGGGCCGTCTTGCCCTATAAGCATGGGGCCGTCTTGCCCTATAAGCATAGGGCCATCTTGCCCTATAAGCATAGGGCCGTCTTGCCCTATAAGCATGGGGCCGTCTTGCCCTATAAGCATGGGGCCGTCTTGCCCTATAAGCATGGGGCCGTCTTGCCCTATAAGCATGGGGCCGTCTTGCCCTATAAGCATGGGGCCGTCTTGCCCTATAAGCATGGGGCCGTCTTGCCCTACAAGCATAGGGCCGTCTTGCCCTATAAGCATGGGGCCGTCTTGCCCTATAAGCATGGGGGCGTCTTGCCCTATAAGCATGGGGCCGTCTTGCCCTATAAGCATGGGGCCGTCTTGCCCTATAAGCATGGGGCCGTCTTGCCCTATAAGCATGGGGCCGTCTTGCCCCACCCGCTCTACGTGTGTCTTAACACGATGTACACAAAACATAACATGCTATTGCCCTTTTTTTTTACCTGTCAACTGATTAATACTATTATTATGTCAACAATTAAGTTCACGATTCATATCGTTTTATAGTGAGTTGCACCATTTTACTATTGCCAAAATATTATACCATAGCGTATAATATTGCATATAAAAGTAAAAAACTGATTTCATTACGTATGTCTCGTGTCGCTGAGCTTCCGGGGTGAGTATCCAATAGATGTTAGCTCCATTTTGCACCAGATTTGGGGACGTTCTGAGTTTTATATTTTGCGTACGTGCTGGGGGCCGTCTTACATCCAGGGGCCGTTTTGCCCCAGGTTACCCTACGTTGTGCCAGCAGCACACTTGCTAATTTTCGTCGAGGATCTGCATAGTTGTTATTGGGGTCAACTTTGTCGGGCCTGATAACTCGCAGCAGACAAGCCGCGTTGTCGCGACCAGCACGACTCTGGTGAGTTTGGTATTCAGGAAAATGTTTTGAAATAATGGTTGTGCACGTGACTGTAATCACTCTTCCTATTGGTCGCTATGCCCCGCGAGCCCCGACAGTTTGTCTGGCTCTGCAGCACGATATAGCTGACAAGGCCCGACAGGACGTCTCGAGATCTGGCACTGCCACAAATTGCCCGACAAGCCCCGATCTTGTCGTAGACACTAAATGATTATTTGTTGGCCGACGAAAAATCGGCTAGTGTGCTGCTGGCTGGAATAAGTACCAAATGTAAGATTTGTGTAACAATAAACCGCATACATATTAAAGTCACGCCAGAGTCACACATCTACTTCCAGAAATACGACGAAGTGCGATAGTAACGCATTTATGTTATTAAACTTAACAATTAACGAGACGAAACAAGCCGTCGGATTGACCAGGCTTTACGTCAAACAATACCAACAAAGGCCAAATTACCATTGCATCTGACCGGCCAGAACCGAGTCTCGGGTCGATGGCGTGGCAGTCAGTCGGTGGGGCGAGGAACAGGTGAATTCTACGGAAGAGGTGAACATTGTGCCCACTGTACAGGGACTCTGGTTTTATTATGGACACTGTATACTCAAAACTCCTTCCTCAACTCATTAATTTTAGATCATCTTTGTTGGTTCCGAATGTTCAAATGAATACGCATTTAACGATCGTCAATTATTCCTCGCCACACCGGCAACACGTGACTCCTACGGCTGTGCGACAGGTGACAGCACCAACTGGTTCTTCGGCTCGATCGCCAGCGCCTCGTCGTAGCCAGGCGGGCGCCCAATAGCCGCCGCCTCCGCCGCCGCCGAATACTGCGGTGGCGCGTCGGCCTCGGTGACTGCGTCGCTAGACAACCCAACCGTCGTCATGGTGTCCTGGCTGAACCTCTCGTCGTCTGACGGCATCGCGATGACGAAGCCGCCGGTGTAGCCGACGCGGTGGGACGGCGCGACGCATCGGACGTAGACGCGTCTGAGGACGAACAGCACGAAAAAGACGAAGACGAAGACGGCCGGGCAGACGACCCGACGCCCGCCCCACCGTCCGCCCAATTGCCCCCCGAACATCTGCTGTGGGCTGTCCCGGCGGAAGTAGCAGGCCATCGACTCGTTCCGTCTCGGCCGGCTGAGGCACGTGCTAAACGAACACTGCAAACGAACAACACGTCACGTTATGAATACCAACAAGAATACCCATCTTCCGGATGGAATATAATAACTTCGTGGTTAAATGTACCATGTTGTCTCTGTGAACGTAGCGCCCTCTAGCACATAATACCGAACTGACGGACGGTTTACGTAACTAGGAACAATCGTAGATAAACACGCGAACAAGTGTACGTAACTTGGAACAACAGTAGAAAATACGCACATAGTTGCGAACAATCAACGGGTAATTATACGAACCTGGATAATAGTGGGGGTGAGTTTTACGGATCCTTTCTGGGGTCGTAGATGAACCTACACGTCGTATGATACATAGACTAGCTCGAATATAGTCAGATTCTGTAGTTGTGACATGACGGCCAGTGGGTATTGGGGCGCCACTGCGCCAGAAGTGTCAATACTAACATAATATAACATTATATTACATATTTTAGTATATTTCCACAACACCAAAACATTTATTAGAATTCCATTAATTAATAATTCCAAATACTACCCTGTTCTACAGGTCTGCCTCGATTATGCATATTTTTCCCGCGCTTATCGGCAAGCTTCGACGTGACGTTACTGATGATAAGGAAGTGGTACGAGACTGGGACTTTCCATTCCTTCACCGCACCGTTGACAGCGATAGCGGTTGTTTAGAAGCGAGCGTTAGAATGGTTTTTGTGCAGTATTTTATTGTATTACAAACAGTAGTAAGGATAAAGTAACACGTAGTTGGCTTGAGTTCCCTACGGAGCCAACTTTGTTTAAAAAGCAAACGTCAAGCTGACGAAGACACTTCGTCACATTGCAAGGCGCGCTAAGAGTATTGGGCGCCACTGCGCCAGAAGTGTCAAGGCTAACATGTCGTTACTAATACAGTTATGTCACAAACATTAATCCAACACTGATGCTGACAATTAAATTTCTCAAAACTATTCGTCAAATGTATCAACCCCGCCACGACCGCCAGTCTGATGGTCGTTGTTGTGGCCACTAGGTGGCGTGCCTGTTTCGTCTGGCGGCGTTGAGTGGCAGCTGTTCTAGGACGCTCAGTATGTTTGTATAATATCGAATCTAGCGGCATTTAACAAATCATTTCAAATGTAATTTAGTTCATGGCGGTAATGTTATCAATGTGAGGTTTCAGATTAAAACTGTCGGTGAATACGAGTTACTATTCCCGAGACAAGAAATATGCACGGATACTGTGAATGATGACTTGTCAGTTTGGTCTTCTATTAAAACCAAATTATGTAAAAAAACAATAAAAGAACACCAACAAGAATGGGGTTTAACATTAACCCAAGAGAAAAGAAGATTAAGATGAAATGAAATAGAAGTTTTGAAGATATTGCATGGTTATGAAAATATTAATAGAAATATTGTTTGTCACTCAAGAAAGACAGAAGAACTAGAGGACACAAAGCAACGTTAGTGAAGGAACAGAATCGATTAGATATCAAGAAGTACTTATTCACACAGAGAAAGATAAATGAACGGAACAAATTATCTACTGATTGTGTAAATGCTAGCAGTGAAAAAAATGTTGGACACTCGATTGTCCACTTGACTTCTGGGGTTTGCGTTGCATGTGCACTGCAGTAATAATTGGTTCCGGGTCTTCGTTTCAAATTACAGATGACATGATACGCCACTCAATTAATAATTACGTTGAGGAGTATTCTACATCTTTAACATTTGCCGTACCAACAGGTGCAACTGTGTTACACCGTTTCTTGAAATATTAGACAATTTCCTCCAGGGCTATCACCATGTCTTGTGATGGTTTCGCGTTTCGCAAGCTGTGCCTGTTTACACATAACCAGTAGCTTAGCTGTGCTCAACGACATCTTATTTTACTCCTCTGATAATTGTGATTTCAACTGTCGCTGCGAATACCGTACAAGACATACGCTAAATTGTCACCAATGACACAATGGTTTGTCCTCAGTGTACCTTTTTCTGTGCGGGTGGTACAATAATAATTTCTCAAAGTAACTGGTCGATCTAGCTGCGTCTACTGTCCGGATGAATAGTTTGATGACATGTTTTCTATTTGATGGAGTTATTAGCTGTTTGATATAGCCCACATCATGGCATATGGGGAATATAACGCTTTATTGGGGGTTGGACCACCACCAACAAACAGGTGGGGCCATTAGGGTTATTATCCCTCACGTTTGTGTATATAAAATTGTAAATATTCTAGCTAGTACTGCATGTGGTATACGCTTGTGCAGTATGCACATAGGTATCCTTTTCCTTGGGTTTTGTATGGTGTAGCTATATATCTAACAGTTTTGTATGCTGTAACTGTATCTAACAGTTTTGTATGCTGTAACTGTATCTAACAGTTTTGTATGCTGTATCTATATCTAACAGCGTCGTATGCTGTAACTATATCTAACAGTTTTGTATGCTGTATCTATATCTAACAGCGTCGTATGCTGTATCTATATCTAACAGTTTTGTATGCTGTATCTATATCCAACAGTTTTGTGTGCTGTAACTATATCTAACAGTGTTGTATGCTGTAACTATATCTAACAGTTTTGTGTGCTCTATCTATATCTAACAGTTTTGTATGTTGTAACTTTGTCTAACAGCAACACGGTTTTTTGTGTAAAAACTGTCTTAGACAGCTTGCTAGCTACGTTTGAAAACATCACTAACGTTATTATTATTATCTGGCACCGTGTATTCATATACATGCCAGCTTGTGTGGCACATTTTAATAAGTAATTTGCGACATACACTGTCTGTGCTATATTGTGTGCACAGCGGCAATCGTCAATGTAAATACATTCGATTGCCCATTACCAATCTACCAAGTAGTTGGTGTATTCATCCAAACTTAGAAAGGGCTGCTTGACTTTATCCACTATCGTGGTAAACCAAATACACCGGTGTTAACCAGGCACAGAGCTGCAAAACCACACGAACTATAATTAAAATTATTTAGCAATCGTTAGCACTGGCGTCAACATATTCAAGAGAGAGGCGCTAGTTGGCACACTGCCAGTGGTATTGTCAACTGCATGTTTACAAGCACATCTGTGTGTCAGGTGACAGGCATGGTGTGTGTGTTAAACATATGCATGTGCGTCATATAATATTTATGAAAGGACTGAGTCCTATTTCTGACCGAAATATGACCACCGTTTAATTAGCAGTCACGACACTATCGATTGGCTGACGATGAACCCACGTAAATCACACGATATTTCTCTGACGGGTCGTGCAGTTCTGCTATATGAATTGACACCTTTTGGCATCAAGAAAGCACAACAACAACGCGACCACGTATATAAATGCGGCATTGATTACCAATGGTTTCTATCCCACCAACCTGGTACAAGCCAACGTGTATGTTTCTAGGGGACTTATACAACCGAATGCGACACTCGTGAATTTACGTATCTAATAAAAAATTATGCTACTGCTACATCAATAACTGCTGTTGTTGCTGACATTGCTGTCATAAGTGTTGTTGTATTTAGTTATTGCTGTATCCGTAGCTGTTCTTGTCTTTACGTTACTGCTCATCACCATCATCACCATCATCACCATCATCACCATCATCACCATCACCATCATCACCATCATCACCATCATCATCATCATCACCATCATCACCATCATCATCATCACCATCAGCGGCATCCTTCTGTATCGCAAGACAGCGGTTCGCGCCACTGACGTTTCTCCAGAGCGCCAGCCTGGGCGAAGTGTGTGGAGATCCTGGGTTGCCGAGTCGTCACGGTCCTCTTCTCTGCCTCACTGGTGGAGTGAATGCAGGGCAGCGCATTTGGCACCAGTTCGGCCGGAAGGATGGCAAGGTTCAAAAGGTCGATATCAGACCGCCTTCGGGGTCCACTGCGGATTTTCTGTTTGGGTTTACTCCCTTAGATAAATTGCCTACCAAGGGTAATGAGCGTGATCTGCCCACATATGGGGATTGGAATTGTGAGCGTCGATACGCGTCCACACGCCGGTGAACCCTGTACACTGCACCTCTGGGGCTCCAATCTGCTCCGAAATCCCTAGCACATTCGCCTGGGGCCAAAATACACCCAGTACCCATTGTGTTCTACCAGGCCGTTGTGCTTGAGTCTTGTCTATGGAGATACTCTGTACTAGCAGGGGTGACTTACCCACTCGGCTTCCCTTTCCACTCCAATGATCTATCTAGCGGAAGCAGGTGGCAGTGAGTACGACGCATGCGCTACAAAGTACACCCTAAACTACAGCACTATTAGCACCACACATATTTGTGTAGACACCCCACACCATTACCATTGCTGTTTATTATTGATAGTAGGACCTATAGTATACGATCTCCAATCCGTTAACCTTGAGACGAAGCCGTGTTCGGATTACGGATTTTTACGAACTAGAAATAGATTTCCTTCCTAGGGGCCACAGAGAAAACTAGCCATTTCGTATTTTTTAATATATTAATTTTAAATATCCAATACATATTTTAAATGTTATTTGACTGAAAGTACGTGTAAATAATGTATATATAAACATTTATTGACTGTACAATAATCATCTTTGTTTCCGAAACTCGCGCGCCATTTTGACGGGAATTTCAAACTCGAAAATGACTATTTTATACATGTGGCGACAAAACTTGTTAAAGACATACCCACAACAGGTAACGACCCAACTGAATTTGTTCAAACAAATCCTAATAATTTGTTCTGCCGACCCACAAGCCTCGAGGGAATTGTTTCACTATTACGCAACATTAAGTGTAACACGTCTAGTGGTTTTGACAACATTGATCCACATATTATGCGAGAAATAAGTCCCCAAATAGCTCCTCTACTATCGCATATATTCAACAATTAATTTTCTACTGGAGCGGTTCCGCATCAACTAAAAATAGCAAAAGTAATTCCAATACATAAAAAATAATGAACCGAATAACTTCTGCAATTATAGACCAATCTCAATTCTGCCATGTTTCTCAAAAAAAGTTGAACGTTTTATGAATAATCGACTCGAACGCTTTCTCAAACAGTCCCACATAATAATAAAAAAAAAAAAATACGGCTTCAGGAAAAAATATTCCACTTACATGGCTCTAATAAATCTTATAGATAAAATATCAAGTGGAACCGATAGCTACTCCTTCAATATAGGTATATTTATTGATCTATCTAAAGCCTTCGTCACTATAGACCACAATATACTATTAAAAAAAACTCAGTTGCTATGGTATCAGAGGGCACATACTTACTTGGATCAGGAGTTACCTAGAGCACAGGACACAATGCCACTTACAACAATGTAAATTCAAATCACAAGACAGTGATGTGTGGTGTGCCACAAGGCTCTATACTGGGGCTACTATTATTTATAATTTATATCAACGACCTTTGCGACACATCAACTATAACGAATTTCACTCATTTTGCAGATGATACCAGTATGTATAATTCACATAAAAATGTAACTACACTCATAGATGAAGTTAATAATGAAAATAAAAAAAATAGCACTGTAGTTCCACGCAAATAAACTTTCCCCAAATCTAAAAAAGCGAACTATATTATATTCACATCGGTAAATAAAAAGTACAATATCCCACCTCAAGCAATTCAAATTAATGGATCGGCCATCCCTCAAGTTAACTTCACTAAATTTCTTGGTGTGTATATAGATGAACACTTAAATTGGTCAATACATTTGAACAAACTGGCAACTAAACTCGCACAAAATATTGGCATACTCTGCAAACTTAAACATTTCCTCCCCTCATACATCTTAAAACCGATTTACTGTTCTTTAGTACTACCACATCTACAATACTATACTCTAATATGGGCTAATACATACTCTACAAAACTTAACAAGATCAGAATGCTGCAAAAAAGCTATTAGGATCATTAACAGCTCTGATTACCTCGCTCACTCTGAACCTCTATTTAAACAGAACAATTTACTAAAAAATAAAGATAACTATAAACTGCAGCTAGAGCTAATTATGTACAAGCATACTCGTCAAGCACTTCCAAACAGCATATCAACACTATTTCAAACAAATATGGAAATCCACAATTACAATACTAGGAACAGCAATGATCACTTTATGCATGAAGCAAGGACAAAGACACGGAAATTTACAATTCATTACTCTGGGCCCTCGTTCTGGAATTCCATACCGGAACACATAAAAAATTCTACAGCAGAAAACCAATTTAAATACAAGTTAAAACAATGCCTGATCTCGACATACTGCAACATGTCCTAATTTCTCACATAAACTTTTTCATATTCATATTCACTATATTGTAAATACTAATGAATATTCACTATATTGCTCAATTATCACTTTGCCTCACGTTGTTAGATTGTGCTAGTTTATGCTGGATTATGACACTTCGTTATACTTTTTTATTTACGTCACATCTATTTTTTTCTTTTTTGCAAATACCAATGAATATTCACTTTATTGTTCAATTATCACTTTGCCTCACGTTGTTGGATTGTGCTAGAGTGTGCTGGATTATGACACATCGATTTTTTATTTGCGTCACATCTAATATTATTAACATGTTCTCCAGTGTGTAGCATCATTCCATTATAAGATTACTATGCCTAATTATAGGTGGTTCTCGCAATAAGCCCCTTGGGGTTTCTAGAGAATCTCCTGAGTTACCAGATAAAATTAATTACTTGTAACCATACTTGTAACAACATTGTAAATGAGTAACCAAATAAACTCACATTGATTGCTGGATTGATCGATCGATCGATCGATCGATTGATTAAAAAACACTTGGATTTATTATGGATGCTTACGGAATAGTCTTACGAGTTAACAGTTTAGAGATCTTACACCGCTATTGTTATTACTTTTACTGGTGTTACTGCTGTATATGGTTACCTGGTTGCAGTCTTCTGCCGCCTTCCGCCCCGAGTACAAGAAAGCTGCCCAGGTTTTGCCCGATGCGTGTGCTTCCTTAGAAGTGAATACTTCCACCGTCACGAGCGAACAAGATCCGACCTTGGCTTGTTGCCGCAGTGCGCCCGAGTTGGGGGTTGTCGGTGCCTCTTCCTTGTGAGAGCGGTCCTCCCAGTTGCCGGGTCTACCGTTAGGTCGGCCGTGTCGCCGGCCGGGGCCGGGGCCGGGTCGGCGGTGTGGGCCGTGTGGGCCGGGTGGGGGGCGTGGGGGCCCGTCACCGAAATGACCAGGAGAGTCGTCAGGATACTCGAGTGGGAGTTGTTGGGGGGCGTCGCCGAAAGGACCAGGAAAGTCGTCAGGATGGCCGGGTGGGAGGTGTGGGGGGCCGTCTCCGGGACGACCAGGAAAGCCGTCAGGATAGTCGTCGAGTGAAGGCGATCTGCGTTGTCGCTTGTTCTCCTCTTCCCCGTGGTCCGTGTCGGGAGAAACCGGACACCAGCTCGTCTTGGGGTCATTGTATGCCTGCCTGCCCGGGTAGCACTGTCCAAACAGACACACGGTGGATACTCTCAATGTTAGCCTCGCATTCTCAACTAGAAAACATACAATTGCATTAAACGGACTCATGGAGAATGTAGAAAGGCAAACAGTTGAGGCTTAGATGGGGTCCTGCATTTGTTGCAGGAATGCCAATATTGTTATTTATTCTATATTACTTATTTTTACATCATCCAGTAATTAATAGTATACTTATTTTATAGAAACACATTCCAAGTTTGTTTCTCGTTTCAATAAAACTTGGTTATTACAGATATTTAACATATAAATTTGACTGAAGAGAATGCAACCGAAGAACTAACCTTCGGCAGTTTCTTGCATTCCTGCGGCTGCACCTGCTGGACTCCGATGACCACACACTTCGCCTGGACATAGCCCCTGCGGTGGGGGCGCATTGACCAGACGACGGACACCGACAGGACAGCCAGGGACAAGACAAGACCAATAAGCAGAATGGTGTCTATTGGGCGCCATTGTTGATAGCCCCGTCCGCCACTCAACGGAGGCGGCTGCTGCAAGACGCAATACAGAGGTCACGTGTGTAGTTACATTTCCTGACGTGTTGGGCATACTAAGCTTAAACATATTAAATTTGAAAAATTCGCATGATTTGATGTAGGTGCATTTGAGCAGGGACATTGCCAGGTTTGCTGGTAGAGAGAGCTGTTGAAAGTGAAATGGTGGATTTTAAATGATTTTATTAGGCGGAAGAATGTTTCGCTTTTTGCGACTTGACATGTTTGCGCAGTAATGCATGCGCATATTGGTAAACATGTAGTATCGCACATGCTGGCATTTAACGAAATGTCGATCAGCATGTCAATGAGATGATGACAGCGGCAGGTAAAACGTTTCAGAATTTTTTATAGTCACGTTTTCTTATAATCATGAACAATTTTAACATGGCCACCAATGGTAGATTGATTCTACAGCGATGACTTGTAGGTAGTGAAGGCATCGAACGGCTACTGTAAGTCGCAATACAACGATGACTTGTAGTGAAAGCATCGAACGGCTACTGTAAGTCGCAATACAACGATGACTTGTGGTGAAAGCATCGACTTGCATAATGAGTCAAATTGAAAGCAATGACTCTATGTCCATCTAAATCGTAGTATTAACGACCGTGACATGTTTTTTCCATGTCGCCCGATTGAGACACTGTTGCTATTGTTGTTGTTTTGCTACTAATTAGATTATGAGTAAACATAACAATTACTAATGGAAAGACCAGCACTGTGATACATTATAGAAAATAGTTGGCGAACACCAATTATTATCGGTTTTTCACTGATTAATATAACTACTGAAAATTACAATTCAATACTGTGATTGATTGTGACTAAGACTAACTAACTAAGACTTGGCTAAAGAAAACTGAACTAAAACGCACAGGTAAACTATAAAATAAAGCACCATTGGTAACTAAAACAAAATTGTCAATAGTTGCAATAAAATAAGAAATAACAAAAATAATAAAATTGGATAAATAAATAAACACACAGTAAAGAATAAATAACTGCAATAATAAAATACTGTTAGTAGACGTCATCTCTGCGTTTGCGATGTTGAGATTAAGATTATATGCAAAACAAAATGTCAGCAACATGTGACAGGTAGACCCAATGACATGTTCATTGAATGGCGACGCCATTACATCGTTGTACATTCAGCAGATAAACGTTAATTAATCAGTCGTACTGACCTGAACGACGACAGGCGGTTGCAGTGCGGTGGGCTTCGTGGCTTGTGCGAGCTTCGGCTTCATACTGCCTTGGTCACTATGACCGACGACTCAACAGGCAGGCGCAAAGACTGACAGTGACACGCGCTGTCCTCAGTTGCTCGTATTTACACAACCGAGCGACGCGTTCTTGCCAGCGATGTCACTCAGCCGTATCGTTCAACCGTATTAAACACAACAAATCGGCGATATAAGCACCAGCGGACCGACGCGTCGTCAGAAATGTCTGTATGTTCCGCGACAAAGAACGGCCGTTCGTCGAAATGCATAATTAGTAGGTCAGCAGGTGGGCTCGTGAGCGCGTGCTCCTACGTCAGCGCTATACCCGACGTGCGTGTGTGGACCTGTGTTTCACGGTTAGCAGGATTCTACCTGTACCGGTGTCGATGATAATTGATGAAACTATCGATCTGCTCGAGACGTAATATATTATTCACGTGTGCACCGGTGTAACATTTAGAGTAATCGAGCGCGCAGCTTTTCCTGGTAGGCGTTGTGTATGAAAATTATATCTTGCGCAGTTCTGATCCACGGTGCAATATCGTCCCAGCAATTGGTGGCTTGCAATAAGGCTTGAAACAAGATTGGCTATGCTAGTTAATCCACTGGCGGCACGTGTGGCTTGCCAGTTACAAGATCGAATTGACAATTTAATTTTTAAAGTTTTACACACGCGACTATTTGCATTCCTTAGATCGCATCATGAAATTGGGAAAACTTGAACATGTTCTCGCCACCCATGGCAACAACACAACGGTCATGGTCTCTGTGGCTGTGCATTAATAATTAAGAATGTCTCGACACATCTCACTGCGCGAACAGACCTGTCATCACGCTTGGCGTTTGGTCGAACGGTTGTCCATCCGGTAATACATTAAGAGTGGGAATTGTTTTTGTAAACACAGATAATGATGATTAGTTCATCGGATCGACAGTGGCGAATTTGAGGAGGCATTGGGCAATGCTTCACCTTTGGATTTTAGATATGCATTTGTCCGTGGATAACCTGTCGCGCCTCTACAGGTGCCACGACAGAGTAGTGGGTGACCATACTTGGCCCTCCTGTATCCCTTTTTCTTCTCCCCTTGACCCCTTGCGGGTTGGGGGCCACACCACTTAGTCTGTTCCGCCTTTCGACTCGTCTAAATCCATCTCGATCTTCTGCCATTCTTTCCCACTCTTGCCTGTTCACCTCTGCCCTTTCTGCCCTTTCGAGATCTGTTTTTAACACTGGCACTCCATCTTAACTACCTCTTCTGTTTTCCGTGCTCTCTTTGTCAATCTGTCCTCACTTATTCTCTGTATGTGTCCTTCCCATCTCAGTCTGCTCTCCACTACATTCAACCTCATGTGTTTCTTCATTCGGATCTCTTCTCTTAATTCATGTTCTCCGAACCCAGTTGTTCTTGCGTATTCGAAGATACAACATACATGATGTGGACAACGTGCCACCTGGAATTCCTTGTGCTAAGCATAAACGGAATCAGAAATCGTCTGTCTTAGTCCCAGTGAGCGCCTTCGTCACAACAGTGGCGCCTCGCGGTGGGCAGGGAACCAACCAAAATAATCCACACAGCAACTACGTGGCTTTACATGAACCAAGTACAGTATATAAGACAGTCGTATACCATCAAACAATCTGACTGACAGTGGCATGGTTCAACCACAAACCGCCAACACGGAAAAAAACTGTGCAGTGATCTCACCCCTACTTGCTGACAAAATTCAAATAATCCGAAACCAGATCCACGAGAAGCCAATAAAACGATGGATTCAAAATAAAAGTGCTGGTTGCATACACTCTGAATGATACACCTTCCACATTTCTCCCAAAATTAATATACCTTTCAGTTTCACATAAATTACTTTCTAATGCTGTGCCAGCGTCCTTATTATGTTTTCCCATTGATAGCTCAAAGGAAATTGAACATATTTTATTAATACATTAATATTAACTAAAGTTACACATAGTTCCTCTGAAATGACAGGTCATCTTAATTAAGATGATATCGATGATTATGACGATGCTGATGATAATGACTATGATGATGGTGATACTAATAATAATGATGATAACGACGGTGATGATGAGGGTGATAAATGGTTGTGATGATCATGATGAAGAAAATGAAGACAATTAAGCGGTCTTAGTTATGATGATGATGATGATGACGAAGATGATGACAATGAGGTTGATCATTATTACGATTATGAGGACGAAGACAATGATATCCGCAGCCTCGTCATCCTGCTCCTCCTCCTCATCGTCATCATCATCCTCATGTTATAACGGCTAGCCATGCTGACACCCACTCGACGTTCACAAACGTATGATTAACATAGGGTGAGCCGCATTTTTCTGGGAGGACATATGGAATGCCGTTCATATAACCCCCCAGGTAACGCATGGCAGTAACTACATGTTGGCAAACAAAGTAACTATATCATCATCTGAAAAGTTAAGTGGGTCATCAAAACATTAAAGAGTCATCTAAAACATGTAATAAGAGGGTCATCTAAAAAATCAGCCTCTTATTTTATGTTTTGAGGTGATCGCTTTTTAATTTAAAGATACCCTTTAGTTTTGGGGATTACCTCTTAATGTCGTAAATTCTAAACGTACCCCTTAATTTTATATATTGCTTAATTATTCCTTAAATGGAAACAAAAGGCAATTTTTGGGGTTATGCATCTAAAAGACTGAATACAAACTAACCATTTGCAACTACAGTCAACAATATCATGTCAGTGGTTTATTAAGAAAAGCTTGTTGAACACACAGCAACCATATTTCATTTCATTTCAAATCCTTCATTTTATGAGATGACCACTTAATGTTTTGAGATGATCCCTTAATTGAGACGATCAGCCAGTTCTTTTTAATCAACACGTCTAGTTTTGAAAATATCCATTAACCTTTTTGAATAGGCCCCTTTTTATGAGACGGGTTCGAACGATGGGTTTGAATCAGGCATGGTAGCAGGGAAGACGAAAAGGAAGGGGTCCTTTTAAAAATAAACGTTAAATGTAAGGTATCATTTCAACAAAATAACTAGCTGATCGTCTCAAACAAATTAAGGTGTCACAACGTAAAGTTAAGAGGTCTTCCAAAATAGTGAAGGGAACATTTCAAAACATGTAAGAGGTCATTAAAAAAAATCAAGTACCTGATTATCTCAACAAATTAAGAAATAATATCATAGAATTAAGGGTCATATCAAAATACTAATATAACGAGTCATCAAAATGCATTTAAAACTTAACTTTTTTTAAAACAAAGTAGAGTGTACTAAGGAATCATATCATAAAAAAACTGTAAGGGGTGATTTATCAAAAATAAATAAGCTGATCGTCACGATAACTTAATGGATTATCTCAAAACAGTAATGGCTCATGTAATGAAATAAATTAGTCTTCTAGAAAAGTAAGGGATGATTTCAAAAAGTGTAAGGGATTATTTAAAAACTGATGTAGCTGATTGTCTGAAAAATATGAGATCATCTCACACAAAATAATGGGGCTTCTCGAAAAAGTTGTGGGATCACAAAACATGGAAGCGGTCATTAATAATAAACTAGCTGATCGTCTCAATAAATTAAGGGATCATCTTAAACCATTAAAAGGTCACCTCATACAATAAAGGGGTCTTCTAAAAAAGTTAAAGGATAATTTAAAAACGTAAATATTCATGAAAAAAAAAGAACTAGCTGATCGTCTCAATAAATTAAAAGATCACCTTAAAACTTTAAAGGGTCATCTCGTAAAATAAAAGGGTCTTCTCAAAAAAGTTAAGTGTCATTTCACTGATCTTCTCAACGCATTCATGGATCATCTCAAAACATTAAGGGTCTTCCCATAATATAAAAGGATCTTCCAAAAAAAGTTAAGGTGTCATTTCACTGATCGTCTCAATAAATTAAAAGATCATCTTAAAACATTAAAGGGTCATTTCATAAAAAGGGGTCTACTCAAAAAGTTTAATGGATGGTTTCAAAAATAGACGTGTTGATTAAAAAGAACTGGCTGATCATCTCAACACATTAAGGGATCATATCAAAACATTAAGTGGTCATCTCATAAAATAAAGGGGTTTCTCAAAAAAGAACAAGCTCCATCTGATGGAAGTATGGAAAACTTGTTGTAGAGACAAGCAGGAACCCAATACGTTGGTTTATCGACAACAGTGGCGCGGCCCATGAAATATGGTTGCTGTGTGTTCAACAAGCTTGTCCTCACAAACCACTGACATGATATTGTTGATTGTAGTTGCAAATTGTTAGTTTGTATTCATTCTTTTAGGTGCATAACCCCAAAAATTGCCTTTTATTCCATTTAAGGGATAAACAATAAATATATAAAATGAAGGTGTATATTTAGAATTTAAGACATTGAGAGGTAATCCCCAAAACTAAAGGGTATCTTTTAATTAAAAAGCGATCACCTAAAAATGTAAAATAAGAGGCAGATTTTTAGATGACCCTCTTATTACATTTATTAGATGACTCCTTAATGTTTTGATGGCCCACTTAACTTTTTCAAATGATGAGATAGTTACTTTGTTAAATGACCCTGACATTTTTCTAAATAATTCCTTAATTAACTTTTTTTAATCCGTTTAATTTATTTGAAATAATCCCTTACGTTTTCGATGTGACCCCATATTTTGATGACCCCGTAATTTTGTGTTTTGCTATGAATCCTTACATGCTTAGATTTCCTTTATTATATGAAGTGACCACTTGGGAAGACCCCATTATTTTATGAAATGGTCCCTTAATTTATTGAGACGATCAGCTGGTTCATTTGTAATGACTAGTTACACTTTTTAATATAATCCCTTAATTTTTTGAAAAGACACACCCTTAATCTTTGAGATGATCTCTTAATTTGTTGAGACGATTAGCTAATTAACTTGTTAATGACTGTTTACATATTTTGTGACGATCCTTCAACTTTTTTGAGAAGACCCATTCATTTTATGAGATGACTCCTTAATTTCTTTAACTTTTTTCGAGACGACCACTTGATTTGAGATGACCCCATAATGTTTTGAGATGATCAGCTAGTTCATTATTAAATGACCCCTTAATGACTCCTTTTTGAATTATCATTTAAATTGTTTTTGATAAAATCCCTTAACTTTAGTCATATTTTTAAATACTTTAATTATCCTTTAATAGTTTAGATGAACATTTTAGTTAACTGAAATTATCCTTAACTTAATTTTTTTAGATAACCCCTTAATTGTTTCAGCTGAACCTTATCTTATTATTTTTGCAATTAGTTTCTAATATAATCTCACATTGCATTTTGAGATTTCCCCCAAGTTGTTTGAGATTACCCCTTAATTTGATCAAATGATGATCAGGTATTTATTTTTAAGCATTTTTAATGATCCCTTAAATAACTGTTTGAAATGATCCCTTAAATGAGTGTAGATTACCTCTTTCATTTGTTGAGGTGACCATTTTTCATGACCCCTCCCTTCTTCCCTACCACTCTATCTGACTCGGTCCTATTGTTTGCCAACGTGTAGTTAGTGCCGTGCGTTGCCTGGGAAGTTATATGAACGGCATTCCATAATTTCCTCCCAGAAAACATGCGGCTCACTCGTTCTGAGATTCCTGCGTTAATCGTACGTTTGTGAACGTCGAGTTGGTGTCAGCATGGCTAGCCGTTATAAGGGTGAACATCAGGCCCTTAGCCAAAAATAAAATTTTGCCAGTCTTGAATATTCTAAAAGACCTTAAACGCGCGAACGGCTTCCGTGGAAGCCGTTCTTCTATGACAGTCGTTATTGGCCGAATTATTTTTTTTTCAATGGCAAGCCAATGCTGGTTGATATAGTGACAACCATTGCTGGCCCGTTTGGTTTTTATACTGGTAAGCCAGTGCAAATTTAACAAATGTCAAATGACAGCCATTATTGGCCGAATTAGCTTTTTTCAATGGCAGGCTAAGCCCGGTTTAACCATTATTGGCCCAATCGAGTCTTACTAGCTGTGCAGCGAGGTTGGCGTTATCACCTGCGCAGTAATACTAATAGAAGAAGAGCCAACACATGAAGGTTCATGAAAAAGTTACTTGAAACTTTATTTTAAACATATAAACATGGAAGTAATGTTTGTAACATCTTAAGACTTTCAGTACATGCATGCAAACACGTCTAATATGAACAAATATGATTAATTTACAATCACACCCAAATCAAATGCTTTACACTAAACGTAAAACAAGACAACAAATAACAATAGAAGATATAGCACTCAGTAATATCATTGGTTTTGAAAGTAATACATTGAAATATTACGTCTTTGATAAAACAGCAACCATCCAGATTCAGTATTGCCTATTGAACAAAAAAGCATTATGAATTTATTTCATTGAGCACAGCCTAATCGTTCGTGGTTTGCCTGCCGTTTGAGTTGAGGAACCGGGAAACTGCTGCCAATAGTAGGGTCTACACGCCGGTTATGTATGTGAATCGGAGCACGAATCAGACTCAATTTCAAAAGTTTTACTACTGCATTGAAATACTTTGAATTGCAACATGCACTGTGTTGGATGTCTTGTGCATCCCACTTCGACGGGAGGCGTGTTTGTTGTGGCCAGAATGTATCGCAACTTTCCCATAGTTGAATCTTGTAGTCTTACATGGATGGCTACATTTGGAACACACGGTTTCTGACCACAACTCCCCGTGTCTTTGGAATACAGCTTGTACATACGTGACTTGTAGTGACAGGCTGTACAGGACAATGACTGTTGCCAACACAAACCTAATTTGTTCTTATGTACTTCGAAGTGTGGAAGAATACATGTGTCCTCTCTGCTAGCATGCTTTTAAAAGCAATCATTCCACATTGTTGCATTTTTCCATACTAAGTAAGTAGACGCATTTCACAAACTGCACGAGTCTCTGTCTGTGCTTCTGCTCGAAGATAGATGTCTGTTAGGTCAGGGCATTGATCAAGCTGTGGCCGTAGAATTTTGCTCGTGCCTGGCCGGCCCTCTGCGTCGGAAACTGCCAGCAATCCTGAAGGGGTGGTTTGCACCACTCAGTCAAAGTCATCCTGGTTTAGCCGTGGCAACCAAACCCCACTGCTAACCCCACTGGGTTCCTGTTGGATTACGGCATCTGATGGTTTGTGGTAACATGCAGTGCCCGCTCTTGAAGCCTACAACCTTCATCTTAATTCCATCAGCAGGTGGACATTTCTCCTCACTCTTTCTACTACTACTACTACTACTACTACTACTACTACTACTACTACTACTACTACTACTACTACTACTACTACTACTACTACTACTACTACTACTACTACTACTACTACTACTACTACTACTACTACTACTACTACTACTACTACTACTACTTATTTACTTCGGCATATTTTATTGGAACAGCTTAACGGGAAAATGTATCCTAGAAAACTGAATATACACAAACTTAACAATAGTGGAAACTGTACCAAACGAACCAAGCGTACGTGCGTTCGTGCGTGCGTGCGTTCGTGCGTTCGTGCGTTCGTGCGTGCATGCATCAGGTTTGAGTGTACAAGTGCCAATAGTAACCAGACTAGGGCCAGGAACAGATCATTTTGAGATGACAATTTTCTTCTGCATCCACGCTTCTTCAGTGGTAATATTTCCTTAAGTAATTGTCCTTCAACCTTGACAGATATCGATATCATGGTTCCAATAATTCAATTCACTTATTGGTATCAGGAACAGGAAACCTCAACAAACACATAAACTGGCAAAATGTCAAGGCAGCATAAAACTGGAACTTTTTATCATCATATTGGATTACTTATATATTAGTGTATTTTTGTTTTCTACAAAATCGGTTTAGGCCAAAATAACTGGGACACTGCCCGGGGGGGGGGGGCGTTGCGTTAGAGCCATGGAGGCCGAAGTCACTAAAGTTGCAGGCCGAAATCACCTGTTAAGCCTAAAGCGTCCAGATCCCACTGCAGAAATACAGGTCTTGGCTGTTGGGCCTCCTAATCAACGAATGAAACACATATACATCTATTTTTTATTTTTACACGTTTTCTTCTTTATTTTGTTACGATGAGCAGATAACTTATTAGCGCCGATCATATCAAGCGACACCGTTCGACGTCGCGACGACGGCGTCGTTTCTTTTTTATGTTAGCAGTTTCATTTATTTCCTGTTGTTGACAGTTATACTTGCTCTATGCTTAGTACACCATGCGATCGACATATTCATAAAAAAAGATACTATTTAACGATAGAGTCGGTTATTTTCTGTTCGTCGACAGTGTTATGGCTACCCTACTAAGCTACTTCGTATTATCGCCCACATATTGGCGTCGGTTATCAGCGTCAGTATTAGTGTTCAAAATGGTAATTATTTATTGTAATTGTGCTTTAATACTTGGATAATGTCAAAAATAATAAATGACCTTGTTGTTGTAAAATTATAAAGCATATAGGCATAGCCATATCATTATCATGGCATATAGACATATTATAGTCTATATATACTCTATACTATACTATAGTATAGACCACGTAATATTAGTTGCTAGTAATAGTATTGCTGAGCCTATGCCTAACATAGGACCTAGGCTTATCTAAGCTAGGGCTAGGCCTAGTCTTAGGTGCCAACACAGGCTGAATTATCCAATGTGGTAATCCTAAATTCTAACGAGAAATCATAAAATCAACAAACTAAAAACACAAGATAGCTTATACATTAATCATTACACAATGACAATGATGTATTACTTCAGTGCAGAAAGTCAGCTGGGACATGCTGTTTTGGCCTACCAGTTTTGACACTTTTAAACTGTATACAGTACTATACATTTGTACTGTTTCCAGTCCACCTTACAATAAATCAATTTGTTGTCTCAAATCAAATTGATTGTAACTCTATACAATACATACAAATCAAATGAAGGCAAATCCTATATAGTAACGAAAACAGAACAATATGGGAAGAACATTGTATAATGTTATACTCCCTTGTATGTATTTCAATATATATATATTAGTATTAAACACAAAAACAATGTGCAGGTGTAGAAAAACTAATTGTGATTGTGATACATGTTATATATTAACATCACTGTGTAATGTAAATTGTATAAGTATACATATGTAGTTCATTATTGAATAGGTCGTAAACTTGAGTCTTGTGTTAAAATAGTTCCAAATTATAGAACCCTTAATTCTTACAGAACGAAATCTTATTTGTAAAATTGCCATGGATATATGTATTTGTGTATATTGTCTTGTATTGTAACTATGAACATCTTGATTAAGTTTAAACATATTATAAAAATTTGTAGGTAGAAGACCACTTGTATTTATACATGCACATTTGCATTGAGTATACATAATAGTTGTATACAATGTAGTTAAGATGTTTAGTAGTTTAAAGATAGGTTTAGTATGAGCTAATCTATTAGCTGAGACAAGCATCCTCACTGCTTTCTTTTGAACCTTTATAATACTTGAACAATATGAGTCAAATGCAGTACCCCACACTTCAATACAATAGGTCAAAAGAGGGAATAAAAATGAGTAATATAAGGTGACCAAGCATGGTCTAGTTAATATCTTTTGACATTGTTGAGAATTCCAACACCTTTACAGATTTTACATTTAACTTGGTTAATGTGTTCTAAGAAATGTTGTAGAGGATACTTGCTTAATAGCTTTATCATTAATTTAAAGTTTTGTCGGTTTGATATGTTTTCTGTTGGATGTTCTAAATATCATGTATTGGGTCTTATCAATGTTTAAATATAATTTGTTAGCATTTAACCAAGCTACAAGTTATTTTAGTTCAAGATTCATTTTGTTGGTTACATCTTACATCATCCAATTGATCACCATCTACAAATACACTAGTGTCATCAGCAAATAATGTGGAAAAAAGACTATCTGAGACATTAGCAATATCATTGATATATAATAGAAACAGCAATGACCCCAGTATGGAACCTTGCGGCACTCCACAAGTAATACAGAGTTTAGTAGAGCTAGTGTTATTGTAATACACATATTGACTTCTATTAGATAAGTAACTTTTAATCCAGTCGTTGGCTAAGCCACGTATATACCATAACATTGGAGTTTTTGACACAGTATCTCATAGTCCACAGTATCGAATGCTGTAGATAAATCTAAGAACACCCCTAGCACAAATTGTTTCTTTTGTAGAACCAAACTGATATTTGTACAGAATGTTATACTTATTAATAAAATTTAAAGTCTTTCCAATATTTTAGAGAAAGTATGTAATATTGAAATTGTCCGGTAATTAGAAAATAACTTTTTCCTTAGCTTTATAGATAGGTATTACCTTAGCTATTTTTTATTCATCTGGGAATATACCTATATTTATAGAGAGATTACATAAATATATTAATGGTTTAATAAAGCTTTTATGTTTTTTTATTATTTTACAAGAAATGTCATCCCATCCAGGACTAGATATTTTGAGAGTTTAATATTGCTGACACCCCATTTTCAGTTACCGATTCAAGATAATATTATTATATAGTTTTAGTATTACTGTTTTTAATGTCTGACATAATGTCTGTTTGGTTCTGTGGGATGTTTTTTTGCTAGGTTAGAGCCAACATTTATATAAAAATTATTTGTTTTTTGTCTGATGTTACAACTTTGTTGATGATGAATTTTGTCTGCGTTATACATTTATGTTTCTTGTTTATTATTTATTTTAACAGGTCCAAGACTTTTTACGTTTATGCTTATTTTCTTCAAAGTGAATGGCATAATGTTCACGTTAAAATTTCCTTAGTAAGCCATTCAACTTACTTTTGTAGACTTTATATTTTGTTTCGTTATATCTTGTGTGTTGTCTTACATATTTGATATAGTCTGTTCTTCTCGTTTATTGAGCTTTTTAGACCATATATTAGCCATGCTTTCTTATTCTTGTAATGAAGCTTTATTGTTTTTATGGGAAAGCAGTCATTGTATTCTCGAAGTAGTGACTTATAGAATAATGAGTAGGATGTTTGACAATTATTTGTGGATGTCATAATGTCCCAGTCAAGATTTTGCATGTTATTATAAAATTTATGTTTGCCTGTGAAAAGTTTCTGTTTGTTGTGTATTTAAGATAGTTGGTTAATTTGCAATTGTTATTAATGAGAAATATTGTGAAGTGGTCAGATATATCTGTATATATAATGCCCTGGAGCATGTTTTTATGGTTATTTGTAAAAATATCAATTAATGATGCCGATTGATTAGTTACTTGTGTTGGTTTATTTATTAATGGAATATAAGAGTGTAAAAACATCAAGTTAAAAAAATTGCATGTCGGTGCATGTACTTCATGGTTAAACAAATTAACGTTAAAGTCACCCATGATGTAACATCATTTGTTTTCATTGTTGAGAATATCAAATATATTAGATATTACATCAATAAATGTATTTATATCATTTTTGGTGGTCTGTATATGACAGACCTACAATACAATACTAACTACAATATCTTTACCATATGCAATACTATCTTTATGAATCTCTATAAATTGACATTCTATGTAGTCATTTAATTTAGTAATGTCTTTGTATAGTTTCGTAAATTTAGTAATATCTGTATAGTTCCATAGATCTAACCTTACAGACATTCCTTTATTTCCACTTGTTGGGTTGCCCCCTGTTTGAGACAGGTATTGCTTGGTTCCACCTGGTGTGTTGCCCCCTGTTTGAGACAGGTATTCTTTGGTCCACCTGGTGTGTTGCCCCATGTTTGAGATATTACTCGTTGATCCAGCTTGCCCCTTGTTTGAGATAGGTATTCCTTGGTCCACCTGCCCCCTGTTTGAGATAGGTATTCCTTGGTCCACCTGGTGTGTTGCCCCTGTTTGAGACAGGTATTCTTTTGTCCAGCTGGTGTGTTGCCCCCTGTTTGAGACAGGTATTCTTTTTGTCCACCTGGTGTATTGCCCCTGTTTTAAATAGGTATTCCTTGGTTCACTTGGTGTGTTGCCCCCTGTTTGAGACAGGTATTCCTTGGTTCACTCAGTGTGTTGCCCCCTGTTTGAAACAGGTATTCTTTGGTCCACCTGGTGTGATGTCCCCCTTTTGAGACAGGTATTCCTTTGTCCACCTGGTGTGTGGCCCCCTGTTTGAGAAAGGTATTCCTTGGTCTACCTGTTGTGTAGCCCACTGTTTGATATATGTATTCCTTGGTTCACCTGTTGGGTTGCCCACTGTTTGATATATGTATTCCTTGGTTCACCTGTTGGGTTGCCCCCTGTTTGATATATGTATTCCTTGGTTCACCTGTTGGGTTGCCCACTGTTTGATATATGTATTCCTTGGTTCACCTGTTGGGTTGCCCACTGTTTGATATATGTATTCCTTGGTTCACCTGTTGGGTTGCCCCCTGTTTGATATATGTATTCCTTGGTTCACCTGTTGGGTTGCCCCCTGTTTGATATATGTATTCCTTGGTTCACCTGTTGGGTTGCCCACTGTTTGATATATGTATTCCTTGGTTCACCTGTTGGGTTGCCCACTGTATGATATATGTATTCCTTGGTTCACCTGTTGGGTTGCCCACTGTATGATATATGTATTCCTTGGTCCACTTGTTCTGTTACCCCCTGTTTGAGACAGGTATTCCTTGGTCCATATGGTGTGTTTCCCACTGTTAGATATATGTATTCCTTGGTTCACCTACTGTGTTTCCCACAGTTTGATATATGTGTCCCTTGGTTGGTTCACCTGTTGTGTTGCCCCCTGTTTGAGAAAGGTATTCCTTGGTCCACTTGTTGTGTTGCCCCCATTTAATATATGTATTCCTTGGTTCACCTGTTGTGTTGCCCCCTGTTTCAGAAAGGTATTCCTTAGTCCATCTGGTGTGTTGCCCACTGTTTGGGATCTGAAGTTATTCCTTGGTCCACCTATTGTGTTGCCCCCGAACTGAATTGTTTAGGATTCCAATCACAACATATTTCCATCTTGTTGATTATTAATCACATTGTATTTTGATTTGCAGACATATTGACAAAGGTATGAGCAAATTGTCACTGTCAGCAACATGGCGATGCTGTCAAAGAATATTCTCCTGACGTTCCTCTACTTCATCCAAGGTTTGCCGTACGGCTTTCAGACGAGTTTTCTTCCGATTGTTCTGCGAACACATGGCATCTCACTCACAAAACTTGGTTTTTTTCGTCTACTGTTTTTGCCATGGCTGTGCAGAGCAATGTGGGCACCCCTGGTGGACATGTATGGGACTAAACTTAAATGGCTGCTTGCTAGTATCGTTGGGTTGCTGCTGACATGTCTGCTTGGAAGTCTAGGCTCACCAGACGATCTTATCTTCCTTTGTGTCGTGCTACTGTTGCTGAATGTGTTTTCTGCGACACAAGACATAGTTGTGGATGGCATTGCAGTTGCAATCTTGGCATCAGATGAGCTTGGCGGAGGCAATACGGCCCAAGTAGTTGGCTACAAAATAGGTGCAATTTTCGGAGGTGGAGTCCTCATATGGCTGATGAATGCTGTTGGATGGACAGGGATGTTTCTTGGTCTGGCTCTCTTGTACTTAGAAGCATTGATGTTTGTCTATGTTTCACCTGAATTGAGAGAGTTTGAGCAACAGCAGGTGTTGTTGCAACCCAGCGTTGGTGGTAACGACAATGGTGGAGCCAACATTGATCCACAGATGGAACAAGAAAGTGGTAATTGGACAGAGGCTAATGAACTTCCATCTGTGAATACAGGCATTCAGTTCAGTGCCTCATCATTTGAAGGTCTAAGAAACAGATTTTACAGCACATTTGAGACATTCAGTGGTACAGCACTTGAAGGTGCACGAAACAGATTTTACAGCACAGTTGAGACATTCAGTTCAAGGTCACTTGAAGGTGAAACAACTCGCACAGAGCAAGATGTAGAGCAACAAGGGGTGTCAAAGACGTGGTTGTCCATACTTCACCGCGTTGTTGATGTACCAGGCACGGAGTGGATGCTCATCTATGTTCTCATGTACAAGTTAGGTACTGTTCATTTGAGATTTTGTTACAAGCTTAGTTAAGAGAGATTTGGGGGATATATCACAGTTGCACACATTTGTTTTTAAGTTTAATCAGTTGATATAACTAATGAACATTTAAAATTAATTATCGCAATTATGACAGTATTTTACATTGAAAAAAATACTTGCCTTGCAACTGTACTGCTATGAATGCAGGTAATTTTAAAATTGATTTATTTTAAATTGTACACATACTGTGAGGTTATGTTAGTATGGGAGATAGGAATTGTTTGATAAATTTGAATTAATTTGACATAATACAAGTTGTATTTACATGGATTGGTGTCATGAGTGTAACTTTTTGCTGTCTTGCAATGTTTCCTGTTACAGGTGAGATTGGTGCATTGAACATTTTGGCACTGTTGTTACAGGTGAGATTGGTGCATTGAACATGTTGCCACTGTTTCTTGTTATAGGTGAGATTGGTGCATTGAACATGTTGCCACTGTTTCTTGTTATAGGTGAGATTGGTGCATTGAACATGTTGCCACTGTTTCTTGTTATAGGTGAGATTGGTGCATTGAACATGTTGCCACTGTTTCTTGTTATAGGTGAGATTGGTGCATTGAACATGTTGCCAATGTTTCTTTTTATAGGTGAGATTGGTGCATTGAACATGTTGCCACTGTTTTTTGTTATAGGTGAGATTGGTGCATTGAACATGTTGCTACTGTTTCTTGTTATAGGTGAGATTGGTGCATTGAACATGTTGCCACTGTTTCTTGTTATAGGTGAGATTGGTGCATTGAACATGTTGCTACTGTTTCTTGTTATAGGTGAGATTGGTGCATTGAACATGTTGCTACTGTTTCTTTTTATAGGTGAGATTGGCGCCCTGAACATGTTGCCCATGTTTCTTGTGGACAGCGAGGTATCGCCTGATACAGTGGTCTTCTGGACTGGCTTCGTTGCTCAGATACTGTCCATCACCGGCTCGCTGCTTGGAGGGTGGGCACTTTCACATTATGGGTCAGTATCATTGTCCATTTCTCTACTTTGCATGCTGCGACATAATTAAATTATGCATTTCTGATGTTGACCATTTGTACCTGAATTGAGAAACCGAAATAGAGTTTGTTCTTGGTATAATTCTGAGTGTTGTGAATCAGACTTGTTTCACCAACCTATAATTTTAAACGTTCCCTATGGATTAAAGTAAAAGAATAATCAGTCTCAGTATCTTCTACAGTAAAGTATCAATACATTATCACTGTATTTGTTCACTGGTCGGGTTTGCTAACTTCATATAACTCAAGAAAATTATATGCTGCATTGTAAAAAATATGAAGAAATGATGTACTGTAAACAGGTGTGTGATCAAATATGTTATTTAAATTATAATTCCAATAATCCAGTTACACACCGGTTACAAAAATCAATTTCAATTCCTCCTCAAAACTACCAGTTCTAGTTCCAGTTATCAATTCCATATAAAAATAAATTATTTGAATAGAGTAAGGCCTAAGCAAAAAATAGGTGTTTCCGATAACCCGACCCTACCTAAATTAGAATAGCTGATAAAAAGATTAGGGTCGGTCTTGCCTTTGTTCTTCTGATGTTTTAATCAATGTCCGTTTTGTTACATTTAATAGCAAGTATTTAAACAACCCACGAGTAATGCTTCAGTGCATATATGATGACAGAATTGGTCGGCATGCTGATTGGCGGATTTTCTAATATTTACATGTTAGTGGTCATAGAGTGAAGATGGCAGACTGTATTAATTTGCGTTATAAAATGCCAGTCAAAAGACATCCAGTACAGTTATCATGCTGTCAAACGATACTTTTGACACCATGGTAAAAAAGTATGCCTACGGTAACGGATTGTGTAACTGTACCATAGCGCTAGCAGAGCATGAACAAGGACCATGGACGACGGTAACGGATTGTGTAACTGTACCATAGCGCTAGCAGAGCATGAACAAGGACCATGGACGACGGTAACGGATTGTGTAACTGTACCATAGCGCTAGCAGAGCATGAACAAGGACCATGGACGACGGTAACGGATTGTGTAACTGTACCATAGCGCTAGCAGAGCATGAACAAGGACCATGGACGACGGTAACGGATTGTGTAACTGTACCATAGCGCTAGCAGAGCATGAACAAGGACCATGGACGACGGTAATGGATTGTGTAACTGTACCATAGCGCTAGCAGAGCATGAACAAGGACCATGGACGACGGTACAAAATACCAACGCCACATCATCGATAATGAATGTGGCAGTGACATTCAACTGCAAATACCTTCAAGTTTCTTGTATGCCTAAGCCTGTTAGTGCCGGCCCATATGAACCTGAACTAAGTCAAAGAAATGCATTTGGCGTACTCATGACCGGCAGCAGCAGGGGAAGTCGCTGCCATCTGGCAGGGCATCCAGGTACTAAATTGTGCGAGTCCCTTGGGCTTGGAGGCTCCTTACTACAGGTCGGCCCTAAGAAGACCATCCTGCTATAACTGTGGTGGAGATGGGGCGGAAACTGATTTCAAAAAACAACATTCTAAAACTGGTTTGGTTTTGTGGGAAGTCCCATGGCAAATTGAATTCATGTCTTTTTTCTAACAAATGATACACAAAATTGTAAAATGAAGCGGTTTAGCTGAACAAATAGTAATATTTTTGATAGCTGAACAAATAGTAATATTTTTATAGCAATGTGATTTTTGTCATTTGTGTATGTTTAAACAATTGATATTCTAATGGTAAAAATCACATTTTTATAATAGAAATATTACTATTTGTTCAGCCAAACTGCTTCATTGCACAATTTAATATATTGTTTGTAAGAATAAATAAAATATTTGACGATTTAAATTTTCCATGGAACTTAACACAAAACCACCCAGCATTTCTAAGATTATCTTGTTACCATGGTTACAATCATGTAAATAGCATATTATACCATGCACGACCTTTTCATAAATATAATACATACTGTCAACTTGGTCAGGATGAGATGAGTATATTTTTTAAGATATGACATGAGTTTTCCATTTGCATGCAGGTGACCCCGTAAATCCATTGATTTGAACAATTGCAGTAACCTGTACCAGGAAAAAATGGTATTTACTGGTATTTTCCAAGTTTCCATAGACATACATGGTACATTCTTTTCCTTTATTTGATGATAAATACAACTCATGCCTGAAATTGTCTTGTGTTATTATTCCTGTGAACAATATAGTAGAGCTGTATGAACAAAGTGTTAATTTTGTTCAAATACTTGTTTTATAGTTATATTTCCGAGATTATGGTTAAAGCAAGACAAAGTTAATTTCTAATAATTTATGGTTGTTGTATTAACAAGATGTAGAGGGTAGTGCGCAACAATATTTGTAGTAGATAGCTTGGTAGAAGATAATTTGTAGGAACATTCTTTTCAAACACAGTCAGGTATATGAAGCAAATCAGACTGCTCCTGTAATATCTTTCTATAAAGAACTTTGTTTTTAAAAGTTTAATGCTCCATCCTTAGATCATGCGAAACAAGATATTTGAACTTTAATAGCATAGGAAGATATTACTGGTGAAAATGTACATGCATGTCATTATATCTGGACCCATTGTCATGATAGGTGTTAAATAAAAAAACCTACCTACCCTACCTAACTTTGTTCAGCCCATTACCAGAAACACACTTATTTTTTTAAGGCCTAACCATAGACATACTCAACGCCCAAAATAACATTTATTTTAGAACAACTTTATTTAATATCTGCATATTATGGTACATAATGACAAACAAATATGATACATTTTATTGATTATTTGTAGTGAATAATTTGAGTTGAAAAAGTTACATGATGTAATTGAAAAGTAATTGAAAATACCAGTTACATTTTCTCCAGTTACTTTTAATAACAAAACTCTGGAATTTGCGTTTCAGTTCCAATTACAATGTAATTGACCCAAAGTCCGACTATAAACCAGTTCTAGTTTATTCCAGATGTTCCAACCCTGGCCGAAAAACCAGGAAGCGTGAGCGACATTGCTCCATCTATGTAGAAATGTTGTTGTTGGTGCCTTCAGATTGCCAGCGTACCTTGTGTTGGAACAGTGTCTGCTTCTGCGTTTGTTCCCCATCGGCCTCCTCACCGTGGCTGTCGCTGTCAGTACGCCAGGACTTCTCTCGGCCACACTACCTTACTGTTAGTACCACATCTCTGCTATGCAAATCCTTTGTGTATAATGCAGTCAACAAATGGAAGATAATTCCTTATTTATTAAAAGTTACATTTTACCACGTGTGTACATACTTTGGTCAAATCAACAGCAATATGTATCCTATTCTTTAGTAGACATGTTTACTGTTATCGGTGGGAAAAACTGTTTGTAAAATTTGGCCTTCCGTTTAGTAGCTACAGTAATGCATACAATGGTTCATGGAGGGTACGTCTGATATGTTACCGTAATGTTGTCAGCATATATGTAGATAGAACACCAATATTTGTGTTTAACCCTGTACAGTGTATAACCTGGCAGAAACACTCTTCATCCACTTATTTCACAACAGAGTAAAGTTGAGTGTAATTTCATACATGATTATTGAAAGAAAGGCCTAATTCACTAACCTGATTAGCCTTTTAACTGTTTGTTTCAGTGTTCCTGCTAGTGTATAGGGTAAAACAAAACAGCGGTGTTTCACACACTATTCCTAGTTAGGGTAAATAGGGCATGAATAATACTTTATTTAACTTTTGTTTCCATGTAGATGATAATAATTATAAACTAGTAATTCTCAGTTTAGTTCTCATTTTGCTTTTATACAGTTTAACTTTATTGTTTTCTAATTTTACACATATATTTTTTATGGTGCACTGATGTGTCTTGAGTATAAATATCCTTCTTACTTTTTGCTCACCATAAAGATCAATATTTTATTAAAACCAATATTTGCAGTCTGCCATTATTAGAATCATAAAGTTTTTTGTAAGTACTGAACATTTTCTCCCATATGTTTGATTGAAAAGCACAAGTTTGTTATCTTCCAGATATGGCTGTAGCAAGTTTTTGTCTACTGCAGTTCATTGGTGGCATCATTACGACAGCGACGTTCACCTTTATGATGCACTGCTCACAGACAGCGCCCTCTGACATCCAGACCACGCACTACACAGTGCTATCAACATTTGAAGTACTTGGCAAATTAATTTTTTCCAGTGTGACCGGGCTAATAACAGACCAGGCAGGATACCCACCTATCTTTGTTCTCTTTATCATACTCAGTGTTGCTGTGCTGCCTTGGTACAGGAAGTGTCCCCCCACACTGCGTAAATAAATATCTTCCAGTGGGGTGATATTATAGTAGTAGTAAAAGCTTTATTTCACGATGGTGACCATGTCATGTTTATTGCGTGATTTTCAATGGGCCATCAAAACATTATGCAAAATTTATTAAAAGTGAACTCGTATAGTATATTATCTTTAATGACATTCACAAATTTCAGATAATACTGTACCTTCAAACCAAGTCAGTTTCTGGTAATATTATTGATCAATTATAGTAGTTGTGTTCTAATAACAGTTCTGACCATGACATTTGGATTACAATTTAAAACTGCTCCCATAATTTGCAAACCATGTAAACAACACTTTTGAATAAACTGGCATGTGCCTTGTGATGTCAGATGTGTTATATCTAAAGATGTGACACTGCAGCTGATTTAGTAAATATTGTCATTCCATTGTTTATCAGTGTGTGTCACACTGACAAAACAAAGAAAACTTTACCTTATTTTTGTACTATACTTTATTTGAAGCACACACCCTTCACATGTCCTTACAACAATAAATATACAATAAATATGCAATTGATACCAAAACATTTAAGACCACTTATGGCACATATTCAACAAATGCACTGTCACACTGAGCAAGCGAACTTTTAACGCACAGAGCAAGCACGGCATCCTTAAATAACGGCAAAAAATATCTGAACTGTCTCAATAAATAAGTGAAAATGCTGCCGACACAGTACTTCAGTAGCCATAATTATTACACTCCTTCAATGCAGTTTATTCAGACGAGTGTTTGTCGTTCCTTTGTGACGACTATTAGAGTTTACATTTCCATTTAATAATTGTGTACTGGTATACATGGGCGGATCCAGATGTTGAAAAGAGGGGTGCCCAGTTTCACAGACACCTGGTGGCAGGATTGGATTAATTAATTAAAATTTCTGTAGGATACACGCACGCACGCACGCACGCACGCACGCACGCACGCACGCACGCACGCACGCACGCACGCACGCACGCACGCACGCACGCACGCACGCACGCACTTCAACGGTGCAATGGCTTTTGGTGAAGGGAAATTATCATGGGTTTACTTGTTGCATGGTGGCCTCTGATGATTGGGGCCTTACATACAAGAGACGGACCACAGTAAACCACAGTAGATTGTGCATGCAAAATATAAGCCAAATATCATGCATGTTAAAATGTGTACAATATTTCACAAATCCAAGACGTTTGCCACTGCTATAACATATGAAATCATGGCATAGACAGAGCTATGTCACTGCATCTGTTCGTGATGCACATGCTCAGTACGTGTTTGCACAGCTTTTGGGGTTATTGGTCTGCATCAAAGCAGCCACACCATTCCTCTCCCTGGCCACATTCACAGCACGTTTGTATGCTTGGTCGTCAATGTGTCCAAGCCGAGCTGCGTGACCTTTTCGATAATAGCTTTGCCTGCAACTGCGGAATAACACCAGAGAAACTGCAACAACTCTACGCGGATTTTCTGCTTTTCCTCTTCCAGTGACAAAGTTTAACTGCTCTTTGTTTGATTTTGATATGTCACGTGCCTCGTCAGCAGTGATGAAATAAAAAACACCTTTCGTATTTCGGACATGATCTTCTGGACCTGCTCCCCGTTGATTGCAATAACTTTGATCTGTATGATCCTCGATGTCTACACAGCGTTACTGTTTTGTGTCGTCAAACGCGTCTCCAGGTGACGTCATGGCGGTGGCTCCTCAAATACTAAAAAACATACACTGACAAAAATTCATCTGCGTTTAGGAATGGATACCGCGAGGATAAGGCGGAGCAAATGAGAAAGACTGGTAGACGAATGGCAGTACTAGACCAGGTGGCAATTCGCCTGATTTGTGTTTTAGAAATGTCCTCATCAGTGGAACAAGTGCTGGGGGGCGCCACCTCGCGGTGTCTCGACAACTAATTATGACGTGATGAAAAACAAATCCGGTCGAACATAAAGAGGGGTGTCCGGGGCACCTGATGGACACTCTCTGGATCCGCCCTTAGAATATATTTATTATGTAGGCACTGTTACCAAACTCGAGAATACTGGAAGAAGTTTACAACTGGATTACTTGAACAACTACTATGCTAGCAACCTGTCCATCAATAAATGCTAACAACTGAACCAGTAAGAGATGGTGACATCTGCTACCATTAGAAGCTGGCATCACGCACCAATAACGGCTCTACATCAAAGTCGCCAGTCGTGTCGACGTCACTTCCTGACGATGAATCTCCGCGTGTAGTTGTTTTAACTGTGGCACCTGGCAAGACGACCAAGTGATCGATGTCGTCAAACAGTAGGTACTGCTTGATCTGCTGTGGCAGTGGCAAGGCATCGACCTTGTGATCGGCGGGACTGTGGAGAGCCGTGCGTACTGCTGCCCGGCAGATCTGCTTGAGTGGATGTGGTCGCGACGCCACCGAGTGCAGCCAGTCCGCCACGCGATGGCTCACGGCGTCTACTGTCGACTCATCGATGCCGTTCATGTCGCACCCAGCCGCATACAACATCTGCATGATCTCTACTGATTCCTTGACGACGGCGATCTCCAGCGGTCGTACCTGTGTCGTTCCAGCCTTGTTGACGTCGCAGTCGGCCGACAGCAGAGCACGCACGATGTCGCTACGACTGCCGAGCGTTGCCAGCATCAGCGGCGTGTTGCCCGTGTCGTCGACGTCATCCGTGTTCATGCCGGACAAAGCGAGCAGCTCGACCGTGCAGGACGGCCCGCTCCACACAGAGCACGCCTCGTGCAGTGCATTGCGACCCCACCTATTGACGTGAGCAACATCGCAGCCGGCGCGCAGCAGCACTTCGACCACCGAAGAATGACCTCTTGCCGCAGCGAGGATCAGAGCAGAGTCGCCCTCGCTGTCGTGCACGTCCAGGCACGCTCCTTTCCTCAGCAGCAGACAAGCGACCGCAGTGTGGCCATGTTCGCACGCCTCCAGCAGTGCTGATCGGCCCATGTCGTTCGTACGATTGGCGTCGCATTGGTGCTGCGCGAGAAGCATGGCGACCACGCGAAGGTGACCTCTAGCGGCCGCCAGAATGAGTGGAGTATCGCCGTCCATCTCCGCCAGGTCGATGGCAGTGTCTGCCGTGGCCAGTAACATGCCGGTTATGAGCAGTCGCCCGTTCATAGCGCTGTCGTGTAGCGCGGTAACGCGGTCACCATTGGCGAGTCGCACGTTGCACTTACTGTCGATAAGTAGCCGGACAACGCCAGCGTGTCCACGTCGTGTCGCCAGTATCAGCGCCGTATCACCGGCCGATGTCTGCATATCGACGTATGCACCGACCGACAGCAGCAGCTCACAGATTTCAACGAGTCCTCTTTCAGCTGCCTCGTGCAGTGAAGAGCGCTCGCACCAGGTGATGGCATTCACGTTGCAATTGGCCAGAATGAGGAGACGGACGATCTCGACGCACTCGCCTTCAACAGCCGTAGTGAGAGCCGTGTTACCCGTGCCAACGTTGGCGATACTCGTGTCGCTGTCTGCCTGAAGTATCTCGTGCACACACTCGACGTGTCGCCCGGCGACTGCCCAGTGCAGCGCAGTCATGCCTGTAGTGGTGGCTGAGTTGATGGCAACGCGGCAACGCGTCAGTGTCTGCACGGCAGTGAGGTGGCCGAGCTGAGCAGCCAGACCCAATGGCGTACGACCCATGCTGTCGACGGCGGCGGGGTTTGCTCCACTCGCCAGCAACAACCCGATGATGTCGCCACTGTCGGCCTCTGCTGCTACGTGTAGCGCTGTCTTCTCAGCGGCGTCTCGTGCGTCCACGTCACACTGTCCTCGAGACAGGAGCCGTTCGACGACACAAGAACGACTGCTGCGACACGACATGGACGGGTTGCCATGTGCATCCCCCACTCTGCCTCCAGTCAGACCGGGCGAGGCGACGCGACTCTGTGATACGGCACACAGTAGAGGAGTAACGCCGTTGTTACTGCGTGCGTTCACGACCATGTCGTCGCATCCTCGCTCACAGGTCAGTGCAAGAGGCGTCTCGCCAGGCGAATTCTTTGCGTTGACGTCGCCTCCTGCGTCGAGGAGTGTGCGACATACGTCGACATGGCCGCGTCTGGCACACTTGTGCAGCGCTGTTTCAGACGCTGCCGCCATGTCCTTCGCATTAACATCGCAGCCATGTTTTAGACAAGCATCGACAACGTCAGTGCAGCCGGAATATGCAGCCACAAACAGTGTGCTCGTGTCGTAGTCCTTGACATCGATATGTACTTCTCCCTGCACGTCATGAACGCTTGAAGAGACTGCCACATTTTTTTGTTCGACCACTCCGTCAGATCCGTCATTCGATGGCTCCTCTTGTGCACCGGTCTCGTCCAGTTTCCCTAACATGACCTTCGCCTAATTATCATCTGCTTAGCACCGTATATGAATATACAGAAGTAATTGTTCCAGTTCAACTAATTCAAGTGTTAACTTGTGTTTCATGATCTTCTGATGTCAGGTCACCCGGCTAAATTGGAGATTCGTCTGGTTTCATATGGAACAAACCGTGCCTTACTGGTCTCACAGCCGCAGGACAACAGTCGCCTGACACCAGAACACATGGCTGTGGGAACTGTTTCCTGAAATCATAAAATGGTTGCTTACACGTTCGTTTCATGTTTGCCTTCTTTCGTCTGGTGACGTTTACTCTGTAAAACCGCGAACTTTTAGCTATCTCCACACACCTGTGTTTATTACTAGACTACATAACTATTCACTATATGACTACATAGCTTAATATTTAATTAATAGTAGGCCTATTAATTAAAATGTACTGTGGCCTTATGCACCAACTAGGACACGAAGAGCACAGGTAAGTATATTACTTAGTAAGATCTTTAGGGTTATCCCTAAATGTACCACAATCTCCAGTCTACGGACAAACGGCGGCAACGCCTTCAGGATCCTGCGTGTTGCACAATATACGAACAAATCCTATGAACCCAATGGCCAAGTTGTAACGTGGTTATAGTTACGCACGCACGCACGCACGCACGCACGCACGCACGCACGCACGCACGCACGCACGCACGCACGCACGCACGCACGCACGCACGCACGCACGCACGCACGCACGCACGCACGCACGCACGCACGCACGCACGCACGCACGCACGCATCCTCTGCCTATGTACAGCTCTTGGCTTGCCTTAGTTTGGCTTTGTAGTCATATATGACTGTCTGGTTTAGCCAATATTTGTCAAGTCTATTTTTATGCGTATTCACTGACGGTGCTGTGACGACGGTGTCCGGAAGTGAATTCCATAGATTAACGACTCTCTGGCTAAAGAAGTGCCCCCTTAATTCCCGTTTACTCCGGTCTTTGAACAGCTCTAGAGAATGACCCCGTATGATTAAACATATCGTGCGATAAGGTAAAAATGCCATTCAAGTATTTATATATACTGATAACATCTCGTAATCGACGATAGGTCAGTGGTGGTAAATTTAACACTTTTAATCTAGATTCGTAAAATGTATGCCTAAGTACTGAGACCATCCGTGTAGCTCTTCTCTGGACAGCCTCCACAGCATCAGTGTCGTACTGATACTGTAGTGGCCAGACTACCACACCGTATTCCAAAGTAGGACGGACAAGTCCCTTATATAGACGAAGAAAGGTTGTTTTGTCTAGGTATTGATAAATACGGCGTATTACACCCAGCAGTCTATTTGTATTTGACACTACCTGCTGCACCTGCATAAATGTTAACTGATGATCAACTTGGATGCCCAGGTCTTTCTCTATACGTGGCTACATTCCATGGTTCCATATTATATCAGGGCCGAACGGTTGTTGCGGGACCGATGCAGCTATCGAGAAGTCTTTCGCTTAGACTTAGGTCCACCTGCCTTGTAGGCTTGCCTGTAGGCTAGCTATTGACAATACGCTGGATAGACATATGCCTTACCGAACGAAGCCGAAGGGCTGACTCACAATAGAAACGCATCTGTTAATGTATTGCCTTGGTTTTACTCGTGCGCCCTACAACATGCATAGACTGACAAGCATCAGATCCTACATTATTACGGTCAATCAACGAATCTACGTTTTACAGGATCCGTTTTAAAGTAATATTCGTACCTATCCTCTGTGAGCCAGTGATGTCATCGTAAAAAATTATTCCGTATAAGATATGAGGCCAGTTCAACTTTAAAATCCTCTCCTCGTAATGTGGCCCAGTCGGGCGATAAAATAGCACGATGGTATCATCTTTAATGCTGCTACTTACATATTAACAAAACGGGATTATCCTGTGGAGAGGGTAACCTGTATATATCGTCGACGACGGCGGTATGCTGCTCGATGTTGGGCGTTGTTGTCTAATTTGACACCTGGCGGAAGAACGTACAACTGAGCAATGTAAACAGGAATTTTTTCGTTGGTGTCACAACGAAATACACGTCGCTACAAATTTAAGTAGCCTCGATTAACTAGTCCTTAAGATGGCACCACCATTTGTCGTTCTCGCAACAGCCTAGCCTTGATTATCTAAGATTCGGGCCATCAAGTTTTGTCAATATCACACACCTCCTGCTCTTTTTATCACGGCCTGGCGGAAGAACGTACAACTGAGCAATGTAAACAGGAAATTTTTCGTTGGTGTCACAACGAAATACACGTCACTACAAATTTAAGTAGCCTCGATTAACTAGTCCTTAAGATGGCACCACCATTTGTCGTTCTCGCAACAGCCTAGCCTTGATTATCTAAGATTCGGGCCATCAAGTTTTGTCAATATCACACACCTCCTGCTCTTTTTATCACGGCCCAAACGTGCTTACCTTCAACTTTGGCAGTTTTTGCACAATATTAATACGCCTACCAATGTTTCAGGAATGTCACAACGTAAATACCTTTTTCTACGTCTTCAAATCTGCTTCATACTACACCTCACTGCCAAAGACCCGATATGTCAAACGTTCCAACCTTGCTGGTGGTATACAGTTACTTCTAGACAAAAAAGTGCCATGGTAACAAAAAAGGGCTGACGGTAACAGTTAAAATACTGGTATGGGGTCAGACTCTCTTCGCAGGGAATTCACGAAGCCAGTGAGAGTTGGCTAAAGAAGACATATATAATATATATATACATGTGTATATAAGTATGTCTTCTTTAGCATGCATTTTGTTTAAAATAGGCAAGCAAAACTGCTATGTCAAACGTGTAGTTGTCATGTTTCAAAATAAGAACATTGAAATCAGTTTAAAAAATAAAACTTGGGATAATAAAGAATATAAATGTTAGAACTTCACATGCCCATAATCATATGGAATGATTCGTAACGTATGCACAGTAGTTTTATATTTTATTTTACTACTACGTATTTCAAAATAATATGTAAAACAAGGAATTGTAAGGAACATTTATTGTTACTAGCTGACACAAAAAAACTGTATTTGTAAATGCAGTAAGTGATTTGTAATTTTTGTCACTTGGATTAACCCAATAATTGTCATCCTAACAAATTTTTCGTAACACTAGCACCGTTTCTCGGTTTCCAGTCTGTCCACCGAAGTTGAAGGTTGGTGTAGGAATCTTCTGTAGAAGTGTAAAAGCTACAACAAACAAAAACAGACATCTTAGTTATAATTTAGCTAAAATATCATATTTTTTTTATAAAATAGCACACCCATATACGCATGCTTATCATGTATCTATATATGTATATACATAATCTGATCAGAAAATTAAATTCATGCATGCATCAATTGCTGCAACACTACTGGTCAAAATTTTTACAAAAATCAAGAATATTATTATTTTTTAATAGCATGGTTGTAAATGTACAATATCTAACAACTGTAATTATAATAAAGCAATGAAAAAATTGTAGAACTTCTGGTTTGCTTACATAATAAATATTATGGAAATCCAAAGCACAACTATGCCAACTTGTAAATATAGTGCCAACTAATTTAAAAAAAAATTAATGTCAACATAATGAGGTTAACCAAAAATTTTTTGGTATCATGTTTTCTTCAAACGTCGAAAATGTGTAGACTAACTCAGTACTCTACAAGCTTTTGTTGCAAACTATGCACCACTACACAAAAATCAGTCATCTCATTTCGGTGTAGCTGTAGTATTTAACCCATCTTACATGTATAGCGAGCTGATTACAGCTATTTGTTTAAACAATCACAGCACAAAGTTACTCACAACTTTCAAACTGGTGCATCAATTCTTCTTGTGTCCAATTACACGATGTTATCACAAGCAAGCCATTTTCCATCAAAATTCGATGAACATTTCTAATGTAACAGTTCCGTTGTAATTTTGCATTGTTCTGCATGAGACTAATAGCATCGTAAGTTCCCTTGTCGATGCACACATGGTATGTTGAAGACGACAGACTGGAACAGGTTTCAGCTGTATCAAGCAGTAGATCACATCGCTGAAATCACACATTAACTAACTATACACAAGTAAAGATAGAGAGGTAAGTTCTTACATAGCATGGTATCAAAGCACTTTACACTTCACCCCCTGGTGGCAGATCTGTTTATTCCAACACCAACTTTATGGGCGTATTCTTTTTGACGTCCGCGGAGTCACCGGAAGCGGAGAATGCAGAGAGGTACAAAAAGAATAGACTTGGGAGAGGGTAGCAACCGCCTTGTTATCGCCCATAAACAATATGGATGCAGAATGAGTAGCCGTGTCAATTATTAGCGATTTTTTCTTCAGCGACGATATACATCATTGCGTTGTCATGTGTACAAAGCAAACAGAAAACTACACATTTAATTTCATATTTTGTACAAATGCCACTTATCAATCCTTGTGCTAAGCCATGTTTAAAGTCACGTGACTGGAAATTCTACGCTCGCGACATGCCCCGCAGACGGCGAGGTCGGAGCGGTCCGGACAGCTTCTCCGGTCTGTTCTATTTAACGTGGAGAGATCACGTGACCTCTCCGCGTCAAAAAGAATAGCACATTTCGCTCCGCGGACAGGTCGGAGAGACAAAAAGAATACGCCCTACTTCTATTGGAGCCATTCAGCCAAGCTGCAATTACTGCTCAGACTATTCATTCACATATCCACCATTGTTTAAAGGTACTCATTTATACATCTGAGTGAATTGGAGCAATGTGGAGTGAATGAAATTGGAAGAGGATTCGGACCCGCGTTCTCTCGATCCAGAGTCTCATGTTCTAACCACAAATCCACCCGCCAAAAGTACTGCACTTACATATGCTCTTATAATAGAAACATCATACCATCCCAACTGGCAAAGGTGGTTGAAATGTGATCTAAAGGGGTCATTTAATAACTACATAACGAATGAGGGAAAACAGGGTTAATATTATTACGTGGTAAGATCAGGGCTACAAGCTAACACCAGCCCGGCTGTCAGTGGCCGGTATTTTTGCAGTCAGGCCTGTTGCATCCGTTAGGCTACCAGCCCATTTGATTAGTGATTTTTACAACCCTATCATAATTTTGACCACTGTAGACAACTTTTTAATTTTCATGTATACAAGTTTTTTAATAAATCTCATCCTGAATTCTGATATAGCAAATTTTGAAACTTACCAACCCGATCATGCAACATTATGTTTGAACACAAATATTGTTATTAGTGCTCTATGAAGAAAGCAACAAGTGGCACTTAATAGCGCACATCCTTAAAATGTATGTAGAACTTGTCAATGTGATTTATGCTTTGTGAGTCCAGGGTAGGGGCGGGGTGGTTGACATGAGCAATATTTAATAACTTTAAAGGTTATGATGATGGCAGATATTAAAACATGGCCAAAC
The DNA here is from genome assembly GCA_963662155.1 of Lamellibrachia columna. Lineage (NCBI taxonomy): Eukaryota > Metazoa > Annelida > Polychaeta > Sabellida > Siboglinidae > Lamellibrachia > Lamellibrachia columna. The sequence goes on from OY759275.1 coordinate 24,470,472, forward strand.
AAACGATTAAAAAATAAGTCAGTGTGTGTGCGCGCGCGTACGCGCGCATGCGCGTGCGTGCACGTGTGAACCTCAAATCCTAAAAAAATTTGCATTGGGTAACATTTTCTTGTAAAACTTTGGAACATGGTTATTATTATTTTATATAAATAACATTATAAATAACATTAATACATCACAAAAGAAAAAATACATTACCATTGGATATCTTGGTCCAATTTAGCAAGCAGAAGAAGTACCATAATTCAGTCCCTCGGTTGCCGATATGTTTAAGAGAGTAAACTTTAATAGTTGTGTTTAAAAGAAAATCTATAATTATAAAAAAAATTATTGGTTATACCAAGTTATCATCAAATTCGTATCACTCTATGTAATATGTTTGTCACATCTGCAGCAATAATGCATCTGTTTAAACTTGCCTCAAACCTAATCACAGCATTCTCCTTCTCGGCCAGCGCTTCAGCCATCATGACAGCAGCACTCGAGTAATCTACACCAACCAAGTTACAGAAGCCACGTTTGTACTGGAATGGAGAAACAATAATATTATAAAGCATCACAGAATAAACACTAACTAATAAAAACATGATGAACCAAGCAAAGAAAAATGTATTTCGACTTTATTACAACCAAGAATAGCCTTTCTCTATTAGAAATATGTATGACTGTGTGTATAATATGTATGTATATATATTAAGAATTTGTTGTTAGATATTAAAATTGGTATTCTTTAAATGTACAAAGTCTGGTTGTTGTTATTGCAAAATCATGTTATGCAGTATAAACTATATCTATTCTAACATATTGACAGCCCAGATGTGTTCCAATAAACCATATTTAAAATAAACATGTTTTGACCGTTATTTGTTTAATTTGTTAAGAATGTTTCAGGGTGAATACTGTGTTTATATTGCATGCAGAGGGAATATAATTGTATGGATGGACCATCACATGGTCCATTGAAAATCTTACCCCAATAATCACACAGACAGACCTTTAAACTGAAAATCTGGCAGATGTAGACAAACATCCAGAATACATTTTAGAGCAATTTCAGTGAATTTCCAGTTGACAGAAGAATGTACCATACACAATCCTTTCCCCAAACTGTTAAACAAATGTAAACAGTTTTCAACACAAACCAGTTCAAGGAGCATGGCTGCATTGCCACAACCGAGATCAACAATGTTATTTGTGAGTGACGTTAGGGGGCTATTTTCTAACCAGTTGACCACTCGCTCAACACTCTCAATGCCAAACCTGAAAGACAAAAGGCAGAAGACATTAATATAAGTGTACAGCCAACAACCAGTGCTTCACTACGCTTCCAAATGTTAACAGTATGCTTGATGCTTCTAAATATCATAAATGCCTTATTGTGATAAGGTATTTATCACAATAAATATTAGTTACAACGACTGTTACTATTTACATAGTATAGTGACAAACAGAAGTCCGTGGCCTAATAGCCAACATTCCGTCTATCATAAAATGTCAAACTTCATAAAATGTGAATGCTTTAGACGTAGCTGTTAAAAACAAAGTCATCAAACAGAGTTGTAATATTTAGTGTAAATGGCATTGTAAATGCCTGAATACAATGCTATTTGTTCTCTGCTGCTTGTGGCGATGTCCAACATATCGGGCAAGTTAAGGGCAACATACTGGGCACGCACTAATATTCTCTCAAGTTTTTCTAAAAATTTCGGCAAATTAAGTGCATTTTTTACTTTTCTGTACAAATACTCTTACCGATATATAATCGCTGCTGAATGGTCAAAACAATGGAAGTCCATTTTGATTTGCACTGATGAAATGAAATTCCAAATTTCCGTGTTAGAAGTTAGTGTAGGGTAAACACAGTAGAATCATATGAATATCTGTAGAAACTGGATTACATAACCATCATGTTTTACCATATTTCTCCACTGTCGCCAATCTCATGAAATGTCTTCAATTCCTCTTCATACATCTGATCCCAGCTACAAGTAGTTAATGCATGCATAATATATATGACAGAAAATAATTTGTAAAAAATGTAAAGGAAAGTTCTCGTATAGCACGGTATCCAGTCCATAGAACTTTTCTGGGAAGCATTCAGCCATGCTGCAATTACTGCACAAAGACTATTCGTTCACATTATCCACCAGTCTACAGCCAGGTTCTCAGCACAGCTGGTTGAACTGAGGCAATGTGCAGTGAACAAAATTGCCCAAGCTTTGAAATGGCAGCAAGACGATTCAAACTAAATACAGGTTGCATATAAAGCAACCAAATTAATTCAGGTAAAGCTAGTGATATGCATTAAATGTATGAAAAGTTACAAAAAAAGATGGAAATTGAGTAACATTAATTTTTTTTAATCAAGTCAGTAATTAAACCACCCTTATAATACAGTATAAAACACAAGTCTCAGACTCAGTAGTTAGCTTAGGTTGAAGGTTACACATTATATAAAAAACAATGGCTTCCTTGTCCACTTGCCATCTGGAATTATTTGCTTTAGCTGACAATCTTGTTAAAGCTGCCTATGACCAATAATAAGCTTAGCTTAATAATTGTTAGGCTATATTATCGCTCAAAAGTAACCAAAATACAATATATACTGAACAAGAAACAGTAATTGAACAAATAACGACACACACATTTTAATATCATGTTGAAAAATAAACAGTTAAAATTAGTGATATGTACTATTCTTTTGTTCCAAGTTTCGACGAAGTGAGTTCGCCGTGGCATTCATCCCTCGTTTCGCTGGGCGCTGCCATGTTTACATATGTCGGGGACCGTCTTCGCCTAAATTCTAGAACCTACAACTGAAAACTGCCCTTCGCAGTCATCCATAAAACGTTTGTGTAGAAAGCACACTGTTTGGGCGGGTTTTAGTGCATACTAACTAATCATATTGACATTTATAGGCAATTGTTATTGATACCTGTGATAGCCAACAGGAATTTATTTATTTATTACTGCTAATTAATTTGGATTGTGACATTATTCAAGGCTAAACTAGACAAATTGTGGTGCGCTTACACTTTTGAGCAAAGTGACAACTTCCCACCCATGTGCACAAATTCCAGTAAAGACCAGCTAAAAGGCTATTAGCCTAAAAGAGCTGAAGAGGATGTATGTATGTATATGTATGATCCCTAAAATTGAGAACGAGACAAACCGGAAATGGAAAGGCGGGGTGGGTGCGGGTGCTTTTATCTTACGTCACTGGTCATGGGATTTCTGTTTTCGCCATTTTGTAGTGCGAAGTAGTGCGAGCTTTGTTGTGACGAAAAGGTATGTATGGCAGCGGTTTTTGGTAATGTAAATCATTCGAGTTTGTACTGATATAATACGGTGGTAACGTTTTTAATCATTACGGATATTTGTAAGCGATTCAAGCTTGTGTTGTTAGCTGAAATGCCTTTCTTATGGTGATGGCGATGGCTGTCATTCGCTGACAGCGGCCACGGCCATTCAGTAGCGACGGGACTCGCCCACTTTTTGCGTTGTCCACCAGTTGGGTGACTAATAGTCAGCCTATCACACGATGATGGGTAATTGCCCAGCTTCGTAAACAAGCATATATCTAGAACCAACGGTATGCAAGTAGTTTTACTCGCAATGTTCCAATATTAACAACTTAAATAGGCAACGATGATACAACACTGACACTGTCAACAGGCTGGGGTTGGGATGGCCTACAGAAATAACAGTGGCCTACTAGAAATCAACCGGTCAAACTTCTACCACCATTCTGACCCAACAACAAGAGACCCAGGAACATGACCACCACCCAGTTCTTTATGCCTTCCCCATTTCTTCTTCTTCCCCGAATAGTCAGTAGCAGACCAGAACCTTACAGCCTCCAATGCCTAAACCTAGGCAAAGTGCCTTCACTTAAATTGTTCTTGAAAAGCCTTGACGATAGCTGCCACAACCTGCAGTCAGCACACCCATGTATATAATTTTACCTATTTTTAAACTACCCCGGTTTTATGCTTGTTTTAATTATTTGTTGTTCAGACTGCTACACCTTTTCACACACATCACGGCTAAATACATGCACAAGAGCTGAAGCCTTAAAAAGGAAGAAGTAGAAGGCTTGGTCTTCAACTAACATCCTAATTCCTTAGGCTGTGCTAAGCCTTTACAACTAGTGACTAGTTTTCCACTAGTTTAACTAACTTACTAAGGCTAAACCCTAACACATTTCCCCACTAACTTCAGCTCAAAGTATTTCCCAAATGCACTATGTGCTACAATTCTCTTTTTTCTGCTGCAAGGCACCTATTAATCATGTCTAATGAGTTGGTGTGCGATATAAACAAAAGCTAACAAATCACTCATCTGTTTTGTGCTGAAATGTGTAACTGTGCATGTGTAACTGGAACTGGGAATACATTAATTAGTAACTGAATTTGTTGCCACTTTTCATACCTGTGTATTGAAGCCTTCATGCACCTGCATTTAGCACCTTGCACACAATGATATGAATCTAACTACTGATTACATTCATTTTCTAAATATGGGTGCTGATAACACCAACATGTAATCAGCACAGAACTGTATGCTGGTTTAGGAGTTGTGAGATATTCATACAGTAGTGGATGTTGTATAACATTTATTTTTCAGCATGTTTTGGACTACTTGATATTGGTTTGGAAGTATTACAATGTCTTGTTTGTTTCTTAAAAATCTATCCAAGGTATGCTACGGACATAACCCCTCTGGACAAAAAACCTCGACTTTTTAGAGAGAGTAGGACAAAACCCCTTACATTTGCTCTTTGTGTGACCATTACTAATGCACTGGTACCCAATATGCCTTTATTGTGATTACATTTTGAGAGTAGATGTGCTTTGAAATGGCTTAGTAGACTGAGTTGATGTTTTCAAGAGACTAATTAGTATTTTGGCCGTTTGAACTTAGCATAGGTAAGTTCATATTTGGGAAGTTAGTTTAGCAGGTTACAAGTACATTTCAAAGGAAACTTACCTGCTTTGAAATGGATTTGAGTCTATGTTTGAGATTTGTTAATTAGGATTTCAAGTGGCTGTTTGAGCTTCACTTATTGCATAATCTTAATTGGTATAATATTTGTGACATCAAACTATGAAAAGTAAAATCAGATCCCCGAATGTCATATACCTGGGTTGATCTAATTGAGGGTTTTTGTCCTACCCGAAACAGGGTTGTTTGATTTTAATCACTCCAAAAAAATCATTTATGATTTTTTTTTTACTTAAGATTTTTTTAATCACTGAATTTATGAATTTAACACAAATAATTGTTTACAAGCATCGAGATCAACAAAGTTTTGTATGTTTTTTTAATACAAAAGCACAAAGTGCGCACACTTGTGTAGCTTGACACCAGACAGCCTGACAGTCAAATATTTTATGACATTGTGTGTGTTTGAGCTATTCCCTTTCTGAATGCAGTGAAGCCACACAAACTTGTCTTCCAGAGCAAATATCTTTTCAAGTCAGAAGCCCTGAGTTAAAGTCCACCTAGAACTTGTGCTAGTTGTTACCAATTCAGTATGTTGACTCAGTGAGACAGTCTGGGCTACAATTGTTTAATACTGTACCAGTTTGCAGTCTGGTTGGATACCCTTAGAGTACACAGAGCCCTGGTCAGGTGCTAATTCACCCTCTCAGCAAACAATAATTAGCACTGCTACAGCCACAGACACATAGCATGCTTTCCTTTCCAGTGCAGATTATGCAACTACAAGGAGTGAGGCCTTGTGAACATTGTCTAATGTCTTTATATAAGCAAAAAATCATGTACCCCTCTGTTAAGACAAGTACCCAAATCGATTTGAATAGAACACGTTTAAAAGAGTATAAATATAAATGTCTATATACCAGATTTAAAAAAAAATCTTATTTAAATCAAATAAACCCGATTTTTTTATTTTAAAAAATCATGATTTTTTTCAACCCTGACCCCAAAGCCTTTGAGGGGTTTTGTCATACATGATCTACATTCAAGCTACACTAACTCATGATGTCATTTGCATGTTTACAATTGTATTGTACTGTTGATAATGTTTCTCTGCATTCACTGATATTATCCAAACCTATTATCCTACATCTTCCTCTTGGTTATAATCCTTACGATTCCTCAGCTCTTGAGGTTATTTACTGCTGTTTCTCATCGGTCAGAATGGAATTAAGCTATATTTTTGGGAGATGTGCCTCCTTTGTGTTAATAGCTGTGTACTTAATGTACCATTTCCAGAGCCAACAAAAACACAGGAGATTTGTTAAATGAATATTACAGGATGGAATTTGTGTGTATTTGTTGCAGAATACTGCAATCATGTCGTCCCGAAAGAAGGTTTTACTAAAAGTTATTATTCTTGGTGACAGTGGGTGAGTGATTGTTTTAATCTCTAACTACTTAAGTTCTGGCCCATTACCAGTATATTTTCTTTAGTAATTGGGTTAAATGGTAAAAAAAAATTAACATTTTATCAGGAATATTATTATTTGTTCAGCCAAACTGCATAATTGCACGATGTGATATATTCTTTTTTAGAATAAATAAAACATTACACGTGTATGATATGAATTCAGTTGTTCATGGGACATTTCTAACAGTATCTGGTTACCATGGTTACAATCATGCAAATACAGTGAAACCTGTCCATAGCCGACACTGCCGGGACTATGCATTATGTCTGTTATGGACATGTGTCCATTATGGAGAATTTGATGGTGGGTGGCACCATTATAATTTGTTATGATCTAGTTGGTTGTTACTGTCATGAAATGGTACAAAGCTACAATTGATAATACAATACCGTGTAGCTGTCATTAATACATGTGGGAATACATTAATATATACAAACTTGGTGAAGATGGCATTGATTACTACTGCATTTGATTGAATGGAAACCAAGTCGTGTGTATGAAAAAATTATTAATCCGCCAAGGGATATAGTGGGAGGACGGATAGTGACATTGACACATTTCTCTTTGTACATTCTCTTTGGTTGGAGCTTGGCTTCTGAGGGTTAGAGTTTGAGTCTTTGTCAAAACAAAGCAGTGTTATGTTTGCGGGAAAGTGAAGTGAAATTTTGATGTCTAAGAGAAGGGGTCTAGGCAAGAGGCTCCACCTATTTGTAGCACATTTTTTACTATTTGATGACATTACGTAGATGGTATGACACAGTGGGATTGTCAGTGCACTTTGACCTGTCCGGAAGCAGCAGGGCCACTATGAATGGTTGGGTCCAAATTCCCTGTCTGTTGTCCACATTGGCCAGGTGGATGCTATGGGCAGTTAGTGCACACAGTGCATACTAATAGCAAGTAATTCAGGACTTTCAAAAGTACCTGTTATGGACAAGTGTCTGCAAAGGCAGGTTTTACTGTAGCTTATTGTGTGATAACTGACCTCCTTTTCACATAAACATAATGCACTGAAATTGTCGTCTAGATAAGATGAGTAGTTTTTAAGATATGGCAAAGTTTATGTAGCGCATTTGCAGACCAGTGTGACCCCTTAATCTAATAATAAAAAATATTACACAACTTTGTAATACCATTTTCGATTTAATAATGTTTTCAGCTGACTACTGTGATCTGCACTGGTTGTAGGCTACTGAAAGTTATGTAATTGGATTACAGAGTTGGCGTTGATTTAATCAAATTGATTAAATCATCGATTAAATCATCGATTAAATCAATATGAAAAAATCAAGATATTGATTTTTTAGATTTTTTTCACATTAGGAGTAGCAAAAGCGGCCAAACTTGTGTTTATATACAGAGTTCTAAATGTGAACATTGCTTCGGACTCTGACAACTGATATGAAAATGAAGATGACAATAATCAGGCTAACAATAATGAATAATCACATGCACCACAAACTGATTGTCTGTGTTGTTGCGTGCTACTGCCAGTTGATTTAACTGTACATATTATTTAATAAAGTTTAAATTTGTACATAACAACTTTGTTTTAATTCTTTAGAAAGGCTAGGAATGAAATGTTCTGCCCATTGGGTATATTATGATATTCCACATATTTATTTATTTTCAGAACTACATATTATTTCTTATAAGATTTGTCGAGAATGTTGAAAAAATCAAATAAATCGATTTAATCGAAAAAATCCGATTTTTTTCAACCCTGAATTGGAATTAGGTCATCATAAAATAGTGTCTTGCCAATTGGGACTTCTTTAGAATATGTACAGCTGTACTTGGTGACCCATGTTTTCACCAGGATGTCGTCTGCTCACCTGGCTATTGTTCAAAAGGGTTTATTGAACATGGGCATTAACAGGTGCAAACCCTCCCTGTGTGTGAATAGTAACTTGCCATTGGGGGCCTATATATTATTAGTAGGGACTAGGCTTGTTGTCACACAAAGGGAAGACAAATAGGTATATTAATATATGGCAGGATATCTCACAGCCAGTGAATGATTGGTCATCTCAGAACTCCTGTTGATACAATGTTGTAGGCTTCTGTGCAAATTAAATATATTTATTAAGTTATTGTTATTAGTCATACGTTAGTAATCATTACCTATATGTCGTTTATAGATGGGCTGAAATGTATTCAAAATGGTATACATATTCATATACTTGGTATTCCTATTCAAAAACAATCTTCAAAATGTAAAAATTGTAGGCATCTATAAATTAGTGATGTGAATACTTGTTGGCCATGATCTAGAATGAACAATGTGTTCTCTAGTCTAGTGCCAGTTGACTGCATCAGTTGTTGGCGTTTGTTTGCTGCAGTGTTGGCAAGACCTCTCTCATGAACCAGTATGTTAACAAGAAATTCAGTAACCAGTACAAGGCAACAATAGGTGCAGACTTCCTAACTAAGGAGGTCATGGTAGACGATAGGCTAGTCACAATGCAGGTGAGTCATGAGGCATCGAATCTATAGAAAAAGGCGTGGACAGTTCTTGATTTATAATTTCAGCTTTTCTACATCTTGACTTTACCAGTCATTGACAATTGATTCTGAAAATAAATGCTTCCTACTGTCTGAATGATTTCTAAATCCAGATGGCCCGAAACAATTAATACATAGGCCCTACTTTTTAATGGTTTAAGTCCAACTTGTTTACATTTTTATTAACATTGTCCCGTAGACTGGATATTTATATTTTGATGCACCACTGCATATTGCACTCAGGACCATCAATGGTCTGTGTGTGTTTTCAATTATAATATGTAGAACTTTTTTAGAGCTATTGAAATGTAGCAAAGCTCTGTGGGTTACAGGCAACAAATAACCAGTCAACAATGTGAATTTCCAGTTTATACGTGACAAAAATTTAGGAGATTTTTATACAGTGGGACCTCGTTAATTCAGGCCTGTTACTTCCCAGTGCATGCAATTAATGAGGTATATTAGGGTTTGGAAATTTGGTTCCCGTAAAATGATGCCTGAATGCAGAGGATTCCGGATTGTTGTTGTCCGGATTAACATTTGGTTCCACTATGTTGTGAATCAGTGATGGAAGATTAAACAAGATTTGTTGGGGCACACATTTCAGATTTGGGACACAGCTGGTCAGGAGCGATTCCAGAGCTTGGGCGTTGCATTCTACAGAGGGGCCGACTGTTGTGTACTTGTCTTTGACGTCACTATGCCCAACACATTCAAGACCCTCGACAGCTGGCGGGATGAATTTCTTATCCAAGCAAGTCCGCGCGATCCCGAGAACTTCCCATTCGTTGTCATTGGCAACAAGATTGACCTTGAGAACCGAGCGGTAAGTTTGACTTTGTTTAATTTTTTAGAGGTACATTGGAACGTTAAAGATGTTTTGAGCTAGGGTGAGTACCGGTATGCAAGTTTTACACAGTGCAGCGAATCTTGGCCATTGTTGTTATCGTTATTGTTATGACAGAAGAAATTACACTCCTCTAATTGACAAATCCTGTAATAATCTAGATATTTAATCATGGCTGTTTGATTAAATGAAAATATGACTTATGATGAAGTAATTTCATATGGATAGTGTTTTGTATGATGCCAATCAAGTAATAATACACATGTGTGAGTGTTCCAGAGAAATGTCAGTATCATGCTGTGTTTGAGTGTGCTCATATTTACGGTGAATATGAGCCATGAACCTGTGTGCACGACTTGTTTGCGTTCGGTGCAGTCCAACTGGAAGTTGACAAAGCAATCATGGATTCTACTTATCATGGGGTCTATTTTTCTTGACAATATGATAATGTTATAATTTTTTACTTGTCAAGTACATAAATAAGTTTTACCCAAGATTTAATCAATGGTTGCCGCAGTGATGAATAAGGTCGGACACCAGGTTGGGCACCATTTTTACTTTCAAGTTCATGACTCGTAAATACAGCTGAACTCATATTCACAGTATAAACAAGCACACTCACACGCCATTTGACTTACATGTTGTCATCGGGGTGGGCTTTCTCGGTGTCCGGACCGACACTATAAAATGCTTTGCCAGATATAAGACAAGCAGATACATTTTAAAATTTAAGAACCTACTGAAAACCGTTCTATTTAGGTGTGCATGCTTCCACCAAGCAATAACTGCGAGTGAGGACACTTTATGAACATGTATTTTAGTTATTTATTTATTATAATTATTTATTATTAATCTGAACTGAATACTATATATATTTTTTTAAACTAAGATTACATATTTTTTTATGATTGCTTGTATGTCTTTGGATAAGAAAACTGGGTTGGTATCGGATGTCACTTTAAAAAATTTAGTAATAATAATAATGCTTCATGATCCTCCATCCCCTCACCAGGTGTCAACGAAGCGAGCGCAGCAGTGGTGTCACAGCAAGGGTGACATCCCATACTTTGAGACGAGTGCCAAGGAGGCAATCAACGTAGAGCAGGCCTTCCAGATGGTAGCGAAGGACGCCCTCGCTCAGGAGAAGGACACAGAGATGTTCAATGAGTTCCCCGACCAGATCAAACTGACGAACGAGCAGAGCAAACCTAAAGACTCGTGTGGATGCTGAGTGGATACACGCACACTGTATAGCCATCACTTGGTGGACTGAGGGTACCAGGAAGCTGTTGTACAGTCACATTCATTTGTAGAATGGACCCTATTTCTAAAAAGATTGCTGAACTGGTTAAAAAATTATCTAAGTACACGGTTGGTTGCAAATGGTATCTCCAACTGAATCAGTGCACTTCTGAAAAGGTTAAAGATTTCTTCATAAAGTGGCGTATACAAACATTCAAACTAGACAAGGCATTTAAGATTATATTATAGCTAGGGCATTGTATTTTCATAGTCGTGAATCTGCTGCATATGTTTGCTAAATGGGGAATAGTCATTTGTCATCGAGCTTGCGGGCACACAGACAGGCGGGAGTTGTATGTAATTATTAGGCGACTGGTCAATTGTGTCTGTGCAAATGGCTGACTGTAGGCGTACTGCTATCATTTTGTTTGCATTCCTGAAAGTGAGGCCCAGGCACCAGTTTGCAACATTTGGCCTAAAATGTGATACTTAATTTTTTTTTTTTTATTTGCAAACTGCTGCCATCTAGTGGCACACTCAGAAACTGTTGGCACAAGACAAACAATTAACCCTTAAAAGAAGCAATAGTTTATTATCAAAGAAAGAATGTGATATTCCAGCAAATAAACTGTATATTCAGTAAAATTATGTCACACAAAATGCACGGACCCAGACAATATCAACAAATTCTGTCATGAACAGTGGTATACGACGAAAGCCAAACACTACTAGACAACACAGAATTTGTTGAATAATCACCTGAAACAGGCACCACGCTCGATGAAAAAGTTATATGAAATTTGCTTTTCCTCTAGAAGATTTATGTACTTTACCATTACTGGTGAATAATATGTAAACTAAACATAGCACTGTTGCCTTGGACGTGTACCGTCTAATGTTGTTGCTGTCGCACTCCGCAGGTATTTATCTTGTGCCAGAATACAACTGGTTAAGCCTGTTGTTTGAAACAGACGATACAGTCAGTTGGCTGCAGATCTGTACACTTGACTTAATGTGGTAAAAGGAACTACTTATCTATGGTAAAGGAATAATGCTGCAATGTGTAATTTCATTTGTTTTCCAATTGTTTACTTCTCAAACTTGCCAAGGAATGACGATATTTAAAATCTTTATTGCAAAGGCTAACCATAGGTTTTTCCGAACAGATCCAATAAATTACGAGTTTAATTAAACAGTCTTGATGAACTGGCATTCAATTGATTATTCTCTAAGTATTGGAGAATTAACAAGAGAGAACAAGGTACAAGATTTGAACATTGTATATTTTACCTTGTGACCAAGTGCTTGTATATGTGCTATCATAATTGTGGGCAAATAAAAATTTATGATTAAGTAGTTAATTTCTTTGTCACCAGGTCACTTTATGAAGTTGTTTTCTATTCATTTAGCAGCGTTAGGCAACTGCAAGTTTCATGCCAACAAAGGTAGAGTATCCTTAACATCACGATTGCATGTCACATTCTCCAAAGCATACTCTAAACAATATCATTCGACCTATTATGCTAAAAAAAATGTCGGGACGAGAAGTCACAAAATCTGTTCACCAGATGGCACCACATCAGATGGTGCCACCATCTCCTCAAGAATTCTTGATAAAGGTGCATTGTCCAAGTTGGAAACGGTCAACCATTCGTGATTACCATGTTTAAAACTAGTTGTCAAACAGTATCAACCACCATTGTTATTGCACACAGCGCTTCTGAAATGGGGGATAGCAATGTCAATGGAGGCTGATGCAATTCGGTGCACTATTTGGACTGCAATGTTTGGTTAGACAATAATGCCATTTGTGCAAGTCAAATGATGTGATGTAGCAAATGTTTTGGGATAGAAAAAAATGAGGTAAGAATGACATATAAAGCCGTAATAAAATTGGCCAAGTTTGTAAATGTTTACACAATCGTAACTAAAAAAGGTGCTCATAAATTATATAAAATATACTGCTTCATAACACTTGTCACAGTACATTGCCTATGTACAACTGACTGTCATCATCATCATCATCTTTCTGTTCGTCGCCCTGTAGCTCGCTCAGTCTGTAAGAGCTGACAGAGGAGCTCCTGACCGACGGTGACTCGCTGGCTTTGTGTCGCTGGGTCCGACTGCTCCATGCCGACACTGATGTTGTGTTTGGGTCCTGTTCAGCCCAAGAGAGATTAGTCTGACGGCCGTGACTCATGATGCTTTTATAGCAGTCGTCCCGGCCAAAGATGGCTCCAAATAAATACCGCTGAAATGAGACACAGTCAATAGTTAAGTCGGAGTAATCCCTTGTACCTTTCAGAGCATATAAGCAGTAACTTTTGCGGCAGAAAATTAATTTAGAAATAATTTTATTTTTGGTCTTCAATGTTTTATCAGCCCAGTCATGAAATCTGAACATATCCCTGAAGTTATGACAGGGATGGACAATAAAATAATGTGATCGGGTAAGGTAACACGCAGTGTGGCTGTTATGTCAACTGAACTTAATAATTTGTCCGATAATTAAATAAAATCAAAATAACACATTTTGGACAAATGAGCTAACATGTTGTAGTTGACACTAGATAGGTTCCAAGTGAGCTAGCATGTTGTAGTGGATACTAGATAGGTTCCAAGGGAGCTAACATGTAGTTGATACTACAATCGAGCCTCGTTATAACGTGGTGGTCGGGATCCACGACTTCGCACAGCGAGGCGCGTTAGATGGTCTCATATCTGCCACCAGGGAGCTACTAAACAACAGCGATCGCCGCCCGCTGCACCAAGTCCGTGAACGCTGTCGAAGCCCTGTGTGCTTGCAGCACTGTCTTATATGCCAACATGCAGTTTATGGAACTTATTAAACTTATTATACCAGCATCAAAGTGTATTATTTTTAAATGTCACACCCTGTTGATTCTTGAACTGAATAAAACACATGTACGTATACTGTTATGCCTTATGGAATAGATCTACTACGATGATGATATACTGCACCAATATGCCTACGAATCGAAAATAATAACCTGGATCTGAGCAGCTGAAAACGTATATGATTTGACAAACATAGTATGTAAGCTGATAAAACACAGAAAACGACAATAGGTAGAATTAATAATTGTTTCACTTCATCTTTCAACCGATCTCGACCGAAGCATAAATTAAGCACCACTTAACATTGATTCATCGTTTCATATGCGGATGACGAATTCGTATTTTCGCGCACCAGTAGACCCTTGGGTTAGGAATTTGGCATGTTGGTTTCGCGTCGCGAAAACAATTAAATTTACAATGTAATGGAAGCATGTCATTTCACCCAAGTGTTATGTTGGTATTGCATACTAAATGCATTTAAAACTGTTTATCTGATTCTTATGCATGGCGTATTTGTGAATCTCGATTGCAATTTTTGCATTGTTCGCCTTAAGTTTCTTGAGAATTGTCAAAGCAATTCTAAGTAGGTTTTAACCAGGCCCATTTAGTATTTCACCCTGGCGGCAGAAAATCGGGGTTCACGACTGACCGCGTTATATCCGAATCCGCGTAATAACGGGGCGCGACTGTAGATAGGTTCCAAGTGAGCTAGCATGTTGTAGTTGATACTAGATAGGTTCCAAGTGAGCTAACATGTTGTAGTGGACACTATATAGGTTCCAAGTGAGCTAGCATGTTGTAGTCGATACTAGATAGTTTCCAAGCGAGCTAACATGTTGTAGTGGACACTAGATAGGTTCCAAGTGAGCTAACATGTTGTAGTGGATACTAGATAAGTTCCAAGCGAGCTAGCATGTTGTAGTTGATACTAGATAGGTTCCAAGTGAGCTAACATGTAGTAGTGGATACCAGATAGGTTCCAAGTTGGCTAGCATGTTGTAGTTGATACTAGATAGGTTCCAAGTGAGCTAGCATGTTGTAGTTGATACTAGATAGGTTCCAAGCGAGCTAGCATGTTGTAGTTGATACTAGATAGGTTCCAAGTGAGCTAACATGTAGTAGTGGATACCAGATAGGTTCCAAGTTGGCTAGCATGTTGTAGTTGATACTAGATAGGTTCCAAGTGAGCTAGCATGTTGTAGTTGATACTAGATAGGTTCCAAGCGAGCTAGCATGTTGTAGTTGATACTAGATAGGTTCCAAGCGAGCTAGCATGTTGTAGTGGATACCAGATAGGTTCCAAGTGAGCTAGCATGTTGTAGTTAATACCAGATAGGTTCCAAGTGAGCTAGCATGTTGTAGTTGATACTAGATAGGTTCCAAGTGAGCTAGCATGTTGTAGTTGATACTAGATAGGTTCCAAGCGAGCTAACATGTTGTAGTTGATACTAGATAGGTTCCAAGCGAGCTAACATGTTGTAGTGGATACTAGATAGGTTCCAAGCGAGCTAGCATGTTGTAGTGGATACTAGATAGGTTCCAAGCGAGCTAGCATGTTGTAGTTGATACTAGATAGGTTCCAAGTGAGCTAACATGTTGTAGTGGATACTAGATAGGTTCCAAGCGAGCTAGCATGTTGTAGTTGATACTAGATAGGTTCCAAGTGAGCTAGCATGTTGTAGTTGATATTAGATAGGTTCCAAGTGAGCTAGCATGTTGTAGTGGATACTAGATAGGTTCCAAGTGAGCTAGCATGTTGTAGTGGATACTAGATAGGTTCCAAGTGAGCTAGCATGTTGTAGTGGATACTAGATAGGTTCCAAGTGAGCTAACATGTTGTAGTGGATACTAGATATGTTCCAAGTGAGCTAACATGTTGTAGTGGATACTAGATAGGTTCCAAGTGAGCTAACATGTTGTAGTGGATACTAGATATGTTCCAAGTGAGCTAACATGTTGTAGTGGATACTAGATAGGTTCCAAGTGAGCTAACATGTTGTAGTGGATACTAGATAGGTTCCAAGTGAGCTAACATGTTGTAGTGGACACTAGATAGGTTCCAAGTGAGCTAACATGTTGTAGTGGACACTAGATAGGTTCCAAGTGAGCTAACATGTTGTAGTGGATACTAGATAGGTTCCAAGTGAGCTAACATGTTGTAGTGGATACTAGATAGGTTCCAAGTGAGCTAACATGTTGTAGTGGATGCTAGATAGGTTCCAAGTGAGCTAACATGTTGTAGTGGATCCTAGATAGGTTCCAAGTGAGCTAACATGTTGTAGTGGATACTAGATAAAACTCCTTCCAGAATTAACACACCGTGAATCTATTTGTTGACATTCAAATTTATATTGTGTGAATAGTTAATGTTGAATTACCTTTTCACAATCAACGACTGTGATTTCAATGGATTTTCCTTTCCCTGGCATCCAAGAATATGGCTTCACCTGAGAACAAAACACCATGTGCTGATATAAGACACTAACATGGTATTCATTGAACATTTTATGATATCACTTTATATTTTGTACAAATTACTTTTACTGCCTAGAAGTCAACATTAAAATGCTATGACTAGTACTCCATCCCTATAATTAATCTGATGTAATTCTTCAGTATTACAACCCATGCCTCGTGTATTAAGTTGCCTATGAACTCCATTCAGCAGATAATGTCCTTGCTAACCCCATTCTTCTTTCTTTCCTTCACCCCTTGACCGGGAGAATCTGGTCCATTCCTGCATGTCATCCAGCCTGGCGGCCCCGTCTTCTCTCGCCCTCCAGGGTACCTTCTCTCATCCTCCAGGGTACCTTCTCTTGCCCTCCAGGGTACCTTCTCTCGTCCTCCAAGGTACCTTCTCTCGCCCTCCAGGGTACCTTCTCTTGTCCTCCAGGGTAACTTCTCTCGCCCTCCAGGGTACTTTCTCTCGCCCTCCAGGGTATCTTCTCTTGTCCTCCAGGGTACCTTCTATTGCCCTCCAGGGTACCTTCTCTTGTCCTCCAGGGTACCTTCTCTTGCCCTCCAGGGTACCTTCTCTCATCCTCCAGGGTACCTTCTTGTGCCCTCCAGGGTGCCTTGTAGGATGGTTTTTAAAAGGTTACGCCAAACCAGGAGAAGTTTCGTTGTTTCATCACTGACAACAACGGCTCTGGCTGGCTCATATTCTTTCATTGTGTCTCCTTACAAATATCATGTTTGTCAAACAGCAGACAGGGTAGCACTGCAAACAGTTGTTAAGAATATGGTCAAACCTTTTTAATTCTAGTGATGTCAGCCAGACGGATCTTGATGTTTGTAGTTGGCTGGGGGTTGTGTCGGGCAAAACACAGGAAGCTGCAAGAAGATGATAGGAACAGCTCAGTCAGAGACATCAATAAACGTATGTTTAGTCACTTATGTATATGAATAGTTAGTTAAGTAGGAATGTATGCGCAAGAACAAGCAAACTAATGCTTGGCCATTCTAATGACAAACCCTTTCCAGATAACACAAGTACTGATTAATAAAGCAAACCTTTTTTAAAGTGTGAGTTGATATTAACACAGTATGCTATACTAGATAAACACTTCGGTGGAATACCTCAATAACTAGTATGCTTTGGTACCAATGAGCTGTGTTTATGAATTAAGTTCTTGGGATGCCATCAGTGTCATGGACATCTCTTGAATTATAGCACCCTGGTGAACACAGTGTCTCCACTGTATCTAGGAACCTGTGAGTGAGGTAGAAAGAATACAGAGAGCAATTAAAATGATTCCAGAACTGAGAGACCTTAGTTATGAAGAATGACTGAAAGAATGTGGATTAACAACCCCAGAGACAAGAGGAGATCAAATTGAGGTTTTTAAGATATTGAATGGGTATAAAAAGATTGATAGAAATATTCTTTTTACACTCAAGAAAGATAATAGAACTAGAGGACATGAGGTAAAGTTAGTAAAGGATCAGTGTAGATTGGATATCAGGAAGTACTCGTTTTCACAGAGGACAATCAATGAATGGAACAGATTATCTACAGATTGTGTAACTGCTAGCAGCGTAAATATGTTTAAAAATAAGGTTGACAGTAAAACTTTACAAATATCTCAGAAGAGCGGATTACACAGATTAAAAATGTTGGACTCTTGATAAGCCAATGGCTTCCTTGTCCACTTGCCATCTGGGCCTTTGCCTTGGATGGCAATCTTGTTAAATATGAGGTAGAGTTAGCCAGAGTGACCCCTTTGGTTCATGAACAGTGATCTGTGAGTGAGGTAGAGTTTGCCAGTCTGCCAGAGTGATTCATTTGGTTCATGAGCATTCACCTGTGAGTGAGTTAGAGTTTGCCAGAATGACTCCTTTCGTTCATGAATACTCACCTGTGGGTGAGGTACAGTTCTCTAGAGTGACTCCTTTCATTAATGAACACTCACCTGTGAGTGAGGTAGAGCTTATCTGAGTGACTACTTTGGTTCATGAACACTCACCTGTGAGTGAGGTAGAGTTTGCCAGGTTTGATGGCAGCAGTCAGAGATTTCTCGCGGTCGATGTGGATACATCTCCAGCCACTGCGCCACTCTGCAAACGACAAGCAACTTACTTGAAACCACTTTACCAATCAATCCATCGAGCAAATTGGTGAAGGAAGCAAAGGAAAGCATGCTTTTCCTCAGTGACACTCGGAGAAGCAGTCACTGTACACAAACAGGCCCATTGGTGGAAAACCAGAGGCAGCCAATGCACATTTTTGTCAAAGAATCTCGCAAAAAATCATTTGTTTTCTATACTTTGTGCTTTAATAGCTTGTGTTAGTAGTATGCCAGTTTTATGAATTCCACAACCATTAACAGGTTTTGATTTTCATGGGAGTCTGTGAGTCCGAGACTTCTCGTTTCACCTATGGACTCCTTATATGTTCCTTGGTAGGAGTCCGTGACTCCCTAGTTTTAACAGACACTAAGTCCAGTGTTAAGGTGGCCGATTTCAACGATCCATCAATGTGCGTGTATGCTGCCATTTTGAATGTTTGGGTTATGGACTACACGGAGGTGTTCACTTGTGATTTGTCAAAATATTGGAATTAAATCACTAGTCTGGGTGAGCCACTGGCTCTCAATAGACAGTACTAAATCACAGTATTACTAAGATAGTGCATATCCAGTATTACTAAGTACTCAAAGCATTATTTGGACTGAATTTGTTTAAGTTATTATTTGATTTGTTGAAAAAGTGCGGACTCACAAATTTGTCTGCGGACTCCCAAATATGAGCAGAGTCCACTGGACTCCCACCAATTTCCCATGAAAATCAAGGCCAGATGAATAACCAGAACAAGCAAAAGAAAACGTTCTAACAGAACAAAGTCATTTTAAACAAATGTATGGCAAAAAAGTTTCTTGAGAGGTAAATAACACAAAACATTTATTCTGCATTTTATACAAGAAAAAATTATTTAATGCTATAGAAGGAAGGATTGAGAGAAGGTCACATACCTGGAATAGGTTTCTCTTCAAGGGGAAGGAAGAAGGATTCACAGAATGTCCGGCCATTGACAGATGGCTGACGGCCTAGTTGGCTGGAGTCACCACCTAATGTCGCCACCTGCAACATAGTTGTCAACATCATGAAGTACGCCTTATGGCCTGTTCACACAAGTGATTGGTTGTCCACTTGGCCGGGTGACACCGTGTCACATGACAAAGAGCAGCTAAATTATGTGCCCGTTCACACGAGGAAGGTATCCAGACATTGCAAGTATAACCTATTGATCAGCGCCAATCACCACTTAAGTTCTGATTAAAGGACACAATGGGTCACCTGAACCAGTTCGCAATGGTCACTGATTGGCTACTTGCTTCGAACTGTCGTCCAACAGATGCCCAAGTTGGACCCCGCCATAGTTCCGGCGGCACTAATTGGCGGCACAAATTGGTCACTAATCGTTCATGTGAACAGGCCTTTATGCATCACCCAAAGATCATAGAGTAATCTTTTTGCACTACCAAGAAAATGCAAGGTGGAAAAAATTGCACATAAAATGCAATGGCACAGCGCATGACCATCAATAAATATACAGGAAAGGTTAGCATTGAACAGTTTAAAACATTACATCATTATCATGATAATCCCAAGAAAAGTTCACATTCTGACACAAATACTTTGGCTACCTGATGTTCTACCAAGGTCCGATGCTCAGTCACGTCAGCGTTCGTTGGTAGTTCTTGCCAGTACCGGTAGACAGTGTCTCGCCGCTGCCGCAATCGTGGAAATGTTTCATACATGGTGTCGATTATGAACAACTTGACTCCAATATACAGACCTGAAACCGAAGAGAGATAAATCCACACTGCATCCTTTGCTCACATTGTGTGCCATGGTCAAATGTCCCAGGAAAAATGCCCCGGGAGGGGTTAAAAATTTAAAGAATTTTTTCTACATCTTAAAGATAATAATGACACCTACACATTTATCGCTGGATGTACTACAATTTGAATACTTTTCAAGTTACTACAGTTTGTCTGTGAGACAATGTCTGCGTTACTTCCTGCATCTTGTGGCAAAGCATGCGGGCGCCACCTAAAAACATGGCATATGCCACTTCCCAGAAATATGTTTGCGCAATACGCGGCTTTAACCAGAAAAGTCTTATGGCTTATGTGCAACGCTGGGTAACTAAGCCAGTGCATGCCAGAAAAGTGGTTACAACGTTGTTCTTTTTTAAGTGGATGTTCCTTACAGCGAGAGTACTGTGGAACACTGGGAAGTACCTGCCAGTCTGAAGAACGTTGTCGCAGGCAGGACAGCCGAAAAGAGAAGGGCAGCACACAATCCGGTCAGCAGGTACCTCGTGGCTGCTGGGTGCTTCCATGTCAGCAAACTAGAAAGACATCATCAAACGTGTCCGCAAATAACATATTTAATTGTGAAGCGATTCCTCAAACTGGTGGTTTCTAGCTGTCTTCATCAGGCAGTCAGTCTGACGAAGACAAAACCGTAAAAAAAAGAATGCAAAATTTACTGTGAAATACAAGAAAAAGATTAATATACAATAAATGTGTCAGCAAACACAACTACGTGGAACATTGATTGACAGGTGATTGTAAGGTATATTCCAATGTCAAATTTCACCCAGGTTCCCACCTGGTGTGGCATAGCAAAGTGATCCCATAGAAAATGACACCCAGGTAACTTTCTATACAGAATTGTGACCCCCAAAGTCACTTCACTATCTCATACCAGGTTTCCCGCCAGGCCCTTAGCCAGGGACCCGTCTGCCCGTCTTCAAGACGGGCAAATGTCTTACGACGACAGGTAAAATAAAAATAAAAGACGGATTTTTCCTTTTACAAGTCTTAGTGACTCTTAGCGCAGGCGGTCATGATTCTACGAATGTTGTCGGCGACAGGATAGCGAATACCGCCGATCTATAAGACTATATATTTTTAACCTTGACATTTTTGGAAAATAATGATACTGTGGTTGATCTCTGTTTATTGTAATCGTGTACGTTGTTGGTTGGGAAACGCATTTCTATGGCCTTTCTCAGTGCCTATCCACTGGCGCTCTCGTTTGAAGAAACAATACCGTGACCTGGATGTCGTGGGGCGATTTCAAAATGGCACCTGCCAAGCGAGTGAAAAGGTGCGATATGTCAACCTTTTTCGTAAACGTGAATAAATATGTCAACCTTTTTCGTAAACGTGAATAAAAGCAGCGTTCCTGTGATTGTCCCTGAACAGTCCGAGTCAGCATCCTTTGTTACGTTAGTGGAGATCCATAATGTTGATGTGCCTGCCGCCAGTAACCATGATGCTACTGTACTGCCACCATACATAACCGGCGTGTAGGCCCTACTATCGGCAGCAGTTTCCCGGTTCCTCAACTCAAACGGCAGGCAAACCACCACGAACAATTAGGCTTTGTTCAGTCTAGTAAATTCATAGTTTTTTGTCCAATAGGCAATACTGAATCTGGATGATCGCTGTTTTATCAAAGAAGTAATGTTTCAATGTATTACTTTCAAAACCAATTGTATTATTGAGCGCTATATCTTCTATTTCTATTTGTTGTATTGCTTTACTATTAGTGTCAAGCATTTGATTTTGAGTGTGATTGTAATCATATTTGTTCATAATTAGACATATTTGCATGCACGTACTTAGTCTTAAGATGCTTCAAACATTACTTCCATGTTTACATATTTAAAATAAAGTTTAAACTTACTTTTTTGTAAACCTTCATGTGTTGGGTCTTCTTCAGTTATTATTACTGTGCAGGTGATAATGCCAACCTCGCAGCACATCTACTAAGACTCGGTTGAGCCAATAATGGTTAAACCGGACTTGGCCTGCCTCTGAATAAACCTAATTCGGCCAATATGGCTGTCATCTGCTCAACTTGCATTGGCTTACCAGTGCAACAAATGGGTCAATAATGACTGTCATTATATCAACCAGCATTGGCTTGCCACTAAAAAAAATCAATTGGGCCAATAATGGCTGTCATTGACGCGAACGGAAGTCATTCACGTGTTTAAGGTTTTTTAGAATGTTTAAGACTGGCAAAATTTTATTTCTGGCTAAGGGCCTGTTTCCTGCCTGACCCGGGGATTCCCGTCTGACACAGGGATTCCCCCCTGACGCATCTACCAACAAGCAGTAACCATGTAGGATTAGTAAATGCACACACCTGTTAATCTTCTCCAGATTATCTGCGATGCTACTCAGAGTGTTCTGAAGACATATCAGGAACATGCACTATTAATTAATAAAACAACAACATGTATATAGAGCACTACAATGATTACAGGTAGCATATGTATGTATTTATTAAAACATTTATTAACACTACTTGAAGCTGTATTAAAATGTACAACACATTCGCAAGACTTATAGGGTCTATTTAAAAACCTACACAAAACACAAAGCAGCAGGCATTTTGTTTTACACACAATGATTCATAAATTCATGAGCATATTTTGCAGAGGAAATTTAAAAGCCTTTACATAAAATAGCAAGCTTTTTGAGACAAATATGTTTGATATCAACTCGACAATATGGCATGTTGCATTGCTCATTATCTGTACTGATATTTGCATCCTCTGAGACAAACTTTCATAAGCTAGAGCATTGACTGCCCAAGGCAGCTACATTTCCTTAAAAAACAGCATGAAGATATTGAAAAATATCTCAGTCTGCCTCGCGGGGATACTGACAAGTGTCCAGTTTGCTTCATGGGGACACTGACAAGTGTCCAGTTTGCCTCGCGGGGACACTGACAAGTGTCCAGTTTGCCTCCTGGGGAGACATTGACAAGTGTCTACAGTCTGCCTGAAGAGGACACTGTGTCATGTGTAGTTACCCTACTACTAACCGCTGCCATACCTGCACTGTCTTCGCCACCTGTAGCACAATAGTGACCTTGTCCGAAACGCTTGTCATTTCTTCAGAATCCTACAAATGAAAGTACTCTCTGTAAAACAACAAAACTAACCCATGGGTCCCAAAAATAAAATTACACAATCTCCCACTTATAGTGTGACTTACAAAATCCCATAAAAACAAAACTTTCAAATACTACCCTACCCTAACAATGTATTTCATTTTCAACTTATTGATAAAGAAATAATCTCTAAAACAATAGATGATATACACCCAAAAACAACTTGCAGATTTGACGGTATTTTTTACTAACTCTTTGAACCTGCCAGCTTGATATACCAGGCTGACGCCAACGTTACTCTGTCCTGTTATTACAGTTACTAACTCTTTGAACCTGCCAGCTTGATATACCAGGCTGACGCCAACGTTACTCTGTCCTGTTATTATATCATGTGTTGAACACATGGCTGCGTTTATAAATACAGTCCACAAAGGAAAAGAGCTAATAAACAATTGAGTAATAATGTGAAATTTGCAAATAGCGTGTGCCTGTGTTTGTACATTTTGGGTGTTTTTTTTGTATAACCGACATACGAAATGAAACAAGCCCAGACAAATGTCACAACGAGCAGAAATGTTTGTAAACCAATGACAGAAACACTGGTACTGTAGATGCTGGATGAAGTTGGACTCAGGTGATGGTGGACTAAGGTGATGGTGGACTAAGGTGATGGTGGACTAAAGTGATGGTGGACTAAGGTGATGGTGGACTCCGATGATGGTGGACTAAGATAATGGTGAACTCAGATGGTGATGGAGAGGAAATTTATGGTCTGGATTACCCTTCCGATGAACTTTCAATAGTTTAGTTTGTTGAAGAGGAGGTGGGTTCTGATAGTGACATCCCAGATCCTGATGTGAGTGACGCTGGCAATGGGGGAGGTGTTGCTCCACCGCCATCACCTCAGCTTCAAAGTGCTACTAATAGGCCTATTAGGCCGGCCAATGCTATGTTTGGGTGGTCAAATACATTTATGCCAGTGGATACTATATTTGGTGGTCAGGTGGGCATCCAAAGTACCAAAACATCATTGGCATTAGATTTCCTCGATGAGGAGTTATTTTGTACACAAACCAATCAATGTGCTGATAAACCTAATACATAGGGGAGAGCAGGAAGAAATAGGAAGGTGGTAAACATATTTACAGCATTTTCAGCCAATCAGATTCAAGTTAGCATCTTTGTGAAAACCCGAACCACTTGCATTCCATGTGCTGATATAAGGATGGTAGGATCATTGTGTGCTGCTATAAGGATGGTGAGATCATTCATTGTGCTGATATAAGGTTGGTAGGATCATTCCGCATGCTGTTATAACAACGGTAGGATCATTCCGTGTGCTGCTATAAGGATGGTGGGATCATTAATTGTGCTGATATAAGAACGATAGGATCATTCCGTGTGCTGCTATAAGGATGGTGGGATCATTCATTGTGCTGATATAAGGACGGTAGGATCATTCCGTGTGCTGTTATAAGGATGGTAGGATCATTCTGTGTGCTGTTATAAGGACGGTAGGATCATTCCATGTGCTGTTATAAGGATGGTGCGATCATTCATTGTGCTGATATAAGGATGGTAGGATCATTCCGTGTGCTGTTATAAGGATGGTAGGATCATTCTGTGTGCTGTTATAAGAACGATAGGATCATTCCGTGTGCTGCTATAAAGGGTTGTTGGGTTCATTCAATGTGCTGATATAAGGACGTTAGGACCATTCTGTGTGCTGTTATAAGGACAGTAGGATCATTCCGTGTGCTGTTATAAGGATGGTGGGATCATTCATTGTGCTGATATAAGGACAGTAGGATCATTCTGTGTGCTGTTATAAGGACAGTAGCAAAGTGTAGTATAGAATAGTATATATAGCACTTTCTATTTTACCTTTGTTCAGTTTGTTTTCTCTTGCACCACAGAAAAGAATAGAATATATAGACATTACATGTATTGTGAGGGAAAATTTGCTACTTGTGGCTTGATTATGGAAACTGTGACAATGTTTGTATGTATTGTATGTATTGTATCACAATTTTTATAATAAACCATCATCATCATCAGTATGGTTACAGTATAATAAATGGGCATTTGTACACACTCTTCAGAAGCTATATGATCGTTTATGACAGAGATAAAGTACTGTGCAGCCATTTCCCCCAAAGATTTAGTGTGGTGAGAACTGGAACGCAGTGTCCCACCTCTATTACTGATTATCCTGCCTATAAATTGTTGTGATTCAGATGTCGGAAATTCTATCTTTTTTCAATGTCCCATTTTACCACAATAGGCATCCCACTTCACCCTGGTGGATTCCCACTTCACCCTGGTGGCGTCCCACTTCACCCTGGTGGCGTCCCACTTCACCCTGGTGGCGTCCCACTTCACCCTGGTGGCATCCCACTTCACCCTGGTGGTGTCCCAGTTGATATCAAATTATCACCTTTTTTAGAATCACAACAACAAATAATCTGAATAAACTACATAAAAGACACTAGTGCAAAGTGTCGGGGTATAGCTATATGACATTGGGCTGGCAAAAATATTTGGTTATCATTAACACTCGAGGTGTGAAGAAAGCAAACATAACAAACTAAACATATTGTTCTAGTTCTCCCTGCTTTCCCCGACAGTCCTCCCCACTCTCCCCTACAGTCCTCCCCGCTCTCCCCTACAGTCCTCCCCACTCTCCCCTACAGTCCTCCCAGCTCTCCGCTACAGTCCTCCCCGCTCTCCCCTACAGTCCTCCCAGCTCTCCCCTACAGTTCTCCCCACTCTCCCCTACAGTCCTCCCAGCTCTCCCCTAGTCCTCCCCGCTCTCCCCTACAGTCCTCCCAGCTCTCCCCTACAGTCCTCCCAGCTGTCCCCTACAGTCCTCCCCGCTCTCCCCTACAGTCCTCCCCGCTCTCCCCTACAGTCCTCCCCGCTCTCTCTCCTAAAGTTCTCCCAGCTCTCTCTCCTACAGTTCGACCCAAAAATAATAATAAGGATAAAATCAAAGCAGAACTTGACTAGATGGTTGATGTGATACATTGCTTCAAAGAGCCAACCGAGTGGTTCAGCTCACTTTCTACGTCACCAAGAAACACGGCAGTCTCCGCGTATGTCTCGATCCGAGACATCTCAACAAAGCGCTGATTCGCCTTTACCACCAGATACCTACACTTCGCTAATGCCAATTTCTTTTTGAAGCTTGACACTAAAGCAGTCTACTGGTCAATAAAATTGGATGCAGAGAGCCAGAAGCTGACAACATTTCAAACGCCATTCTCTCGATAGTGTTTCCAGCAAATCCCTTTTGGACTCTACCCGTGAGTCAAGACATCTTTCAGCTCAAAATGGGAAAATGCAAAGGTGCATGTGGAATCACAGATGATTTTGTTGTGTATGGCGCAACAGAACTTGAACATGACCGTAGACCAGCGGTCCGCAAACTCTGGCCCATGGGCCAAATTTGGCCCGCGGCCCGCTTTCAACTGGCCCGCGTCGCGTGATAGTGTCAGCAATATAATTTTTTTTCAGTACCAATTTTCCAGTTGTTCTATGAGCACTAAATAACGTGTTTCCTGATGGTTTTCAATACAATTATGCCGACTGTTTCAACTTTACAAAACAGCCATAGAGCTTATAAAAATTTTAAATATTATGAAGCATTAATTTTGTTGTTCCCTTAATGTAAATTTGCCAGAGTAAACTTCGTACACATTTAATAGCAACAACCTTCACCTTTGCAGTGATGTTCGCTAAGCGGCACTACTGTTAATATAACAGAAGCTAACACTCGATTCCCAGAAACCCGGATGAAACATCGCTCAATAACAAGTCATCTTCGACACAGCTAACATTGAATTTGTGAATCTCAGGACTATGGCGTATATCGAAAAAAAACTTTGTTTTGATTATTCCAGAAAGAGAGTGTTTGATGCTGCCTGGGAGCATGAGTACTTCTTTTGCTATCGCGAACATGACCAAAAAGCGATGTGTTTGATATGCAGAGAAAGCGTTGCTGATTTGAAACGCAATAACGTGAAACGACATTACGATTCGAAGCATAAAAAGTGCTTTGACGGTGCATATGTGGGAAAAGACGAATGCATGAAGGAGTTCAAGAAACGATTTGATGCATACTTGGGCGAGATGAAGAGAGTATCTGTGTTTAGACACTTCAAGCCATCTTAATGAAGCCAGCTATCGCATCTGTTACTTACTCGCTCAACATCAAGTGCCGTTTACTCACTCAGAATTGTTCAAGAAGGCTTTCATGGCCAGTGCCGAAGTTCTGTTCGCTGGTTTTCAGAACAAAGATAAGATCGTGCAACAGATTGGGAAACTGCCACTTTCACCCGACACATGTGCCCGTTGATGTGATGAGTTGAGTGGTAACATTTTCACGCAGCTGATGACTAAGTTGCGAGCCTGTCCTGCTTTTTCACTTGCTCTCGATGAAAGCACTGACAAAAGTGACACGGCACAGCTGATGGTATCTGTGCGGTATTTCAACGAAGGTGTATCAGAAGACTTCCTGTGCCTGATCCCATTGAAGGGCACAACGACAGTGCGGGACGTTTGCAGTGCGCTATTGAAGTTCGGCGAAGAAAATGATTTGACGTGGGAAAATTTGGTTTCTCTGTGTACAGACGGAGCGCCCAGCATGCTTGGTCGTCAAGCTGGATTCTTTGCATTGTCCCGTCAAGAAATCGGAAAGCCGAATCTGATATAATACCACTGCATAATTCACCAGCAAGCATTGTGCGTGAAAGCAGGTCTGCAGGATACGATGAAAACTGTTGTAGAGAACATGAACCTTATCCGCGCACGTTCTCTCAACCACAGGAGGTTCCAAAATCACTTGGCTGCACTTGATGATGCAGAATTCGGCGATGTGCTATTCTACAACAGTGTCTGTTGGCTGAGTCGAGGCGCATTTCTTGAGTGATTTGCTGCACTGCTTCCTAACATCGTGAGTTTTCTCATAGAAATTGATCACCCAGTTGCCCATCTGGAAGATAACAAGTTTCGGGTGTGACTCTGCGTTCTGACATAAATGTTCTGACACCTAAATAAGCTAAACCTGCTGCTACAAGGACAGCACAAGTTGCTGTGTAATTTGTACGAAGCGTGAAGGGCTTCGAGGACAAGGTGACACTATTCAAAGTTCATGCAGAAGGTGGCAATTTTCTGCACCTCAAGTCCACCAGAGAATTCTGTGGTGAAGACGATGAACGTATTGCAGACGCCAAGCGGGTACTTGCTGATGTGCTTAAAAGCCTGGAGACCGCATTCAGTGGACAATTCACTGACTTCGCTGCTATCAAAGACGTTTGCTGCTTCTTTTACTGCAGAGCCAGCTATTTGCCAAACATTGTCGCAAACGTTTGCAGTCGACGAAGCAGTGTTGCAGGACAATTTCATCGATTTCAAGGTGGTGCCATGACTAAAAAATGAGTTTAATGCTGCGAAAGATGATCTCGTGCTTTTCTGGGCAACGCAAGTGCCTGTGCGATTTCCAGTGCTGATCGAAGCAGCACAGAATTTTTTTTGTGCTTTTCGGCAGCACATGGTCATATGAATCAGGATTCTCAGCCATGAATCACATCAAGAACAACCTCCGGTGCCGACTCAAGGACACACGCTTGAGGGATCTTCTGCGACTCTCAATCTCTCTGCTCTGCCCACAGTTCGGTCAGTTGTCGAAGAATATGCAGCACCATCCTTCAATTTGACTGCATTCATTAGATGTGCTGACTTCTCTTGCGTTGTTTTGAAAATGTTTCCATGTTCTACTTGTACAATACCATATTTTTAGCCTGGCAAAGTAGATAATAAAAGCAATATTTGTGCACTGTGTTTTTCGGTGCTTAAAAGCTTTGGCCCGCCTTAACATAGCACTCAAAATTTTGGCCCTCGTAGCAAAAAGTTTGCTGATCCCTGCCGTTAGACTGAGGCAGTTTATGGATGTTGCCAAACAGCATGGTCTCGTTCTCAACTCAAACATGTGCAATATCAAATGCAACCAGATATCATTCTTTGGCCAACTCTACAGCAGTGAAGACATCAAACCAGACCTGCAAAAGGTGAAAGACCACAAAGCGATGCCAGAGCCAAGTCAGGCTTCATCACGTACTTGTCACGCGTTATGAAAAGCATCAGCACAAAATCTGCTTTGCTCAGACTTGCTACATGATGATGCAGAATTCATGTGGGAAGTTCATCATCAGAAAGTGTTCACAGATCTAAAGAACAAAGTGTCTGAGAACTCTCGTGATCAAGATGGCTGCCATGATCTAACGTTGCATGTTTTTCATGGGACAGTAAGAATTTAGAAAAGCATGCCACCAAAACAGAAAAGCTCCTGTGCTACTGATAGCGATGTACAGAACACTGACGTGATATTACTACGTTTCGTGGAAATGCTAAACGATGTACTAAAAAAACTGAGGTTAGCGTTGTTCCCTCAAGCACTGGCCGACAAGATCGACACACTTACACAGGCAATTGCTGAAGTAAACGTGAAACTCGAAATCAAAGAGAGCAGAATTGCTGCCCTTGAAGGGTTGATCGTCTTGAGAGTGAATGTGACAATATCGAACAATATTCTCGCAGGTCAACTTAAGGTTCCATGGAATCCCTGAAACAGGGAAGGGGCAAAGTGGTGGCAATAATAAATGACAGTGACCCCTTCAGTTACACCAAAGGACATTGTGACTAGCCATAGGCTTGGCCAAAAGGTAGCGACCGGCGATCGACATAGTGTAGTCATTGTACGTTTTAATGGAATCAACGTTCGTGTCAAAGTGATCCGGGCTGCACGACAGCGACAACCAAAACCTTCATTAGCGAGGACCTAATGCAGCGCTGCACTGGCAAGCACTACAAGACAACTGAAACGCACAAAGTAAATTGCCGACTGCTGGATGTACAATGGGAAGCGAACACACTTCTTATATTCAAAAAATATATAAAAAATACGCAAAAATAGCTCAAGCTACTTAAACAAAACTTAATACATACAATACATCTGTACTACATGTATAAACTTAACCCAAAGTAGCGGTCAAATGCGATTATATGAATACGAATCATAGTATAGAAATGTCGAGGCGACTTAAAATTCCTGGCCACATACCGTGCCGGCCTACAGTGTTACTGTGTCACACTACTGTGTAGAAAACTCCCAACTACTGCCATGCAGTAGTGCGATGGAAAGATCTGTAGATCCTCCATCCCCACTCCACCACGCATACCGAAAGGATTTTAAAGAATGACTGTGGTAGATTTAATGATCTACCTAAGTTGGCAGACTGGGCTGCCACTGCGCCACGCCAGTTGAAGACGAGGGCACCGAATAATACGACGCAGGACACGTCAAGGGAAGGCCGGTTCAACCGGTACCAGTCACGAACGGCCTGTGTATCGTACTTGTGACATTTGTCATTATATGCGTCTTGCATATTCGCATTATCCGCTACAATAGTGGCGTCAATGACCCAGCAGATGTTATCTGTGTAAATTACCCCGTCGGGTTTTTGCGGGGAAGCGTCCGTAACAGGAATGGTTGGGGCTCGTACCACAAGCCATCCGCGGATCTCCATTTGTTGGAGAAACTTCTCCATGATCGTGTCATGCCGCATTATTCGGTGTCCCCATGTTCTTGGGCATACTTGGAGTATGTGACCAATTGATTCTGTACGCCAACAGGCGTCACATCTCCTGTTGGCGTCCGGGTGACCACGAGCTGCTCTCAACTTCGTGGCCACTGTACCAGCCCGGATCTGAATAGCGTGGATGTAGCTTGCGCCCGTCAGTAATGCTGTACCATCAGTTACCCAGCTATGTAGTGACGGTACTGTCCGGGAGGCACTGAGTCGCCGCCAGCGCTGTTTTTTACAATGTAGTTCCCGACCTTTATTGGGGGGTGGAAACATTTCTCCCTGGCAAAGCAGGCCGACGACTGGACAAGAGCCATTATGGCCTCGTCTTGCGATTTAGACAATCTTTCAAGCCGGTTAGATTTCATAATAGGAATTGACAATCGGAACGAGGGAACTCCCAGTCCTCCTTCTCGAACTTCTGTATGGAAGAACGAATTGACTGCATCGTGGGGCAGTCTAAGCCAGGTTCTCAGGCCTCGTCGGACAAGCTTGTCTAGTCGCTTCAACACGGAGCAATTGCTCCGCGAGAGGACTGGACGGTGGTAAAGCTTAGGTATCAAGTGTTGCTTGAGTATATATACTCGCTGTTGGGGTTTCAGTGGAGCACGGGTCAAATGGTTCAACCTTCGGGTGAGGAGCTCCTCGGGGGAGGAATCAGACTCCCTCGCACTCACCGAAATCCCCAGGTATTTATAACCTTGGGAGATTGAAATCGTTGGCAACTTTCTCCCTGCTAGTGACACGAGCGGGGTGGGATTGCACACCCACTTCTTTGCTTTCCCGTCCACCGCAATCCTCAACGTCTTTGATTTCTCTGTATTCAGCCTCAAAGCACCTCTGAATTGGTCGCACAGATGCTGGATGCCAACCTTGGATTCGGCCACCAGGACCACGTCGTCCGCGAACGCCAAGTGATTGAGGCGAGGGCCATCTTTGGTAACCCTTACGCCCATCTCATTGTCGAGAGATGCCACTGCCCAGTCGATGACACAATTAAATAGCAGCGGAGAGAGAGGATCTCCCTGTCGCACTCCCCTGTTCTGCTGAAGGGGGTCGCTCGATCGGTCACCCACCTGCAGGGTAGTCGATGCCTCGGCGTAGAGGCTGCGTAGATATTCAACAAAGGGCCCAGGCACCCCCATTCTCTTCACGGCCAGTAAGAGGGACTCGTGAGACACCGAGTCAAACGCCTTAGATACGTCAAGGAACGCCAAGGAGAGCGGTTTAACTGCCTCACACTTGTCCCTGAGCAGGCACCTCAGGAGAAAGACGTTGTCGGCGATTCCGTCTCCCTTTACAAATGCTCTCTGACGAGAGGTAAAACTCAGAAGGCTGGACAGCCGGTCGGCCAACAGCCTGTGAAACACACGGCAAATGAATGATGAAATAGAAATTGGCCTAAACTGGCCCGGTCCCTCAGGGTTAGCTGATTTAGGGATGAGGACCGTTCTACTGCGACGGAAGTTGGCAGGCTGGTACCCGACATACAACCAGAGGTTGAAGTGGGCGAGGAGTGCGCGAGGATCAATGTTCTTAAGGTCCCGCATCGAAACCTTGTCTGGGCCCGCGGCCCCTTTTTTCGTCTTACGAAGGGTGGCAACTAGTTCAGGTAGGGCAATCGTACGGATCAGATCCCAGAGGATTGGTCCCTGTACGATTGGGTCACGCTCGTCTGGTTGGGACAATTCGCCGAATACCCGGTTCCAAAAAACCACCTGGTCTTCGAGATGGATGCTCGGGGTCACCTCGTGAACCCAATCGCCCGACAATACCTGTTTGGCACAAGCCGAACGGTTCTTACGGAACAGCTTTTGGCCCCTCGCATACTGGGTCCTCCTGCGCACTCGCCTTCCTCCGGCGGCAGCCGGGCCAGCCGCCTTCTCCCGCCGAGCTTCCCGGCGCCTCGAACGCCTATTCGCTCCTTTCCTATGAGGGGAAGCAATAGTGACTCCCGCCACGAGTCGAATCGATTTCGCTCGTGGGGGTTAAAAAGCAAATTGGTATCACCATCGTCTAGGGCAGCCCGACTCGCGTCAGACTGTCCCAGATTACAAGACGGACGGGTGGGTGATGCAGAGCTTAAAACTCTGCTTACATCAAGTCCTTCGCCACGTTCTGGTGTCCTGATGTCATCCCAACTTCTTGATATCTCATTTGAGATCTTGGGAGGGGTAGACCCCCTCCCTTCTGTCAAATCCTCAATGTTCACAGGTACGATAGAACCAGTTACAATATCATTCGGTGAGGAGGCAAGGGTAGACCCCCTGCTCTCCTCATCACAAACTACTACCATGCTAGGAGATGGCCCCAGGAGGGCTGCGGATGGTGCTTGGAACGATGATAATAGGCTTTTGTATTTGGCATTCCGTCTCATGCCTTTGACCCCTTCCAACGTACGTTGTGGGAAAATTTTCGCTAATTCGATGTTGAGTTTTCGACAGCCATTAGCAACCAACTGCAACTCCTCCCGAGCCATGCTCGCTAGCTCCTCATCTGCTCATCGCACCTTGGGACCCCTCCTCGATTTGGGGATCGGAGTACTCCAACCACTCCGCCCCTTCTGATCACCATCCAGTTCAGGGGAAGACAAAGTCTCCCCTTTCTCACCCAAGGGGTGGGGGTCTGAAGCTAACGCTTCATCCTCACGCACCACCTCCATGCCCTCTTCGTGCTCGCGACCGCCAGGGAGCCGACCTGTCAAAGCCCCATCACTCTCTGTAACAAGCCGATCACGAATGGCTTTGTACTTTGCTGATCGTCTCAAAGATTTGATCGCATCAGCCGTTCTGTTACGAAATTTCCTAAATAGGTCAAAGTTAACAGATTTCACTCCGGCTTTCGACAGACGGATCTCCTCGCGGGCCACGAGCACTGTCTCCTCATGAGACCACCTTTCCTTTGTAAATATAGGAAGACATTGTAAATGGTACTCCGTGGCGTGCGCGTGTCGTTAGGGGATGCCGCACCACTCACTAACAAACAAACCATGACCTTGTATAGTAGCGACCTCCGAGAAAGTCTCCTCGACATTGGCTGCGCTTGAGGAGGCAGTAACCTCCTGTAAATTGAAGCTAGCCATTAAGCTGGCAAAAGTAAATGATTCACGCAATACGACTCCGCTGGGAAAAACCCCGCCCAACAGAGAAGGTTAGAACGTTTGGCCTGGTTCGAAGAACCAGTTACCGGGTTGGACCACGAGGAGGCGTTCTAACATCCCCAACCCTATCACACAGTCTTTACCTGCAAATTACTCTTCCTACCAGATTCACTAGAGCAAATGGTCAGTGTAGAATTGTGTTATGAGAATGGTTGCAATTTATTAGTATTCGTAGTAATGTGTAATTACTATAGTAATTTCACTGAGGTTGCTCACCTTAAGTCAACAACATCAAGCAGTGTAATTCGAGAGATGAAGGAAGTGTTTGCTCGATTTGGAGTACCGGATATGCTAGTCAGTGACAACACACCACAGTTTTCATTGGCAGCTAGAGTTTGCGGTGTTCGCGACAATGTGGGCATTCGAGCACGTCACATCATCCCCGCATTACCCACAGTCAAAAGCAGAAAATGTGGTGGAAACAATCAAGAGACTGTTCGCCAAATGTTGTGATTCAGGAGAATCAGAGTTCAAGGCATTACTGGACTGGCGGAATACCCCCACAGCTGGAGTTGGGACCAGTCCTGCTCAACGTCTGATGGGACGAAGGTTCAAGACACTGCTACCTGTGGCAGGCAGACTACTAATGGCACGATATGATATAGAGAACGATACGCATGGTTTGCTGGGCATTAAATGACGCCAGCAGCACTAGGCTAACCAGAGTACGAAGCCACACAAACCGATCAACAAAAGCAATGCCATCCACATGAACACAGAACACCAAGCCACCGAGCAATGAGCCACACAACACCAAGCCACCGGACAATGAGCCACAGAACACCAAGCCACCGAGCAATGAGCCACAGAACACCAAGCAACTGAGCAATGAGCCACAGAACACCGAGCCCCGAGCAATGAGCCACAGAACACCAAGCCACCGAGCAATGAGCCACAGAACACCAAGCCACTGAGCAACGAGCCACAGAACACCGAGCCCCGAGCAATAGAACACCAAACCACCGAGCAATGAGCCACAGAACACCAAGCCACTGAGCAATGAGCCACAGAACACCAAGCCACCGAGCAATGAGCCACAGAACACCGAGCCCCGAGCAATGAGCCACAGAACACCAAGCCACTGAGCAATGAGCCACAGAACACCAAGCCACCGAGCAATGAGCCACAGAACACCAAGCCACCGAGCAATGAGCCACAGAACACCAAGCCACCGAGCAATGAGCCACAGAACATCGAGCTGCTGATCATGGCTGAATTGACAGCAGACAACCCGGATGTGACAGGCACACCAGCACAGTCTGAAATGCCTGTGAGTGTGCCACTGTGGTGCATAGTCCCCGGTGGTCAGGACATGTTGTCAACAAACCAAGTCATCTTGGCGATTACGTCTGCCAGTGAACACTATGCTCAGGTCTTAAAATTTGCCTGAAAATCAAGGAGCCAGCTGGCCCCTGAACTTTAAAAATTAGGGGCCAGCAATGAAATTTAGGGGCCAATTGGCCAGGATAGCAGGTTTCATCTATTAATGCTGCGAAATTCAGTTTTGGAAATTTTGGTAAATTTTAATGCCAGCTGCCTAAAATTTTAGGGAAATCACCATTGGGGGTCAAAACGAAAAAAAATTATTATTATTTACAAAAAAAGTACTTTGGTTTCCATGGAAATTACA
Source organism: Lamellibrachia columna (assembly GCA_963662155.1). Taxonomy (NCBI): domain Eukaryota; kingdom Metazoa; phylum Annelida; class Polychaeta; order Sabellida; family Siboglinidae; genus Lamellibrachia; species Lamellibrachia columna. The sequence continues at coordinate 24,506,194 of OY759275.1, forward strand.
GTGATAGTAGATACATGTATGTGCATCATGACAGAAGGAAATTTGTATCACAAAAAAAGATTTTGTTGTATAATTTTTTTGTTAATTTGTAATTTTTTTGTAATCAGTCGTGATTCAACATCACATAAAATTGTAATCATGAAACAATTTTTTTAATTTCCTTCTGTCATGATGCACTGTATGCCTTGCTGTAGGTGTATGCCAAATTTCAGGTGGAAATGTCAGACAGTTTCGGTAGAACTTTCCGTTGAAAGTTTTAGAACGGCACGAAAACGAAATCATGACAAAACAGCAAACAAAGATTATGTTTCTATTTACACACTGATTACATGCATTTACAACATTACAGAGCACAGAGGATGTTGATAAATTGCATAGCAATTGTTTCTATGCAATGTAGAATACCGGGGTATACGTAATGTTGCACACAGCGCCCCCTAGCGGCCATTATGCATGCACCGCCACATTGTCACTGCTGTCAAAAACGGCAAATAAAGTTTGAGAGATTATGTATTTACAACATTACAGCACAAAGTTGCAGAACAAGTATTGCAGTATGCTGCATGTAGTGCCCCCTAGTGGATGGTGTGGAACCAACAGGGCTGCTGCCAACAACCACATTGTCAGAAGTCTCCACTGCTGTATGATGGACCACCTTCGGCCCTGACAAGGATGTCATGTTGGCGCATCTGCTTCAGACGATGTGCTTCTCTGCGCTTCTTTTCGACTGCACTGCCTTTCCGCTGCATCAAAGCAAGTCGTTCGTCATCCTTCGCCTTTGTCAGCTTCTCAACTGATACACCACATTTGAATCCCATGGTGACTGTGGCGGCTGTGACAAAGGTCTCCACCCCCACGTTGAACTCGCAGACTGCCATTGCAGCGCTAGCATCCAGTCGCACCTTGCCACAGAAGTCCGTCTTGGGATATTTCCTCCACACGACTGCATGAACACTCTCATTGCTGTTTTGGGTTTTACTCCTCAAGCACCGACGCAGCAATACTCAAGGCGAGCATAGACTGGTCGCACAAATTGGCCGACCTCACGCGAAATTGGTGTCCCGACCATGACTCGATGGGGCCGTGGATGTTCACCTTTCGCTACGGCACTCTGATAAAAGCACCAGCTTTCTCTTCCTTTCGGACACCGATTGTGATGTGGGTCGTCATCTGTAGAGTGCGTGGAGGAAAGTTGCAAACACAGCGTTGCGCATTCTGTCGAGGTTGTTGCTGTTGCTTCTGATTGCTTTGCCATAGTAGCTCGTCAGCTTTACTATGGTAGCAGTTGTCAGTTTGCCGTAGCCCTTGCCACCGGTCACGACACCTTCCTGACGACCCTCCGCTGCAACTTTCCGCAGTGCTGTCCCAAGTCTCTTTGACACGTGGTTGACGCATTCCTCTTTCTCTACATGGCAGTTGTCCCCATAGATGTTCAGTGATGCAATGTGATTGTATGTTCTGGCGTCACCATCCGACAGAAGGGTCACATACCGAAAGCCATGCCTTTCGATGGACCGCTTCCACAAGATCTCTGCAATGGCAGCATCCATGGCTCCAGCCGTGCCTTCAAAGTTCTTATCACAGTCGTGATCAGCCAGCCACAGATCATACTCGGGACTTGTCTTGTCCATGCTATCACCCACTGTTGCACAGCCATGGCAGTACGTACTGAGGATGGCATAGTCGATGATGAGATTGGTGAACAGATCGATCACGCAACCAAAGCCATAGTGCGACTTGTATCCCCTGGTCATCCAGGAAGCATCATAGGACACGCAGATGTCCCTCACATTTTCTGGAGTCATGCCAGGATCAATGTCCGCATACGCCTCCCTCACACATGTCGCTGCATTTTCGAGTATTCGTGTGGTTGTGGAAGTGAAAGCTTGGGAAACAGGTCGCTGGTGTTTCACATACGTCTTCTGGTGTACACATGGTGAATCAAGCCACCAACAGAGCCGTCGCAACCCTGAGAAACCGACACCACTGTCCATTGTTCCTGCCACCATACGTCTGGTAGTTGCGAAGGGTACACAACTACCCTGGTCACCAAGGCGAGATGAAGACAGCGTTTCACTGCACACATGCTGACAACCACCACAAACTGTGCGCAAGGCTACAACTGGTCCCTTCTTGACATCAATAACTTCTACCATCAGAAATGCCCCCTGGCAGTTAGGGCACTGCAAATTCTTGACTATGTTCTTCAGTGATGAAACTTGCACAAATAGACAGCTATCATCTGTCACTGGTGAATGAGTATTGGCGCCAGGGTCGTCACTGTCTCTGTGGTCGGATGTCACATCCACATCGTCACTGTCGCCAGAAGACGCAGAACTTGCAGCACACATCATATCAAATTTCCTTTTGGAAGATGATGCGGTAACGTTCAGTGCATTGCCACCGGCACCGTGCCGGTCAGTGACACTGACAGAGCCGTGTTGCGAGCGCGGCAAGTCACCTCCACCGGTGATGGCTTCCAAATCAACTGCTGCAAAAGTCGCCTTCCGTCTATTTCCCCGTGCTGCCTCCAATGCTTCGTGGTTTCCTTTTTGCCACAACACTTTGGCATTTCGACGGTAATCCACAATATCAATCGGCTTCTTACAATTGGTTGTCGTCTGCTGTTGTCTAGGACACTATGCGTAGAATAGGGGATTTCCACCGGGGAAATGCAGTGCGCATGCGTTGACCGTAACGTCCGCGTTTATCAGCCAATCACCGTCCGTGTTAGTACGATCGGGCACATTTTTATGCCGTTACTACGGCCACGCAAAAGCTTATTGGCTCAATGTAAAGGGGATTTCCCAAGTGTACGCAGACCCCATGCACAGACAGGAGAATCCCCTATTCAACAATATCCAACATGGCAGGCTTCGTCGGAGGATAGCTGTCGTAACTAAGGCGACAAACTCACCTAATTTCTGCTAATTTGACCAAGACAAAGGAAACCACAGTAACACAGGTCATCAATAAAATCATTTTATTCACATATAGAACAAGATTTGTGTAAATCTATGTACTGGATCTGAAAGAAATATGAACATAGTAATGGAAAATTGTGAAAAAGAAATTTGCCTAAAAAATATTTATAAACCAATAATTCCGAGTAGCGTGTCTTCTTAATTGCTAAATACTATGGTTGTGCGTAACACCAGCCTATCTAAGCAGCCTAGAGACCACAGCGATGAGGGAAAAACCATGGTCGTGTAGCACATTCTGAAAGTCTGGCAATGACTTTTGACAAAATACTATTCCAGAGCACCTTAGATGTAAACCTATTCATGATTAGAAAGTATGATTGCACATCTAACGAAGTATATACCATATATATGCAACATGAGATCCTGTGACAGCTTCATAAAGCTCACCTTGGCCAGGAGAAAATCAAACTTGTCAAACAAAGGTATGGAACAGATCTCAGAACCTTGCTTTAAGTAAGCCTGAGATCTCGCAAGCACTAGATTCTTTACTTGAAGAGATTTGTTCCAATGAAGAAGCTAAAGTGACGCACACAGCAGCTTCACAGTTGACCGAGCAGAACACCAGGCAGATACATAGAGGGTGAAAAGACATGTCCACTATGCAAACAAGAGTACAAGCACTTTCATGGCTGAATGAGCAGCAGACAACCCGGATGTAGATGGAAAAGAGATGCATTTATGTCTCAACATGTCACAGAACCAACCAGAGGCAGTTCAAATAACCCAAATGTTTTAGATTTAATTCTATCAAATAATGAAGACATCATAGGAGATGTAGAAAACATCAACCCATTCGGAAGAAGCGATCACTGTATATTAACTTTTGAAATTCTGTGTACAATCAAACTAAATAATTACACTAAAAGAAGAAAGTATTACAAAAATGCAGATTTTGATAGAATAAAGATTGAGTTTTCAAAAATATATTGGAAAACCAAATTTAAGGATTCAGACACTAATGTAAATAGACAATGGGAAATCCTAGACAGAATTAAAACTACTGGAAGAAAATACGTACCACAAAAAGAAATCTCTAATCACAGGAAGGGAAACTTTCCCTTGAATGCCAAAACTAGAAAACTGATTAGGCATAAAAATAGATTACGGATAAGATATATGGAAACAAGAAAGATGGGAAGAAATATTTAGAGTACTGCAAAATTAGAAACAAAGTCAGAGCTTTAACACGAAAACTTTGAAAGGAGTTTGAAAGAAATGTAGCTAATCAAACAAAAAAGAACCCAAAAGCCTTCTGGCAATGTTATAAATCCAAAGCTACAATCAAACCAGGAATTGGTAAATTAAATATAGATCCAACCAATCCCAAATCCAACACTACAATAAGTGATGGGGAAAAAGCAATTATTCTAGCAACCTACTTCGCTAGCGTATTTACAACTGAAGAACCAGGGGAAATACCAACTATACCAAGAGTTGAGACCAATACAATGATTGAAGAGTTAACATTAACTGAAAGCAAAATATTATTGGCATTGAAGTCTAAATATAAACAAATCCCCTGGTCCAGATGAGATAGGAGCCAGGCTACTGGTGGAACTTTCGAAATCAATCTTGCACCCATTACGTAAAATATTTGAAACATCAATAAAAACAGCTAGTAAGTAAGCATTACAAGTATTCTATGTAAATGCATGGAAAGGATCATTAGAAACCATATTATTGAATATGACCTAAATACTTTAGAGCAGTGGAGCAACAAATGGTTACTAAAATTTCATCCAAGCAAATGTAAACAAATGACTATTGGAAATAATAACATTGGAGAAATCAAATATTCTATGACCCTTAACAACTCCATACATCCGCTCGACACAATTGAAAAACAAAACGACTTAGGGGTTATTACAGACACAAAGCTATCCTTTGATGACCACATTAACCAAGCAGTAAACAAAGTAACAAAGATGACAAAAATTATTCGCAGGACTTTCCAATTTCTTGACAAAGATGCGTTCTTGCCATTGTATAAAACAATGGTAAGAACTATGCAATAGCAGTATGGTATCCTTACAAAAAACATATTACTGCAATAGAAAACGTCCAAAGAAGAGCAACAAAAGAATTACCAGGGATGAGAAACTTAACTTATATAGAAAGATTAAAATTACTAAAACTTCCCTCATTATAATATGGACATCTACAAGGCGATATGATTAAAGTTAAAATTATACACAATCTATACAACATTGAATCTTCGCCTAAACTCTTAAAATGGGAGGATGCAACCTTTAGGACAGGAAATAGAGGTCATACTCAAAAATTATTTACTCAAAGAGCAAAAACAAATAAGAAAAAATGCTTTTCCCATCAGAGTGACTGAACCTTGGAATTCCCTCCCGGAAACAGTCGTTCAAGCAAAATCTTTAAATACTTTTAAAAACCGCCTGGACCAATTCTTGTCCAATCAGGAAATTCTGTTTAATTTCGAAGCAGCATTAAAATAGGAACTGGAATTCTTAAACTATTAATAGACGACGAAGAAGATCTGATCACTGAGGAGTCATAAGAATCCTGTGATCAGAACCATCTTACGGTATCTTAAGGTAAGGTATGTGACAGGCACACCAGCACAGTCTTAAATGCCTGTGAGTGTGCACCAATGGTGCATAGTCCCCAGTGATCAGGACATGTCAACTAAGTCATCTTGGCGATTATGTCTGCTAGTGAACAGGGCTTAAAATTCGCCTGAAAATCTAGGCATCAGCTGGCCCCTGAACTTTCAAAATTAGGGGCCAGCAATGAAATTTAGGGGCCAATTGGCCAGGATAGCAGGTTTCATCTATTAAAGGGGGGGTGAAGCACTTGAACAACCATAGCCCAAACATAATAACATACCATTTACAGTATATATCACCCTTATATGATGGGCGCAACGCCACGGTAATTTTGTAATATCCTTTTTAACTTTGCCATTATCTTCGCTGGGCGGCGCCATATTGCTCTGCGGGGGGCTCAGCGGCAGAGTGGTTTGAGTACGAGCTCCCGGCACCGCGTTCACACAGTAAAAACCTCTCGGAAAAACGGCCGAAACGCATGGAAAATCGAATAAAAAGAAAACTGGTGTGCACTGGATGGCTCCTGGATATATCAACTAGTACTACAAATGCAAGGAAAAAACTTTTGATCGACTTCCGAGGAAGAATTTGCAGCGGAAAAGGTGGTTACAAATGCGGAAAATGCCGCCAGCCGCAGGCTCTGCGAGTGACCACTTTTGCGATGCAGATTACAAGACAAAAGACTGGACAGACGGCGAGCATCAAGATGTCATTCTTGGTCAAAGACACCGTTCCATCTTAGATCTTTTTTTCCGCATATGACCATGCATCTACAGACTATTCTGCGACAAGGAAACGTTAGATATCAGAGGGCAGAGCGATGCGTAGGAAGCGACGAGCCGAAACCAGGTTAGTAAATTGGATTACCGTTACCATTGTGACTTATCACTACGATTACAATATAGTTCCACCCCAATAAGCACAGCTGTGCTTCAACGTCAGCATATATATGACCCACAGTAAATCGAAATGTATGAATACAATAAAGTGCGAGTAAGTGTTAATAGTTTGATATAATTACGAGTGTTTTCCAATCCGCCGATTTATATTCGACGTGATCATACGTACCGTCAATACGTGGCCGTACTCAGAACAAATAACAATAACTCAGTAAGTGCTACAGGATATACTGCAACCTTATAACATGGGCCATGGCGTATGTACTAGGCAAAATTATTCAAGAAAATTATTTAAATTATTTATTGACAGTCATAATAAGTCTCATACTCATGTGTTCTAAATGCCTAGAGAGCAAGCAGCAAGCGTAAGGCTAAGCCTGGGGGGGGGGGTTAGATGCATGGGAGAAACACGACCAAAAGACAGTATAGACTATAGTGCAACAGAAGCCTACTGTTGCTGTTTACATTTCAAATTCTTTATGGAAATATTTAAAATATACAAATACTTTCATTGTGATTAAGTGCAAATGCAGTTACAAAAACTGTTTAAAAGTATTTAAATATTTAAGTAAAATGCATTTCACCCATGCAATGTCTAGCTAGCTGGAAAGGAAACTAACTAAGGCATCGTCATCTACCCAGTTGAACACTGTCAGATTACATGTCTGCTTTCTATAATGACACTTTACAATTTCTGTCTGAATTCTTGTGACTTGACAATAAGGCAAAATTATATAAAATTAATTTTTTTTATTGATCAGATTAAACCCCACATGTAATAACCGGAAGTTCATAGAGATGTATTAATTACATTTTATTCTAAGTCGACTGATAACACTGTAATGAATATCATGGGGGAGGGGGCAACTGTCGGCAACCCACAATAGTATTAGTACAAGCTATACATATGAAGGAAGTATATCAGGCATGGGGTCAATTCTGTTTTGTCCATTCCAAAAAATCAGTTCTAATTCCGCCTTGCAAAAAATCAATTCTAACTGTTAAAATCCTAGGCTAAAGAAAAATTAAAATCCAATTCGTTTTAACACAGTTTTATTTGTCACGTGTGCACAATCATATTTAATTAGATATGATTAAAAAATTATTGTTCGTTAAATGCACACACATATAGATATATATATATAATATATATATATATATATATATATATATATCAGGTTTGCCATATAAAAAACTTTAAAATCGCATCCAGCCATTTCATATGTACTTTCTGCTGCGACACCTCTCCTGGATTTTTGCTAACAAAACCAGACATTTTGGACAGCCCTGGACAGTTGGGTCATTAATCTGAGTTTTTGGAACAGTTTCCCCTGTTTATATCGGGTCCAGGTCATTTGCCCCCCTTCCAGACATTTGCCCCTTTGTCACTTGCTCCCCAGACATTAGCCCCTTGCCTTATTCAAAATCTGGACATTTGCCCCCTGCCCATAGCTTCTGGATTATTTGTAAGTTTTTTTAAGAAATGTTTTTTTAACTTATTTTTTTATTTCTGAACATGAATTCAATATATATATTACCCTAATTGCAATTAATGTTCTTTGTGCAAAATCAGCCAAGTAAATTACTTTATGTAGTTGGAGATGATCCTGTAATCAAAGGATTATCTTTATTGCAATTGTGGAAGAAGCCAGTGACATTAGGACCTGGACATGTTAGGACAATTAAGGATATTTGAAAGAAGCCATCTCAACAAGGTTTCTTTTGAATTGCATTTACCATGGAGAGTTGGAGTGAATCCATTTTCCTATAAAACTGGATGCACAAGCCAGAGTTGTCACAATGCACTTATAACTTCACCATGGAGATTACTACTAGCATTTGAGGAGGTCATGTTTTGAGTGTCATTCCTACACCAAGAAGGGGGACCAACAAGATTACTCTTCATTGGGAGTGATGCCAGCGTCGATCCTGATCATGCAAGGGTGCTGTGGTCACTGATCTGATCTCCAGATCCAGAATGTGATCAACAAGACTGCCTGCAACCATGATGGTGACACGGCACAGATAGAAGCTGCCAAGGTCCGTGAGGACCTGAAAACTAAGGCAGCTAATACCAGGGGCACTCCAAACCAGCTGATCTCTGACTCGTTACTGTCCACCACTGTTTGTGGAAGCATCACCCCAAGAACCCATCTTCCACCACTGATCTGACTATCAATGATACCTGGAAAACAACTGGTGACAAGATCATCTCATACACACTCTAGGGGATAGGCCATTGCATTAGGCTAAAGTGACTTTGACTTGTCATTGAATGTTATGTTATTGTGTTAATAATGATAAAACTGCAAACTGATTTTCACTTGTCAACTATCATAGAAAAAAGGGGCAGATGTCCGGGGGGGAGCAAATATACTAGGAGGCGGATTTATATCGCTATCAGTTGTGGTATCATTGATATTTCATCAAATTTACTGGAAAGTTTGAGTCTTCAACATCCTAATCTCCAACATGTATTCTCCATGGGGACATTTTTAATTACTACAAAGGGCAAACCCTACAGCCACATGTAACAGCATTGTACAGGTGACCAGTGACATGTTTAGTATGGGAAACTTGTGGGCTGAACATTAGGCTTGACAAGATTTAACAAGATTTAACAAGATTTGCCATCCAAGCCAAAGGCCCAGATGGCAAGTGGACAAGGAAGCCATTGGCTTATCGAGAGTCCAACAATGTTCACCTACTTATAACCCGCCCTCCTGATATATGTGTCAACCTTGTTTTTAAACATATTCACGCTGCTAGCAGTTACACAATCTGTAGACAGTTTGTTCCATTCATTTATTGTCCTCTGTGAGAACGAGTGCTTCCTGATGTCCAATCTACATTGATCCTTTACTAATTTTACCTCATGTCCTCTAGTTCTGCTATCCTTCTTGAGTGAGAAAAACATATTTCTATCAATATTTTCATACCCATTCAATATCTTAAAAACTTCAATCTGATCTCCTCTTAACCTCCTTGTCTCTAGAGTTGTTAAACCACATTCTTTCAGGCGTTCTTCATAACTAAGGTCTCTAAGTTCTGGAATCATTTTAGTTGCTCTCCTTTGTATGCGTTCAAGCGTATCTATATCCTTCTTACGATATGGTCTCCATGCTTGTATACAGTATTCTAAATGAGGTCTAACTATTGCTTTATAAAGAGGTATAATTAACTTTTTTCCCTTATATGTTATGTTTCTTCTAATCAATCCAAGAATTTGATTACCCTTTGAAGCTGCAATACCACACTGCTCTGAAACTTTCATATCAGCGCTTATTGTAACTCCTAAGTCCTTTTCTTTTACAGTAGTACCAAGAACAGTAGCTCCCATTTTATAGTTTACATTCAAGTTCCCATGTCCTGTATGTAGGCATTTACATTTCCCAAAATTGAACAGCATCTGCCATTTCTCAGACCATTTCACTAATCTGTCTAGATCGTTTTGTAAATGTTGTTTATCACCATCAGTATTAACCTTTCTAAACAGTTTTGTGTCGTCCGCAAATTTCAGTACGTTACTTGTTATACTCTCGTCCAAGTCATTGATATAAATTAAGAATAATATAGGTCCTAATACTGATCCTTGAGGTACCCCACTCAAAACCGATTTCCAATTTGAAACTTCGCCATCTACTACAACTCGTTGTCTTCTGTCAGTCAGCCATTGTTCTATCCAGTCAGTTATGCTATCCCCGATACCATGGGCTTTTAATTTAAGTAGCAATCTTTGATGTGGCACTTTGTCAAAAGCTTTCTGAAAATCTAAGTAGATAATATCTACTGGCGATCCCATGTCTATCCACTTAGTGATTTCTTCCAAAAAACATAACATATTTGTTAAGCATGATCTCGCTTTAAGGAATCCATGTTGAGATGAATTTAATAATTTATGCTTAACGAGGAAGTCCACCATATGGTCTTTAATTAACCTTTCTAATAATTTACAAATCACTGACGTTAAACTCACTGGTCTGTAATTCTCTGACTTATTTCTCGAACCCTTTTTAAATAATGGTATGATGTTTGCTTCTTTCCATTCAAACGGAACAACTCCCTCTTTTAATGACAAGTTGAATACTCTTGCAAGTGGTATACTGATTTGATCTACTGTTTCCATTAGTAATTTAGGAGGAATCCCATCCACTCCCGGTGATTTGTTATCCTTCATTGCCTTTATTTTCCTAGCTACCAATTCTGGAGCTTGGATAAACAAGGGGCTGCATTTAAGTGGGGCAGGCTTCCTCTCTCACACAAAGGGAATGAGCAGGCAGGTGCCCTTAATTGGCAATCTTTGTAAATAAACCTTCTACACTGAGAAAGAAAATGAGGCCTGAATGGTCTGATTTTGGTTTTACTGTCTGTTACAGTAACTTAATATTTCTTTTTGATGCAAATGCTTGATTATATTGTTCTTGGTCACAATGTTTCAATACCAGAGTAGACAGTGTCTATGCTGTAATGTTGACAACTTCCTGGCTGTTACCAGATTCAGGGTGACATGCTAATAGCAGACAAATATGATTTTAAAAGTAATATAAGTAAATATCAGGGTAAATATTAACAGTATCAAGTCAATAATTCCAACAAAATCAATTCCAATTCCCAAAAAATAAATTTTGGAAAAAAAATTCAATAAAAAAAATGTTGAAGTCAATTCCAATTCCAGAACTGGAATTGAGGGTCAGTTCCAATTCCGGAATGGAATTGACCACATGCCTGAAGTATATTCATGACAATATCTTGTCTGTGTACTACAGCAACAGTCATGAACAGTATAATTGAATTGAAACAAGCTTATGTCTGTGGGGCTTTTGTCGGGAGGGGCTTTTGTCCATGCACCATACTATCTAGCAGATGCTTTCAGTATAATACCTAATAATTATATATATTTACATATATACATATATATATATATATATATATATATATATACACGTGTGTGTGCGTGCAGCATTTATAAGGTAAAGATGTCACAAGCATAGATCTGCATTTGGTCCAATAACAATATTCATGCATTATGTTATCTAAATCGAGTGTCAGATATAAAATAAGGAACCCCATAGAAAGTGTACCTATGCGTCTATATTTTGTTATGGAATTTGGACCCCTTATAGAATTTTGACCTCCCTGGCCCATTGAAAACAGTGCAATGTTGATTAGATAATATAATGCACTTTGGAGCTTTGATGCTACAATTTTGGTTACATGCGTTTGGTTATGCTACCAGTGGCATTCGTCAAACTGACCAAACAGATTTATTAAAAACATTAAGAGATCAGTGAAAGACCCATTGGTTGAATTAACATGGCTCCATAGGGAAAATGCTTTTCCCTGTGGTTGATTACTTTATACATTCTATATGACACTGGCACTCTTATATTCTAAAAATAATATATACAAGAGAAAGTTTCTCACATTGTGATTAATTTTTATTATGCAAAAGATGAATTTTGTAAAATGTTCAAGTCACTGTATGTGTAATCTTTTCAGATGAAGGATTCACCATTGGTTCATACAAGTACAGGTACTAGTTTTGAAGCGTCCAGCGCTACGGGTGATGCTGTCAATCTTTACATTACGGATGTCACCTTTAGTGCCATCACTGCTACTACTGCTGTGGCACCACATACAACTGATGCTGAAACGCAAATCGATCCGGTAACGATATTTCAAGTGCGACACTTCGCGAATGCTGCTGTAGTCACAGATGACATTATTGCACCAATGAACGTTGATCATGACTACTCCTATGTGAAGCTTCCATCAGATTCAATGAGAATAAAGACATTGGTGCAGATGATGCACACTATGTGATAACAGCGACATAACCGAGGGTGACTCAAGCAGCTCCGACACCTATGAGAAAGAGAAGAAGTTTGTTATTCGTGAGAAAAACTTATGTCACTTTTCTGCACCTGCCACACACCAAACAGCCATAAACTGTGACACAGGTTGTACTCATGTCTGATCTATCAGCCAAGGTCTTTCGGATACTGGGGTGTCTGTCAGGAAAGTGTGCTGATTTCTACCCCTGGATGAGTGAAAGGTGAATTGAATATGTTAGGTTTACATGTACTATCAGTCAGAATAAGTAGTGTATTGGTGTATATTTAGTGCCATTAGTGTATTGGAACAGATGGTTGTGGTTGGTGTGCAAGTACTATCAGTCAGAACAAGTAGTGTATTGATACATATGATTGGTGTACATTTACTGTCAGTACAAGTAGTGTATTTGGTAGAGAATGAGACGCTTGGTTTACATTTGCTGTCGGTAGGAACAAGTAGTAGATTCAGTCAGAACAAGTAGTATATTGGATACACATGATTGGTGTACATTTACTGTCAGAAGAAGTAGTGAAATGGTGCAGATTCCAGAATGAGATCATTGGTGTACATTTACTGTTGGTAGGAACAAGTAGTGTATTGGTATGCATGATTGGTGTACGTTTACTGTCAGTCAAAACAAGTAATATTGTTACACATGATTGGTGTATATTTACTGTCCAATCAAAACAAGTAGTCTATTGCCATTGGTACAGATGATGATGGTGAAACAGTTAAAATGCCTTGGCTTTATAAAGATTAATTATTTCCTAAGCTAAACTACCAGTATATTTGATATGTTGTGGCATAATAATGATGTGTGTAACTGTGATATCCATGTTCCAGGTTGTATTTCCCGGTGGTAAGAAGTCACTGTTTTTAGTCAATGTTTAGTCTTGGTTTCAGTCATTCTAGTTAGCCTTATTTCTTTGGTAATTGTTTTTCTATGTGAATAAACTGTTGATATATTTTATGTTGGTCTCAATATAAATGAAATTGTGTGTAGTGACATGCAAGATGCTGCAGGTAACATTTTTGTTGACAGAAATGGGATATGGATAAGAAGGCATTCACATCATTCCGTTATTAATATTTTAGTGGGAATTTTTGTAGTTTTCCAGGTTGTTTTTCGACCTGCTGCATACTGTGGGTGCCTCACAATTTGTCTATATCAGACTATCAGTACACTCACCTGTGTCAGGTCAATCTCCATAGCTAAACTTTCCATCAATTCAATTTGGTTCAGAATAGACATCATAGATCCTTCCCACATCGCAGGATGGGATTACTTGTCTTGCGTTTCCTGAGCCTGAAATATAATTTTTCATGGTTAGTTGATAGCACTAATTCCATAATTACCATAATAGCTGCAAAACTGTGAACATTACATACTGTCAGTAGTTAATTATTGTTATTTAAATGATTACATTGCACCAAACAACAAGGTGTTGTGGTGTGCTACAGACAGGGGTGATTACAAGTACGAATATTAACGTAATCATGATTACAGTAATTACTGCAATCACAATTACTAATGTAGTCATGATTACAATCATTATTACAATCACGATTACGATAACATTTAAGAATATATATATATTCACATAATGAATTAAATAAACCCTCATGTTATTATTGTCATCAATGTTATTCAACAACAAATCAAACCCAATATTAAAATACAGTCACGGTACACTTCATTAGATTAGATACAAAATAAAGAGAAAAGCCTGCTTGCATTGCCATTGTAGTTCGGACCTCGCCCTCGGGCTAGGTAAAAGAAATATGCAGAACAAATATGATTATTAAAATGGCAATGATTCGATAACAATTGAATTACTGACCTGCTAGCTATAGGGCGAATCGATGAGTCGGCACGCAAATCATGCAATGACAGCAGACCAACATCTAGCACCGCTTTGTTTGTGCATATCACTACAAAATCATCGTCTTCGCTTTCGTACGGTGATGCAAGCACCAACGCGGTCGGGCACACGGTGCTGCATAGCCATAGCCTAGCCCTAGGCATGGTAGCTTCCTCGGCGCAGCATGATGACTCAACGTAAACGTGCGCAGACATCGGGACGCAATTTCCACAGGTCCACCACATCACATTACCTAGTCAGGAATCGTTGACAGTCAAAGCGCTGTTGTAATTTTTCCTGAATCCAACGTCAACAAAGTCAAAGCCAAGGCAAAGGCGAAGCCGACCTGGAGTCTGGAGCGTGACTCGCACACTCGGTGACATTTCACGACTGTCAACGGTTGTTTCCGTGTGGCCTGTCGAACTAGACTCTTCGTCTGTGGTTTCCATTTCTCCAAAGATAGACAACTATTACGGAAGTTCAGTAAACCACTAATCGCTAGTAGCAGATCTGGTAAAACTGTCACAAGCGATGCATCCATCTTGTCAACAAGTAAAAAATAGTTCCGGTATTCCGTTATCGCATATTCTCGTTGGTTAGCGTCTCGTGTGTTCGAGAAGTGTGGCGTTTTCCACGATTTTTTGCGTGTTTTGGTGTAATTTCTTTAACTTTTTTATTTGGAACGAACAAAAACGCTATTGTGTTGACGTGTGTAACCACTTGTATATATAAAAGAGACCCATATCTTTTTTTTCGCTCCAGAATGGCTATTTACGAAATAAATCGCAAAAAATCGAAAATTTACATTGATTAGATATACGCGACTCAAACCACTCGTTTCGACAACAAGATGGCGATACGCAGTGATGTATTTTGTCGATTTTTGTCTCGAACAAAATCTGTTTTTCAGTTTATCTCATAAATTAGCAGGTATCTGTCACCATTAATGCATAGTTAGATAATATATATTTAAATATACGGCATAACACAAAATTGCTTCAGTTCCCCTTTAATTACTAAATACTATGGTCGCGCGTAACACCAGCCTATCTATGCAGCCTAGAGATGAGGGAAACCATGGTCGTGTAGCGCATTCTGAAAGTCTGGCAATGACTTTTGACAAAATACTATTCCAGAGCACCTTAGATGTAAAAGTTATTCATGATTAGAGATTATGATTGCACATCTAACGAAGTGCAGGTGTGATATGCGATAGCTATACCACATATATGCACATACACTGTACCTTGGCGAGGAAAAAATCAAGCTTGTCAAACAATGGTATGGAACAGATCTCAGATCAGATTCTTTACTTGAAGAGATTCGTTCCAATGAAGATGTTAAAGTGATGCGCACGGCAGCTTCACAGTTGCATAGACATACGCGACCGACCAGAACACCAGGCAGATATATACAGGGTGAAAAGACGTGTCCACCACAAACAAGTTGGTCGGGCTGAGTACAAGCGCTTTCTCAGCGAGTGTAGACACCTACCAGAGCATGATCGCAGATACATTACAAAGGCAAGGCAGATTATCGGCATTCTCAATGACGAGCAGGTGTTTGCTATAGATGACATGTATGCACTCCCAAGTGAAGATGTCGATCCGAGTCTACCCCCTACAGCTCCCTGGGTACAAGTGCGACAGTCATCGTACACAGATTCATTCTACCACCATGATCCTGCTCGAATAATCACTGATAGCAGCCCCATGGGAAATATGATCCGCCTTTCTGCCGTGAAATGACTTCGAGCAGAAAGTCACAAAAGCTCGCAATTCGCTCACCAAGCCAATGGATTATCACCCATGAAAGTTACTGGTGAGACGCGATTAATATTCGTCCGAGACAACCAAGAATTCCTGTTTGTTTTATTACCATGTATAGTTTATTACGATGTATAATATGCACCTGGACTTTTAAGCAAAAATGAAAGAAAAAATAAAATGCATACCGGTACTACACATGGAAAATTACGGTGTTCTTGAAACTGGGCGGACATGCTGTCTACAAGAAGTATTTTCTGGAGTTGAATGGAATGGAAAGGTCAACATGGATAATGTAGATGACGTATGATGTCTCTTTCCAACAGTGCTATGCACCAACAAGGAACGACCTCCTGGAGAGAATAAAGGGTGTCAACCCCAGCCCCATGCTGAAGATGATCATGAGAACTAATAATTGGTGTTAATGTGGAAGAATTCCTCACAAACTCATGTGTCGTCCAACCAGAAGATAGATGGATTCTGATGGAAGGCAGCTACCAGTTCATGGTTTGATGATGACCAAGGACCTCAGAGCATATGTATGAAAGGATATTTCACTTATATGCATGGAGACAGATGAACTGGCCTTAGTTCAGACCTGCCAAACCTTACGTTGTACTGATTTTTCATAATTTTACGGGCTTACGGGCATAAGAGTGTTTCCTTATGGATTTTTGTCTTTAAGAAACAATTTTTTTTTCGTTTTATATGCTAAATTTATGAGGAATTGTTCAATGATTGTGAAAAACGATTGAACAATCAGTGTATTATTGCTATAAGAACCTGTCAATGTAGGTCAGAGTGCGCGCTGCTCAAGCGTGTAAACTCCCACAGACGCGAGAGTACAACGGTAATTCGTGTGGCAAATCAGAGGAGTGAGCGAATTTGAAATCAGACCAGTTTTTCGTTTCGAACGAGATGGATGTTTGCCCACCGTCAGCGAAAACAGTTTGCTGGTGTTTACCAGGCAGACTTGGGGCGAATGTTTGAAGGAATGATCGCTCCATCGATGCTGTTTGGCGCCAGAGGCAAAAAAGCCCGTCATCGACCGTTGTCAGACCGGCCCCTTCAGCATCATGGTCGATGAAAGCACAGATCGTAACACAGACAAACGCCTGGCTAACCTCGTTCAGTTTTTCAATGTCGGCACATCAAAGGCACACACCCAGTTGCTTGACATGCCAGTGTGCAATGATGGAAACAGTCAGGGTGTGTTTCAAGTCATGGATGAAATTTTGAGGTAATTTGTTTCTTTTAATAATCATCAATATCAAGATACCGAGCTTAACCTTTTCCAAGTGTATACTAATAATTATATTACTACCTCACCAAGTAAAGTATAGGCCTAGACATAAACAACCGAGACAACTATTTCATAGACGTGACTTATTATGGATCAGTTATAGCATGAATTTTCATTCAGTTTTCTTTTTTATCAGTTAAGGCAAGGGTGTACTCGGAGCAGAATGTGATTTTACGGATTTTTGACAATGAGTTTTCAGTTTTTTCCGTGTCGAAATATTATTCAACTTGCTATTCCTGTACGTTGTACTGTCGAAATAAACATGTTTGTGTGATAAAACATGCCTTATGTGTGATGCCTATCACTGCTACTTCTTTGTTTTTGTCAAATCCAGCATGAATTATGTGATTTTCCGAGATCGATCGCGTCCCAAAAAATACAGGAAATACAACATGGCGCATATCGAGGGAAAGCCCTATGTTCGCTCTGCATGCTGGTAGAAACCGTTCAAAAATAGCACTGAAGGCATCCGAGTAATCCCGACTATGAATGATCCCCTGTCTAGTTTCTCAGGGACAAAGGAAGGAGGGGAATCCCGCAACGATTGGCCAGACGGAATCACGTGATGTCTGATTATTCTCTGATTGGTTGTAATACTAATTTCCAGCCTCTAGCGTCAGCTTGCAATACCAGCTACGTACGATTCGATCGACATTCATATACTCCTTGTTTAATTAACTGATTTAGCTTTCCAAAACGACATCATGCCATTTGGTCAATAGTAAGTAGGTGGTTATCGTAGTGGGAAGCAGAGAGGCTTGCACAGCTGCAGTTAGCGCACGATTTTAAGAAATCTCGGGGTGAACCTGTGGCCACAAGTTCGTCTGCGACCACGATGCCGACGAGAAGGGCAGGCGGAGTAAGTTCAATTACTGATTGTTAAAGATTCGTGTTTTATGTAGTTTCCGTAGTTTCATTGTGCCAGAGTTCGTCTTTTATATGTGGCAGTGGTCCACCATCTATAAATAAATGTAGCATGTTCAACTGGCATTGAGACTGTTTATCTGAGTAATTCTGCCTGTTAGCAGACCAGTACTAATCATTACTATACGCAGCGATCAACATGGTGGCAATGGGAATGGACGGGAATTCACCAAAGTGAGTGAACTTAACCGCGGCGGAAAAACCGTCTGCATTCAAGATGGCAGAGGCCAGTTATCGATTACCGCCAACACTCGATGCGAATGATGACATCAGTGAAGCATTTAAGAAGTGGAAACGTCAGTTGACAGTTTACTTGACAGCCAGTGGGACATCGGAGAAGTCCAACAAAGTGCAATCCGCCGTGATATTGCATTGTGCAGGGCCGCAAATTATTGACATTTACGAACATTTTGAGTGGAAAAATGAAGATGGCACAGATATGTCAGAAGAAGACAGACAGGATCCTGCCAACGTGTTGAAGAAAATAGAGTATTGCAACCCAAGACAGTCAGAAGTGCTTCAGACACACAGATTTTGGAGTGTACAATGGCAAAACCCCTTTGACATTTTCTTAACTGAGCTACGTAATCGTGCAGATGCTTGTAACTTTGAAGAAAAGGACAGAATGATCAGACAAAATTGTATTCACTGCAAAAGGTAAAATTCAGGAATTGTTATTGCGTGACACAAACCTGAACTTGAAAAGAGCAATTGACATTTGCCGTGCATATGAGCAAAGCACACAGCATGTCAAAGAGATGAATGCCAGTGGCAGTGCAAGTCATAACATTGACAAAGTGAGTACTACACGGTTATCACACTCGCAGGCAGCAAAACAGTCACGTGCATTGTATACAAGGCAACCCAGACAACATAATCGTACAAAGCAAGATCACACAGAAATGGTGACTGACTGTCATTTCTGTGGGGGCAATCACGAGAAAAGAAAATCAAAATGTCCTGCATGGGGGAAAACGTGTGATGGTTGCCATGGACGTAACCATTTCAAAGTGAAGTGTAGAAAGACAGCAGTGCATGCAATGAGCACTAAGAAGAATCTGGACGATTCCGATGCAAAATGGCTAGCGTCAATTGGCAGAAAGGGCCCTCGCAAACGTGTTACTGCACTCATGAAGGTCAATGAGTGTGACGTCACATTTCAACTTGACAGTGCTGCAAATGTTAACACCATTTGCCAGAAGTTTGTGAAAAAGAACCAGGTCCGACCAACCTCGCAAAAACAGATCATGTGGAACAAGTCACATCAGACACCACTGGGTGAAACTACACTAACAGTTATCAACCCCAGAAATGGTGAGAAGAATGATGTTGCATTTACGGTTGTGAACAATGAACTCTCGTGTTTGTTAGGACTGAAAACCATACAAGAGATGGGACTGATCACTGTAAATGATGATACTTTCATTTCTCAAGTTAGTGGTGTAGAACCACTAGGTGACTTAGGAGAGGCCAAGTTGGAAGTTGACCCGAATGTATCACCCAGGGCGCTTCCATGTCGCAAAGTACCAATAGCGTTACAAGAGGAAGTAAAGCGCGAATTAGACAATCTAGTCAAAAGAGGTGTTGTGATCCCCATCAATGAACCTACTAAGTGGGTCAGTCACATGGCTATAGTCAGGAAGGCAAATGGAAAGTTGAGGTTGTGCATTGATCCTCAACCGTTGAATGTTGCGCTAATGCGAGAGCATTACAAACTGCCTACCTTTGACGATGTGTTGCCAAATTGCACAGTGCAAAGGTGTTTAGCAAGATCGACATAAAGGAAGCATACTGGCATGTGAAACTAGATGAACAGTCTAGTAAGCTGATGACAATGATCACACCGTCAGGGCTTTATTGTTGGGCAAGACTACCCTTCGGACTGAAAGTGTCGTCAGAACTCTTCCAGAAACGTTTACACCATGCAATCGCAGACCTTAATGGTGTCGTGTGCGTCGCGGACGACATCATAATTGTTGGATGTGGGACAACTCAGGAACTGGCAGACCGGGATCATGCCAAGAATCTGGAAATACTCCTGGAGCGATGTCGCAAATGCAATATCCGAGTCAACGAGGAAACGATGGCTCTGAAGCTAACAGAAGTAGAATTCTTGGGCCACAAGATCACAAGAGATGGCATTGAGGCAAGCCAAAAGAAGGTCCATGCGATCGTTGAGATGCCAGCATCAACAGATGTCACCGGTGTATGTCGCCTCTGCGGAATGGTGCAGTATTTGGCGCGTTACACGCCAAACTTAGCTGATGATCTGGAATATATCACCCAGGGCGCTTCCATGTCGCAAAGTACCAATAGCGTTACAAGAGGAAGTAAAGCGCGAATTAAACACATTATTTGCCCTCCAGCCCAGGCAAACGATGTGTAATTATACTCAACAAGTATAAGTATTGGTACAAACAATAAATACAACAACTGAATACGTGCGCTAACAAAAAGGCTGCCCGGGCTGGGGATAATGATTATCCTATCGAAGGAATATGTATGCATAGACCGGCAGTGTATAGTGGGTTACAAAGACAAGAGACTCCACTTACTGTTGTTAAACCAAACAAATTTCGCTTACTGCCACGCAGTAGTCTTGTGGAAGGCCCTGTAGACCTTCCACCCCCACTCACAAATCGCTGCTGAAAAGACCACAAGTTCATTTTTAGAAATGCCGAAGGTACGACACATGTTGGCTGACTTCTGAGACATGGCCCCCCGCCAGTTGAAAATGAGGGCACCGAAGAATATATCACCTGATACCCCCTCGGAAGGCCAGTTCGTTTGGCACCAGTCGCGGACAGGCGGGGTGTCGTACTTCACGCACTTGCTCACGTGGGCGTTGTCGAGGTCAGCGTTGTCAGCCACAACGGACGCATCGACAACCCAGCAAGTATTGCGTGAGTACAACACCGCGTCCGGGATCTGCGGGCTGCCACCTCGCACCGTGATCACCGGAGCGCGTGTCACCGCCCAGCCGCGGTTCTCCATTTTCAGGAGGAACTTCTCGAGGAGGGCATCATGTCGCTTAATTCGATGCCCCCACGTTCTCGGGCACACTTGGAGGACATGTCCCAACGATTCAATCCTCCAGCATGCGTCGCACCTTCTGTCAGCATCGGGTCGGCCCCGAGCTGCCCTTTGTTTAGTCGCTACGGTTCCTGACCGTATTTGAATAGCATGGATGTAATTAGCTCCGGTCAGGAGAGCCGTGCCATTAGTAACCCAGTCGTGAACATATGGGACGGCCCGCAAAGCCCGAAGGCCGCAGCCATCGACCGCCCCATGTAGAGACGCCGCAAGCTCGCGATTGGCGTCTACCATGCTGCGAACTACGTTATCACCAACCTTGGGCGGAGGATTGGTACAGCGTCTCCGCTCATCGGCAAAGGTGCGCGAGTTGGCAACCAGGGCGTCGATAACCGGGTCCAGCACCCTGGTGAGACGATCCAACCTCGCTTTCTTAAGAAGGGGGATCGTCAGCTTGAAAGATGGTATACCAAGCCCACCCTCGCGCACTTCGCTGTGGAATAACGCGTTCACAGCATCGTGGGGTAGTCTTAACCACGACCTCAGGCTCCTACGGACAAGTTTGTCGAGACGTCTTAGGACGCCATTATTGGAACGAGACAAAATAAGCCGATGGTATAGCTTCGGTACTAGATGGTGTTTCAAAAGGTATAGTCTCTGTTGCGGCTTTAAAGGTGCTTTGGTCAGGTGGTTTAGTCCGCGAGTGAGGAGCTCCTCAGCAGACGAACCACCCTCCCGGGCACTCACAGTGATGCCAAGGTATTTGTAGCCCTCGGAAATGGGTATTGTTGGCAAGATCCCCCCTGCAAGGGACACATACGGCATGGGATCGCAGACCCAACGGCCTGCTTTCCCGTCCACCGCAATCGTTAGTGACCTCGATTTGTCGGGATTCAGCGTGAGACCACAGTGTCCCAACGCTCCCTCCAGCTGCCGGCTCAGATGCTGGATGCCAATCTTACTCCTGGCCATCAGGACGATATCGTCCGCAAAGGCCAGGTGATTGAGGCGAGGACCATCATCTCCTACCCGGACGCCTATCTCCAGGTCGAGAGCCTCGATCGCCCAGTCGATGATACAGTTAAAGAGGATCGGTGAGAGCGGATCGCCTTGTTTCACCCCCCTGTTTTGGGCCAGGGGCTCACTCAAATTTTCACCGACCTGTAGGCGAGTCGCGGCCTCTGAGTACAGGCACCGCAGGTATTCAACGAATGGTCCAGGCACTCCCATTCTCTTCGCTGCCAGGAAGAGGGAGGCGTGAGACACCGAGTCAAACGCCTTCGAGACATCGAGGAACACCAGCGAGAGCGGTTTTAGCTCCATGCATGAGTCCCTTAGCAGGCACCTCAAAAGGAATACATTGTCCGCAATACCATCACCTTTAGTGAATGCCCTTTGTCTGGATTGAAAATGAATCCTATTGGACAACCGGGTGGCGAGCAGCCTGTGAAAAACCCGGGCCATATACGGGCCAATTGATATCGGACGGTAGTCTTTGGGCCCCATAGGGGCCGGTATCTTGGGGATGAGCACCGTTCTACTGGACCGGAGTCCAGCGTGCAGATAGCCGGTATACAGCCACATGTTCATGAGCGCGAGGAGAGCGCGAGGGTCGAGCTTTCGCAGATCGGCCAAGGTAACGTTGTCTGTGCCCAGGGCACCTTTCTTGGTATTGCGTAGTGTTGCCTGTAGCTCTGTGAGGGTGACAGGGGCAATTAGGTCCCATAGAACCTCGCCCGTTGGTTCGACCTGCCTGTCATCCGCTCTGGAGTCCTTCCCAAATACACCCTCCCAGAACAGGACCTGATCCGAGAGGGACTGCTGGGCCGGTTGCTCCTTCCATTGCCCGGCTAACACTTTCCGAGCGCAATCCGATCGATTTTTGGTATAAAGTTTCTGGACTCGCGCATATTCTGTTCTCCTCAGCGCACGCTTACCTGCGGCTGCACGGTTCTCCGCCGCTGCCTTCTTCCGGCCAGCTTCCCGAAGCCGCACCCTTCGGTCCGGCCCCTTCCGTCGGGACCCCATCCTCAATTCATTGGCCATCCACATTTCGTACTCGTGATCCAAGGTTTTCATCTGGGCCACAGACAGCCCACCTACCCGGAAGTCTGTTAGGTCGATGGAATTAATTCCATGGTAGTAATCTTGGGACAAAACCAGTACCGCAAACAGGGCGGTGGTCCATTTATGAAAATCAGAGTTAGACACAGAGTTAGGTACAGAGCCACCGTCGTTCCCAGGCCGGGAATTACAAAACGGATCAGAAAAGGCGGGTCGGTGTAAAAACGACCTTACATTGCTCGATTCTGTGGGACGACTCATATTTGTGGCTTCCTTCTCCGCATTGGTTTCCATAACCTCCTCTCCATGGTGTTGCGGGCTCCGCCTCCCGGAGCATTCCGGTTGAGGCCGGTGTACACGCCGGGTATTTACGTCATCAGAAGGGCTCTGCCTCCCAGAGCTATTTACCTGAGGCCGGGATTCCCGGGTAAAACCAGTTGCATTACTATCGATAGAAGGAATGATAACCTTACGTGGGGTATCGATGTTAGTTTCTCCCACGTCAACGATATGCACGGTATCATGGTCTAGGCACTGCCCCCCAGTGCTACTTGTAATTAGGGGCCGGTCAAGCCGGGAAAGGTCACCGCTCCGCCTCCCGGAGTTATTAATGTACAGAGGCCGGTCTAGCCGGGAAAGATCATCATCACTCCGCCTCCCGGAGTCATCTATAGACAGAGGCCGGTCTTGCCGAGAAAGTTCACAAATGCTCCGCCTCCCGGAGCTACAGGCATTAAGAGGCCGGTCAAGCCGGGTATCAAGGTCAATATTCAGGTGTATGTCCCCCGACGAGGACTGGACAGACGCCTTGGCGTCAACTACGGGGCCGTCGGGCACCATCTCGTCGAGCTCCAGCGCGAGGAGCGTCCTCACTGCCTTGTACTTGGTAGTACGGCGTGTGCCCTTCATTGCGTTGAAGGAGCGACACGGGACGACCCCGCGGAGGAGCTGATTTATGTTGTGCCCTCCGGGATGCAACTTAAGCGCCCGTAGTTCCGCGCGGGCCAGGTTCTGCAGTGGTATCGTTCACCAGCCCCTTCTCCCACGGGGTTGCGTAGGGCTCTTCTCTTCGGTGGGGATGGAGTCCCCACCTCGATCGGAGTCCCGGCCCCCCGGGTGTCCGGGGTGGTTACCGGCGCCAACTCGCCGGCCTGTTCATGTGCCGTTGGGAGTCGTTAGATTGAGGGCTGGCGGCTTGGGCGGGCGGGGGCTGTTCGGGCGCACGTCCCTGCAGCCGATCGCGTACCGCGATGTAAGCTGCCGTGCGCCGAACGCTTTTCAAGGCATCTAGCGACCTCTGAGTAAAGAGGGCCGCTAATTCGAAATTTACGTTTACTGCCCCCGCCTCCAGGAGCCGGATCTCTTCCCTCGCCACCAGCACCCTTTCGTCGTGGCTCCACCGGGCCTTTCTCACCTTCTGCACATGCTTGAAGTGATATTCTAGCGCATGCTTTCCTCTGGTGGAGTGACAGGCCCCTCTGGGAATTAAAGAGCCTGCCACACCTATTGCACTTTAAGCGGTCCTCATCAAGGACCCCTTCCACACTGCCGTCATAGACACTTGCTGCGCTTATGGAGGCAGCGACCTCCGTATAAGATGCTTCGCTCATATCACTTACTCGTGGTATGAGACAACCGAAAATAGAATTCGCGCACTACGACTCTGCTAGGAACCCTGCCCAACAGAGAAGGTCAGAACGTTTGGCCTGGTTCAAAGAACCAGTTACCAGGTTGGACCACATGGAGGTGTTCTGACATCCCCAACCCAAAGGAGCAACACAGAGTTTGTGTGGTCACAGGCATGCCAGGATGCTTTCAGTTGCCTTAACACCAGTCCTCGCTTACTCCAACCCAGACGAGACATTAGTCCTGCAAGTCGACAGCAGTAGAGATGGTCTTGGAGCTGCTCTCGCGCACAATGACAAACCAATCGAACATGCATCACGAAATCTATGGTCAAACGAGAGAAATTGGGCTCAGATTGAGACAGAAACTCTTGCTCTTGTGTATGGACTTGAGAAATTCGACCAGTTCACATACGGAAGGAAAGTGGTGGTTCACAATGACCGTAAACCGTTAGCAGCAATTCTCAGCAAGCCTCTCAGTCATGCGCCAAGGAGACAGCAAAGTCTGATGATGAGACTGTATCGTTATGACATCGAATTTCACTACGTGAAAGGTGTACAGTTGTATTTGGCAGATACACTAAGTCGTGCTTATCTTCACACAGAAGAGAAGGACATGCATATCATGATGGCGGAATCAGTCAAAATTCCAGACCAGCGAATGAATGAAATTAGAAAAGCAACAGCTAGAGATCACACGATGCTAACACTCACCGAGTACATTGTGAATGGATGGCCTGATACCAAACAAGAGGTACCAGCTGAGATAACGCCATACTTCGATGTGAGGGTTACACTAAGCCAAGAGAATGGGGTAATCTTGAAGGGTGAGAGAATAGTGATTCCTAGTGAACTGCGAACAGACATAAAGAAGCGTCTTCATGCTGCACATCTTGGTTATGACAGTATGACGCGTAGAGCACGAGAGACAATCTTTTGGCCTGGAATGTCTCACGATGTGAAGCAAATGGCAGATAATTGTGTTAGTTGTCAGGAGTTGAAACCAGCAAATCGCAGGGAAACACTGCTACAACATGAGGTTGGCAATGTACCATGGGAGAAAATAGGCTGTGACTTGTTCGAAATCAGTGGTCGCAATTACTTAATTGTGATTGACTATTTCTCCAACTTCATCGAGGTCGATCTGATGACAACCACAACAAGCACTCAAGTCGTGAGCAGTTTGAAGAAAATGTGTGCTCGATTTGGTACACCTGGAGGACCTCAATTCACCTCGAGAGAGTATTCATGAAGACATGGGGCATTGACCATGTCACTTCATCACCAAACCATCAACAAGCGAATGGCAAGGCAGAATCCGCTGTAAAGCTTGTGAAAGCCATGATGGGAAAATGTGTGAAAACTGGTAGTGACCAGTACTTGGCACTTTTGGAGTTGCGAAACACTCCAAGACAGGACACCAACGCTAGTCCTGCTCAAATGATGTTCTCACGGAAACTACTGTCAGTACTACCAGCAGTCAGCAACTCATCCAAATCATGTTATGATCCTGCGAAGCGAGCTAAGCGTCAGAAGTCTGTGAAGAAATACTATGACAAACGCGCTCATAATTTGCCACAGTTAGAACCAAACCAGTCAGTATTCTTTCGCAGGTTGGAAAATGATCGCTGGAAAAAGGGTCGAGTTGTAGCTAAGCACAGTGATCGTGCTTACATAGTGAATCAGGTGGTGTGTATCGCAGAAACAGAGTACACATCCGTCCTACAACCGTGACAGTTCAGGACAGTGAGCCACTCGTGTCGGTGAGCTCAATGCCAGTCGCAGATGAAGAACTAATTTCTTCACCACCAGTCACAGGGGAAGTGCATGAACCACCAACATCAATCATACCTGGTGTGCCAGTTGAGTCAACACTTGTATCCGCCCAACCAGTCCGGACAAGGCAGAAACCAACTTACCTGAAAGACTATGTATAAGTGGTACAGACTATGTGAAAGGAAGCTGATTACAGGACTCTAGTAACCCTGTGTGTGAAATATGTTACTGTTGTCTAAGTTTCTAATCCTGAACTGTTCAAGCATTGCAGAGTTTGGGAACTGTGGAGTGTTATGACTTTTTGAGACTTAACAAAGCCTCATTTAATTAAGGGAATAATCTTAAAGAAAGAGGGATGTTAAAGATTCATGTTTTATGTAGTCTCCGTAGTTCCGTTGTGCCAGAGTTCGTCTTTTATATGTGGCAGTGGTCCACCATCTATAAATAAATGTAGCATGTTCAACTGGCATTGAGACTGTTTATCTGAGTAATTCTGCCTGTTAGCAGACCAGTACTAATCATTACTATACGCAGTGATCAACACTGATGTTTTATATATTGCCGATGCTGACTGAGCATATGACTAAGATATATATATATATATATATATATGTTTTATCTGAACATAGCCTTTGTGGCATATATCTCGCTGTAGAAACGACTGGATGCTGACCTTGTTTATGTTGTTGCCGTTCATGCAGTGTTGATATTCTGTTATGACTTACATCTATATTTATGTAATTATATCCAGGCTTAGATGATGCTGTTGTTGATTGATGACATTTCTACTTTGCATAGTATTCAGTTGAAATGTGGTTTATAATACACATTTGTATTTATATAGGATACTCTTTATATATGGGGAATGGGACAGTGAAATAAATTGCATCACATGCCATGCTCCCATAGGCATAGGCATAGTAATGTGGGTGGGAACTTTTGTTGTTGAACATGCTATGAATTCTTTTGCTGTTCATGACATACATTGGTTTTGTTTATCTGTTTCCAGGAATCAAGTCAGCTGTCCACATCGCAAGACAAGCCGTCTCGTAGAATATCTGCGACTGAAGCGGAATGGGTACGCCAAACTTCTGGAGGAGATGGGCATCTCACGCTTCCCAGTTGAGGGTGTATGTGAAGAGGACGCCGGGGAAGATCTGTCAACAGTTATTGTGCGCTGTGCCGTATTGCCGTCACTCGTCGCGAACCTGCCGTGCACGTCATGCAAGAAGTGCACCCTCTCCACCCGAGCTGTCGACCGTACCCTCGGTATGGTGTTTGGACTCGAGACATTCTGCACCAGTTGCGACAAGGTCCTCAGCTTGACCCTTTCTTCAGACTGTATTGGAGAGATACAGGCAACGAATTCCCCGTTTGTTGTGCTGCGATCAGTTGTGTCTGCGACGATGGATATGGGTGTAGGGTATGCAGGATTAGTGAAGTTCTCTCGCTACTTCGACATGCCGGTGATGACCAGGAATACATTCTTCAAATGCCAGCTTGTCATCAATAATGCAAGCTTGCGTGTTGCGCATGACGTCGTGTGTGAGTCCGCACAGATCGTGCGCCACGTCTACAAGAAACTTGATCCCTCCATTGACGAATCCGGTGTCATGGACCTCATGGTGAGTTTTGATGGTTCCTGGATGAACCGGGGCCACAGTTCTCTCTATGGCATCAGGTGTGTCGTGGAGATGGTAACAGGACTGGTGATAGACTTCACCATCCTGTCACTGTACTGTCAGAGCTGTGCGTGCGCTGTGGCACGCTACGGAGGCCGGGACACCGACAATTTCAAGGCGTGGTATGATGAGCACAGTGACTGCACTGTGAATTACTCGGGTTCCTCCAATGCGATGGAGAAGACTGCAGCGGAGATTCTGTGGAAGAACTCTGTGGACAGACATAACTTCCGCTACACCACAATGCTGTCTGATGGCGATTCAAGCACGTACGCACATCTGTGTAGCCTGAACGTGTATGGTGATGGCGTGGTCATCAACAAGGAAGAATGCGTCAATCACGTTGCAAAACGAATGGGGACGGTGCTGCGCAATCTCGCGAAGACCTCAAAGAAGACCGGCGTGACTCTCGGTGGGCGTGGGCATGGAAAACTAACACAGGCTGCCATCACCAAGCTGACGTATTACGGAAAGGCGATCCGCAGTTGCACAGGTGATCAGTTTGCCATGCGCAGTGCTGTGTTCGCCTCCTTCTTCCATGCTGCGTCCACCAATGAGGATCCACATCACAACCACTGCCGTACTGGCTCTAACAGCTGGTGCTTCTTCCAGCGGGCATCGGCGAATGGAGAGGAACCGGGCTCTAACCGGGACAAGTTCGGCCCTCCGGTGACTAAAGAAGTTGCAAGTGAAGGAAGTGTACGTGAGGCTTGGCCACCCTGAACTGTTGCGTCGCTGTGTGCTGGGCAAGACCCAGAATGCCAACGAGACCCTGCACTCAAAGGTGTGGTGCAAATGCCCCAAGACGGGCTTCATTGGCCTAATGCGCGTTGTTTCGGCAACATGTTCGGCGATTGCCGAGTTCAACCAAGGGGTTGCGTCAACAGTGACACGCAGCTATGACATCATGGGCATTTCAGGTGGCAGTCGACTGAGGATGTCGGCTGCAAAGGCTGACAGTCACCAACTACAGCAGTCTGTACAGCAAGTGCAGGCCAGCACGAAGGTGGCCCGTCTTACACGAAAAGTGGCTTGGGCAAAGGTCCGAGATGCTTCCAGTTATGCAGCTGGGACATTTTAGGGATGGTGAACATTATCTGTGAACATTATATCTACTCCAGTGAACTATATGTGGACTGGTGAACTTTATATGTGGACTTGTCATATTTTGCAATTACGTTTTTCTGTTTTTAATTTTTTTTTTGCTAAGTTGCTTAGTTTTTCATAAATTGTTATTATGTTGCAGTGGAAATCTTTCTGAACTCTGCCTATTGACAGATTATACATTGGCTGACATATGTGCAAAGTTTCAGTAATCTAGGTTATTTTTTATATGTTGAAATATGTGTTCCCATGTACCCAAACTTTGAACGCGATTATCTCAGAAACATGTATTTTCCTTGCTTGAAATTTGCCATAGAGTATGTTGATAGTATGCTCTCGAAAACAAACAAAATACTTTCTGGAAAACATGACCTGCTTTTTACATAATGAGTCATGAATGGAATTCTTCACCTCCATTTTTGGATTTTCGCATACTGTAAAGTTTAAAAAAATAACAATTTTAATTAAAAAACACTGGTGGTTTTCACAAGGGTTGTATAGAGTAGCTACACAACAAATTTGGGTCATCTAAGGCTGGTAGTTACTGACATCTCATGACAGGATGAACAAGTGCCATCTCGATGTGACCTCGGATCGAATGCAATGAGCGACATCTCATTACTGTTCCATGAAACAGATGGCCATCAAGGCCTGTGATACACACTGAGTTGGGTATACGATGGTGTCACTTGAAAGAGGTTCATGAACTGCATACAGAACAGTGGACTCTGCTAACGCACTTTCAGTCTGACATCCCTGCAGAATGCAAAGGCCAAGGAGTTCCAAAAGAAAATGTCACAGTCTGACTTTGTGACTACGATCTACCTCTCGATGGATGTCCTCGCTCTAGTGAGTAGACTGTGTCTCCTGTTTCAGAAGAGCTCCATGTGTGCATGGTTCAAGTTGAGCTAGACGTCTGTCTGACTGAACTTGATAAACTCAAACGGTGATGTTCCTGCATCTTTCCATCTCCACAAATTGACAGAAGACTTGTCAGTTAATGACAATGGGCAGGTCTTCAAAGGCCATCACATCATTCAAGGTTCGGTCACCATGATTTAATGACTGTTGTCAGATGCATCAGCTCCGCAATAATTTGTGTAATATCAGCGTAAAGCGTTTTTATGATCATCATAAACGACCATGGTATGTAGGAATGGGTGGATGGATGATTACGTTTATTGACGTTCATATTGAATATCTCCCAAGGCACTACAAAGATGCGAGAATTAATACCCCCCCACTGACTCGAGATTCTTCTTCATGCGACATTGCGCAGGCAGTGTATGAGTGGCAACCAAGAAAATGCTACATAAACCATGACGCTGCCTTTTGTTGCTGCAATGCGGAACAAACGACCTCCCAAGACCACCTAATTACTATAGCGTCCAAACCAATGCACAAATTAATGCACCGGTGACATCACCACATCATGGGTCCACCCAAGACACTAAAAACCGCAGACACAGAAACAAGATACAACAATCGCTAAAATTCCTATGCGATTCGTTTGATTAACTGAAGCAATACAACAAATCGCTCACATATGGCCAGAAGGGGTGCACGTCTGGTCTGACCTGCTAGAGTCATATGGTTAGATGTTCTTTTAATACTCAACACCCTGTGAAATATTTCCTAGACAGCAGATGTGAGAAGGGTAGGAGAAGCGGTAGAATGCATTAGCAACTCTTTTCCGAACGTGACTATAGTTTAGTTTGGGGCAGTTTTCGAAGTTGGTGACGTCTGCCCAGACGTTACCAAAGCTTGTTCAACCAGTGTGACGTAAGCTGACATTCAGTGTACAAACGATTAGCCTGCCATAGGTCCCAAGCTGCGTAAATCCATGCCTGTGGCGCTGCTGCTACCCCGGAGCCTGTGGCACTGCTACCCCGGAGCTAACACAGGTACGGTAAGCCAGAAAGTAGTGACCATCTTTCCCTATGTCCCTTGCAGAACACCTCGACTCGCTGATCGTGCGCCTCGATCGTCAGCAGCTCGAGACGGAAGCATGGGATGCTCTCTAGAGGCATAGGTGACCTCCCTGAAAGACGATCTCGACCACCACAAGCAGTATAAAAGGTGGCTGAATCTATGTTTCCAGGGGGTCCCTGAGAACAATGAACACTCCGATTGTTGGACCTTTAATGGGAAGATTCTAATCAAGAAACTGAACGGCAATGTACTTGAATTTAAAACAGAACTTGGTTTTGTAATGAAAGTGCGTGATTCAGTGCATTCCTGCAGTTTTTGGATATTGACATTTCCTGTGTGTTATAAATGTTTTTTTTTTATAAAATCTTTCTTTTTGCTTCATAATTTTTAAGTATACTGTTATTGTTTTTCATTTTTATCGTTCTTGTGTGTTGGACATGTGCAAGGATACAATTATTTAGTTTTGGTTAAACATATTAAATGTCCAATATATTTAATATATTATTGTCGTTGTATGAACTATTAATCTAAAGGGCATCTGCTATATATGTATTTTTCTCTGTCACCATTATTCTCGATCCTATGACAACCACTGTGGTATGTTCTACAATTACTATTTTCCTCATAACTCATAAGTACATATAAATTGATGTGTACGGTTCAGACCATCCAGACTTTTCTATGTCTCGAATAACTACTTGTGTTTTTGTTCGGTTTCACCAAAATGTCAAACATTGTATCATTACTGACATATGCTCTACACATATTTGTTATGTAACCAACATGTTTAACAAGGGAAATTAGTTCTTAAATCATGTTTTATAACTGGCATGTTCTGCAATTTGTATGTTATACTCTATGTTGTGAACATAATTTGACACAAATAATATTATGTTGACATCTTTTGATAAATTATTCTAGCATTTCAAAAGTGTTGCCCAGACAACTTCCCTTAACAGTATCTCACAGCAAGAATGTGATGACGTTACCAACATGAACCAAATACAAGTAATTCAGCATTCATCATATTATGATCTAGATTTATTTAACACACTTACAAACATAAACATTGTCTCACTACTCGTGTTTTAAGTACAAACATTGTCATTAAATAATTTTTTTTGCGAACTTGAGTTATTTACCGAGGACCTCAAACAGATCAATATCAAATTTAGTATTATATGTATACAAGAAAGTTGGAAATCGGAACAAGATGATCTATAAAATATTCAGTTAGAAGGTTATAATTGTATATCTCAGTATATTTAAATTAAATCAATACAAGAACTGGTTGCAAGTTGTAAGTTAAAGTGACACTCTACATAGAGCCGAAGATGAGGTCACAAAGGTGAACAAGAATTATAATGAACATTTGATTTAGATGTGGTTCATTAGACGTTTTGTTAGAAAAGGGGTTTGATGTCTATTATTTGTATTGTGCTTCTCCTTGTTAGCTGCTTCACCTGTGCTAACATAATGGATAAACGAACAGGTAAGGAAATGACAAATGATCCTCCCAACAAGACAACCGCAGCCCTCTGATGAAAATGAAGAAGCGGATCAACACGTCCACAAATAAACCCGCTGATGAAGATATGCGAAAAGGACACCGGAAGCGAAAGCTCACTGAAAAGGTGAGAGAAAACGAAATGAAAGAATTACAACCTTTTGGAAACTACACAACCAATACGCTTTGGAAACAAACAAAGCGGAAATCGGACTGAGTGGGTATTGCACCCAAGAGACTCTCAGGAAAATGAAATTGGGTCTCGTGCAGGGTTTTCAACAGGTTGAAGCTATCAACGAAGAATTGAAGAACACGTCTGCCGCTGTTCCTGATCAAAACGTCCGCCTTGGTATAGATCGGCTCAATGGAGATAAGGATCTGCCTGTGGCTGCGACACTACTCAGAATGATCAATGACAATACATCTCAACATTCATCCAACACAAGATCGATGCAAGCATCCAAGAACTCGCTTAGATCGTCCCAGGTCAACCACCACTTCATCGAAAGCAAGGGAAGCTGAAGCGAATGCCGCAGCTCAGAGAGAAGTAGCCAGGAAGGAAGACGAATTGAATAACCTGAAATTGGAAGAGACAAAAAGACGAGCGGAGGCAGATGCTGCAATGCAAAGAAAAAGAAGAGCATTGAACAACAGAGGATAGAGAAACTACTTCACATGGAAGAAGCAAATGTCAGTGTGTATAACAGGGAGGAGCTCGACTGGGAGAGCAAGCAGTCAAACTTGTATATAAAGAAGATGCAGCCTGCAATCAACATTGACAGCACACCAGTCCTGGTGCAACAGAGAACACCGGTACAGCCATCCCAATCAGTCAATGACCTCTCTGTCCTAGCTGAGACCTTCACTGCATCAATGAGTTTAATTCGTTTGCCAACGCCAGAGCCAACCGTATTTGATGGAGATCCTCTAAAATACAATGATTGGAGCATTGCCTTCAAGGCTTTGATCGAAGACAAGAGGATCTCCGAAGGAGATAAAACCACTATCTGAAGAGGTACGGTAGTAGACCAGCGAGAGAAGCCATAAACAGCTATTTTCTGTTGAGGAGTGACTCAGCGACCAAGGCTCTTCTTGAAGAATGCGATGTGGAAACAAGTTCATCATCACGGAAGCGTTTTACGGCAAACTGGAAGCTTGGCCGAAGATCCACGGAAGAGACGGCAACAGCCTTAGAGGGTTCTCTGACTTTCTCAACCAGTGTCATGCTGCTATGTTGGATACGAATGGCCTGGAGATCCTGAATGACAACAGGGAGATTCATAAGCTGCTGCAGAAACTACCCAACTGGGTTGTTAATCGTTGGAGCCAGACTGTTTCAGCATCGTGGAAAAGCAAAGGCATGTACCCTTCCTTCAGCCAATTTGCTGAAGTCATCACTGAGGAAGCCAGTATCACCTGTGATCCAGTCATATCACTAGGATCATTAAGAGGCATCCCAGAATAAGAAGAGAAAGAAAGGGAGAAATGCATGATGACGAACTAAAAGAAGAAAAGGAACCATGCAGTTAGGACACTAGCATCGGACACTCAAGACTATGAGTCTCTGTCCTGTTTCTGGTGTACAAGGAATAGCCACGTTTTTGGCCGAATACTGAACCTTCGGAGTGAAACCTGTTGGAGAAAAACAAGAATTCGTCAAGAAGAATGGACTGCGCTTTGGCTGCCTGCAGCACGGACACATGTCCAACGGCTGCTCCCAGAAGAGTATGTGCAATATATGTCATAAAAGACACCCAAGTTGTCTCCACATGGAGCAGAAACTACCGGGTGATGAATCAAAGACAGAGATGCTAGAGAAATCGAACAAGTCAAAGGAAGTAAAGAAACCTGAGAAAGAAACAGACACCACCTTCATACTGGGAAAAACCGCAAACATCTTAGATCCAAACTCGGAAACAGTGAACCAATGTCAGTGCGTGACACGGTAATACCTTGCAAGAAGCTAAAAGGTGTTTATCAACCTGCCCTGAATAAGTATCTGTTACAAATCCAAAATACAGTACTCCACTGAAAATTATCCTGTGCTTTGCCATCATTCTAGACTACCGTCCCTTCAACATCATAGACAAGTTGCAGATCTGATCTTTCTACATAACTGTGTGCACTCTCGTCCTATCTGGTAGGAAATATCCAATATCATTGTCCTTCAAGATCTCTACGAAACTACTGATTAACAGCGACCAGTTAGTGGTATAGATAGAATTAATAATTGGTTCAATTTGTCTTTCAACCGATCTTGACCGAAGCAAAAATTTATTACACACCACTTAACATCAATTTATCGTTTCATATGCGGATGACAAATTCGTATTTTCGTGCACCGGTAGAGCCTTTGGTTAGGAATTTGGCATGTTGGTTTTGCATTGCGAAAACAATTACATTTACTGTAATGGAAGCATGTCATTTCAGCCAAGTGTTATGTTGGTATTGCATACTAAATGCATTTAAAACTGTTTATCTGATTCTTACGCTAGGCATATTTGTGAATCTTGATTGCAATTTACAAACCGTCGAAGCGAAGCCAGCGACAGTGATTGATGTTGGCAGCAGCGCAAAACATACAACACGTTGATACTCGTTCATTAACATTGTTCGCCTAATGTTTCATAAGAATTGTCAAGGCAATTCTAAGTAGGTTTAAGCAGGCGCATTTGGCATTTTCCCCTGGCGGCAGAAAATCGGGGTCCATGACTGACCACGTTATTTCTGAATCTGCGTAATAATGAGGCGCGACTGTACCACATAATCTGCCAGCCAGACAATGGCAACATATCACGTCTGACTTGTTTCAAATTGGTGATCGCCACTACT
The DNA here is from genome assembly GCA_963662155.1 of Lamellibrachia columna. Taxonomy (NCBI): domain Eukaryota; kingdom Metazoa; phylum Annelida; class Polychaeta; order Sabellida; family Siboglinidae; genus Lamellibrachia; species Lamellibrachia columna. Next base: position 24,541,898 of record OY759275.1, read on the forward strand.
TACTTACAGTGGACAGATATAACAAATACTCGAAGGTCAACGAGATGAAAGTTCCTAGTACCAGCCATGCCGTGGCTGGAAGGCTAAGCCACTACTGCGCAATGTTCAGATGACCTGATCAAATATTGACAGACAATGGCCCACAATATACAGGTCAAGCATTCATGATGTTCGTGGAGACTTGGGGGATCACAAACGTTACGAGCTCCCCACACTATGCTCGAAGCAATGGTCTTGCAGAACGGTATGTTCTATACGTCAAGGGATGCTGAAAAAGTCTAGCAACATGCAACTCATTCTTCTGAACATCCGGGCAACCCAAGTCGACCCTAAACTACCCTCACCTGCTGAGATGCTCTTGGGCCGACCATTAGCCACCCTGCTGCCAAGTCACACCTAGTTTAGTGTAATTGTTGTACAATTAGTTTTGATTTTTGTATAATTTTTTATTCGTGCAATGACATTGCAAAGGAAATACAAAAGTGAATTAGTAGCTGACGATTTTAATGTTATTGAAATAAAAAATATTAGATATATAGCTTAATCCTTAACCATTAGTTATGAGGAAATTTATTAAAATGACAGATTAATATGAAAGGACGTTTTTATATCAGTTATAACTATGTTATTTTATATCAGTTATAACTATGTTCTTGTTAAGTGATCATGAATACCAATGTAAAATATATATATTCTTCTTAGGGACTGTAAATGATGGTTTGACTTTCCGGACATTAGACTGTGGGACGTTAAATGAGCAAGTAACACCATCTAGCGATTGTACCAATTATTATATGTATGGTCTTCACCTTGAGCGGGAGACCTGGCGCAGTAGACTGACAGCCATTTGCATTCATCTTTTGTGAGCTGTGTGAGTTTATTTACTGAAAGACCCAAGGAGGTTTATAATTGTACTGTTTTAGTCGCGTGTATGTGTTCTTCTGTAATTACCAACTAGGTGTTGTTAATAGTCTTTTTTTTCTTCACGCTTCGTGTTTTGCGAATGTAATTGTATTGCGTTATTCCATTTTATATTATTACAGTTTTACGGAGACTACTCATCCTGCGAAATTAGTTCTTCCGTTGATGTCTACGAATTAGTCTTCAATACCCACAAACTTCTGACTGGCTGATTACCACGGGTGGGCTCGATTCGTGTCTACATGGAACTGCCCACGGACCTTCAAATGACTAGTCAGAAGGTTGAAGCTGTGGAAGGTATGTACAAAGAATTTATTTTTAGCATCTTAATGCCCTGCTGTTGTTATAGGCAACAGTAATACCTTTCAAACTCTGTTTTTTAAATGACATCAAAAACTTGAGGTATACATTGAACCACATTATGAATTAAATAAAGTTGTTTTAATGGTACTGTTGCATAAGTAAAATGTTCTGGTTAAAACATTTGCCTGTGCATAATTACATCTTTTCTGCCTGGCAATATCATCATCAGTAAGGTTATTGTTTATAATATGGCCAAGGTATTTACATTTCTCAGTGTGAAGTAGTATATGGTTATTGATAACAACAGGGTGAATATTTTTTCTTTTTCTCAGGTTTGTTATCAATAACCATAAAGAAAGATTTGTTGGCATTGTATGTTATATCAAACATATTGCCGAAGTCAGCACAACAATTGATGAGTTTTCTCAGCCCAGAAACACTAGGTGAAAAAATATAAAGATCATCAGCACACATCATATGGTTCATTATGGTGCCTGCATAATGAACCATATGATGCCTGCATAAAGACAGCCAATTTATAGTTTGTTCAGATTTACACTTAAGTCATCCATGTAAACTTTAAAAAGATGTGGAGAAAGGATTCCACCCTGCTTAACACCGTTTGAAACGGTAAAAAATTCTGAGACGGACCCAGGTTGTAGTATTGTGGGAGGCACCGATCCATACGAGGACGGGGATGCGATAGGAACAACACACAGAATTGTGGTGAAAGAGATCCAAGATCAGCTAAGACCTCGCACTGAACAGGAAGCACATCGCCAATAAGTGCGATATATTGCCAAGACAATGGTGAAAGAAGTGATGGATATTCCGCCAATGGAAATAACCAGAATAAATCAGACATCACAGATGGCTCAAAGGGGACAAATGTATGTCGCAGGAGGACATGTCATGCTGTTCCCGGAGAAAATTGGCAATGACATCCATCAGGATGGGTACTATAGCATGCCACAGCCTTTCAGGACATGACCAAGCCTATTCAACAACAGAAACATAGCACTGCGCCAGTTCAGTCATCTCAGACGTTTCAAATCAGACGAGAAATATTTCTGAGACTACAAAATGTTCATGGACGAGCTCATACAGCATGGTGACGCGGAGAAAATCCCTGCAGAAGAGCTCAACGGTGTGCCAGCCTGGTACGTACCACATCACGGGGTGTACCACCTGAAGAAACCAGAGAAGATAAGAGTTGCTTTTGACTGTAGCGCAAAGTGTCAAGGAACTTCGCTTAACGACCACCTTCTGCATTGACCCAATCTGACCAACGCTTTGACAGGTGTTCTTATCAGATTCCGATAAGAACGCATCGCACTGTGCGATGTGAAGATGATGCTCCATCAATGGCTCCCTGGATTGCAAAGTTTGAAGCCCAGGTGAATGACATCGAACAAAATACAAAAACATTATAATCATGGGACTCAACATGCATAGTTACACCGCCACAGCTGCCTCACCAACTGGTAAAGCGAGTATGACAAAACACCAGTGCACCAGAAGTACCCAGAACTGATGAAAACCGACCTTGGAACCATCAATGGTGTGAAGGGCCATCCACAGGTGGATCCAGAGGCAGAACCTCGATTTTGCAAACAAAGGAATGTGCCATATGCGTGACGAGATAAAGTGGACCAGCTCAAGACACTCGACAAAGAAGGCATAATTGAAGCAGTTGAGTTTGCAGACTGGGCGGCACCAATTGTTCCTGTGTTGAAAGGAAATGGAGAGAGAGAGCATACAAATCTGTGGCGATTTCAAGTTACCACTTAACAAGGCATAAAGATTGGATACTTACCCAAAGCCACAAATCGAAGACTTGTATGACAGCTCGGCAGGTGGTCAGATTCACAAAACTTCATTTGAAGAATGTGTACCTGCAGATTGAACTGGAAGAGTTGTCCAAGAAATATGTGACGATCAACACCAATCAGCCTTGCATCGAGAACTTTTGCTCCAGCAGAGAAGCACTACTCGCAATTGGAGAAAGTGGCATTGTCAGTGGTCTGGGTGTAAAGAGGTTTCACTCCTACCTGTTTGGTCGACATTTCGTCATCAGCAATGATCACAAGCCATTGGAAGGAATGCTTCACAAGGATAAGCCAGCGCCACCCATGGCATTTGGAAGGATTCGACGATGGGCTCTTGCGTTGAGCACCTATGATTACTTGTTCAAGTACAAGTCGGATGACAAACTGGGCAATGCAGATGCTATGAGTCGTCTTCCGTTGCCCCAGTTGCCAACAGATGTACCGCTGCCTGCTGAGATCATCTATCTTCTTGAGTTTATCAACTCGTCGCCCATTGATGTGGAAATGATCAAGCACTGGACAGACAAAGATCCGCTATTGTCTTGAGTACGAAGAGTCGTCAAGTTGGGTTAGCCTGACTCAATCAGTAATGAGGAGGAACTGTGACCATACTTCAGTCGACAGGATGAGTTGTCCATTCAGAGTGATTGCATGCTGTGGGGTGCACATGTAGTCCCACTCACGACACAAGAACGAGTCATCGATATGATTCATGAGTGACATTCTGGAATTGTACAAATGAAGACATTCACACAAAACTACATGTGGTGGCCAAAGTTAGACCAAGATCTAGAGATGAAAGTCAGGAGTTGTGTCACTTGTCAGAGCAAGCGACATACACCAGCTAAGGCTCTGTTCCATCCCTGGGAGTACCCGAAGAGGCCTTGGAGTAGACTACATGTGGACTATGCTGGACCATACCAAGGACAGATGCTCATGGGTAATCGTGGACCAAATGGGTGGAAGTTCATCTGATCAATTCTCGCACAGCTGAAGCTACAGTGGAGAAACTGGGAACGACTTTCGCGATGTTTGGCATTCCAGAGACGGTGGTTTCTGATAATGACACCTGTTTTGTGAGTGAAGTGTTTCAGTCATTTGTTAGTTGGAATGGAATCAAGACCATCAAAGTAGCACCAAAACACCCAGCATCAAACAGGTTGGCTGAACGTGCTGTACAGTGGTTAAAGGAAAGGCTGAACAAGATGACCAACGGAAGCCTGCAAACAAAGTTGGTATGGTATCTGTTTAAGGAGACCTGCGGGTCGACAGACAATAAAAATATATCATTTTAACGTATTTTGGGTTACTTCATTTTCGAGTGAATTAACATCTCGTGCACCACTTCCCAACTTTATTTTACTAAAATCGATCTTAAAATGCCCAAAAGTCGTGTTTTATACACTAACCTTTGAAGAGAATTTGTTAGTTGCCGCAAGTGGACATTTAAATTAAACCAAACATGCCCTATTTCAAAGCTTTCTAGTACGAAAGGGTGATAAAACGTTATTACGTTAAACATCAAATAGGATGTGCAGCTAGAAACTATCAACAAATTTAAATAGTTTTTGCAATGGATACCTTTTTAAAATAAATAATATATGTGATTCCTTATGAAAGTATCACCAATGATCATACTTTGATGTTAGGGGCATACATTAAAACATTTCTAAACCTTTATCTCAGATGATGAATTTACAGTCACATTTGGTGACATTCTTAACTGGGATAGACATTCCCACCCCTGGGGTTCACATTTGGGCCTACCTTAAAGTTCCTTCATGAAGAAGAGCTTGTGACAACACTTGTGACTGACTGGCCCCAGGCCAACACTTGTGACTGACTGACCCCAGGCCAACACTTGTGACTATACCTTGATGCTACCAACCCTTCATGGTAGGTCCAAGTGGCCCCAGGCCAACACTTGTGACTGTACCTTGATGCTACCAACCCTTCATGGTAGGTCCAAGTGGCCCCAGGCCAACACTTGTGACTGAGCCTTGATGTTACCAAACGTGCACCAGGTGTATGAAGTTTAAAGAAGCCATCTGCTTTGGCATTGGCAATTCCAGAAGATTTGGTTTTGCCTGATTTTATATTATACTCCTTACAATGGATACCTTTTTAAAATAAATAATACATGTGATCAATATGAAAGTATTACCAATGATCATATTTTTAGGTTAGGTGCATACATTAAACATTTATAAACCTTTATTTCAGATGATGACTGTACAGTCACATTTGGTGACATTTTTCTGTTCTCAACTGGGATGGAGACATTCCCACCCCTGGGGTTCACATTTGGGCTTACCTTAAAGTTCCTTCATGAAGAAGAGCTTGTGACTGACTGGCTCCAGGCCAACACTTGTGACTGACTGGCCCCAGATGCTACCAACCCTTCATGGTAGGTCCAAGTGACCCCAGGCCAACACTTGTGACTGTATCTTGATGCTACCAACCCTTCATGGTAGGTCCAAGTGGCCCCAGGCCAACACTTGTGACTGTACCTTGATGCTACCAACCCTTCATGGTAGGTCCAAGTGGCCCCAGGCCAACACTTGTGACTGTACCTTGATGCTACCAACCCTTCATGGTAGGTCCAAGTGGCCCCAGGCCAACACTTGTGACTGTACCTTGATGCTACCAACCCTTCATGGTAGGTCCAAGTGGCCCCAGGCCAACACTTGTGACTGTACCTTGATGCTACCAACCCTTCATGGTAGGTCCAAGTGGCCCCAGGCCAACACTTGTGACTGAGCCTTGATGTTACCAAACGTGCACCAGGTGTATGAACAGTTTGAAGAAGCCATGTGCTTTGGCATTGACAATGCCAGAGGATTTGGTTTTGCCTGATTTTATATTATACTTTTCGTGATAATTAATACAGTTTAATTATGTATTAATTAGGGGTGCGATGCTGGCCTATTTGGCACACAATCACAGTCACGTGATTGCATACACCAATATGCACACAGCATAGCTCTACTTAAGCTCGATTTTGGTGCCAAGTTGGCCCTTTCAATTTCAACTGGGATGGAGACATTCCCACCCCTGCTGTTCACATTTGGGCCTACCTTAAGGAGTCCCGTGGGTTGTGAAATAATAAAAATGGAGACGGAAGTTGCCAAAATGTCATGGAAACGATCTGAGGAAGTTGGCAGATTCCGCTACACTGGCCTGGTGGGCGATGGTGATGCAGCAGTGATGGATGCACTGTCAACTACCTCCCCATACCCAGTATGCAAAGAGGAATGTATAAACCACGTGGCGAAACGCATGTTCATGATACTGCATATTTGCGTGTCATGGAGTCAGACAGCGATGAAAGTTTTCAAGGCTATGAATCGGACGAAATTGAGCAAAGGGAAGCTCAAGTTCACTCTTCCATGACACGGATTTGACAGATGGTGTATGGTCGAGATAGTGACGACAACTTCGCTATTGACATTGTCGATTAGGAGTCTGATTCGAAGACTTACGACAACGGTGCGGACAAAGACGATAACGTGCTACCACAACGGCCTGCGCGCAAGCAGACAGTGACACATAGGTGGCAGTGAATCATGGACGACGAACTTGGTCGAGCCGCCAAATGTGCCTACGCAAATGCCAGCAATGTCGGCATCCGGGACCGGGAAGAGTGTCAAGGCTTGTCACCTCTTGGTTTGTTCAGCCTATTTTTTACTGATTACCTGCTGAGAGAGATGGTCACCGAGACCAATAGGTATGCACAGCAGCGCATGGTAGCTGCACAATGACAGGGGCAGGTACACATGGCATGGTCAGTGCTGACAGTGCCTGACCTGAGGGCACGGTTAGGGCTACTGCTTACCATGATGTGATCCAGAAGACTGGTAGGCTGGCTGAATACTGGTCTACAAATGCAGCAACTCTTACTCCTGCATTCAGCCAATGCCCTGCAGTAGATTTTTGCAAATTCTACAGTACTTGCACTTTGTAGACAACCAGGACGCAACTGTGGACAAATCTGTGAAAACGTGGAAGTTCAAAAAAGTTTTGGACTATGTGACAAAACGCTTCCGGCAGATGTAAGTTCCCCGTCTTAAATTGAGCATCGACGAGACAATGCTCAAATTCAAAGGGCGTTTGGGAATCAAACAGTATATCAAGATCAAGCCTGTGAAGTGGGGAATAAAGCTGTTCACCATCGCAGAATCGACCACAGGTTATGTGCTGAACTTGGTACCCTATACTGGCAAACGCCCAGACACAGAGGTCAGCAAAACTACATAGACTGTGCTTGGCATCAGCCGGAACTATTTAGATCTAGGACACCACTTTTTCCTAGACAACTATTATATGAGCATCGAGTTTGTGAAGGCACTCTTTGCCAAGAAGACACTGTGTTGCGGGACTGTCAGTGCAAACAGAGTTGGCCTACCTGCTGATATGAAGAAGACTTCTGCAGCATTCAAGAAGCTGAAGCGTGGCTACAGCCTGAAACGCATGCGTGATGGCATACTGGCAGTGACATGGATGGACACTCACGCAGTAATGGCATACTGGCAGTGACATGGATGGACACTCGCGCAGTGATGGCATACTGGCAGTGACATGGATGGACACTCGCGCAGTGATGATGTACTGGCAGTGACATGGATGGACACTCGAGCAGTGACGGCATACTGGCAGTGACATGGACGGACACTCGCGCAGTGATGGCATACTGGCAGTGACATGGATGGACACTCACGCAGTGACGACATACTGGCAGTGAGATGGATAGACACTCATGCAGTGATGACATACTGGCAGTGACATGGATGGACACTCACGCAGTAATGGCATACTGGCAGTGACATGGATGGACACTCGCGCAGTGATGGCATACTGGCAGTGACATGGATGGACACTCGCGCAGTGATGACATACTGGCAGTGACATGGATGGACACTCGAGCAGTGACGGCATACTGGCAGTGACATGGACGGACACTCGCGCAGTGATGGCATACTGGCAGTGACATGGATGGACACTCGCGCAGTGACGACATACTGGCAGTGAGATGGATGGACACTCATGCAGTGATGACATACTGGCAGTGACATGGATGGACACACGAGCAGTGACGGCATACTGGCAGTGACATGGATGGACACTCGCGCAGTGACGGCATACTGGCAGTGACATGGATGGACACTCGCGCAGTGATGGCATACTGGCAGTGACATGGATGGACACTCGAGCAGTGACGGCATACTGGCAGTGAGATGGATGGACACTCATGCAGTGATGACATACTGGCAGTGACATGGATGGACACTCGAGCAGTGACGGCATACTGGCAGTGACATGGATGGACACTCGCGCAGTGATGGCATACTGGCAGTGACATGGATGGACACTCGAGCAGTGATGGCATACTGGCAGTGAGATGGATGGACACTCGCGCAGTGACGGCATACTGGTAGTGACATGGATGGACACTCGCGCAGTGATGACATGCTGGCAGTTACATGGATGGACACTCGCGCAGTGATGACATGCTGGCAGTGACATGGATGGACACTCGCGCAGTGACGACATACTGGCAGTGAGATGGATGGACACTCATGCAGTGATGACATACTGGCAGTGACATGGATGGACACTCGAGCAGTGACGGCATACTGGCAGTGACATGGATGGACACTCGCGCAGTGATGACATGCTGGCAGTGACATGGATGGACACTCGCGCAGTGACGACATACTGGCAGTGAGATGGATGGACACTCGCACAGTGACGGCATACTGGTAGTGACATGGATGGACACTCGCGCAGTGACGACATGCTGGCAGTGACATGGATGGACACTCGCGCAGTGATGACATACTGGCAGTGAGATGGATGGACACTCGTGCAGTGACGATATACTGGCAGTGAGATGGATGGACACTCGCGCAGTGATGGCATACTGGCAGTGACATGGATGGACACTCGCGCAGTGATGGCATGCTGGCAGTTACATGGATGGACACTCGTACAGTGATGGCATACTGGCAGTGACATGGATGGACACTCACGCAGTGATGACATGCTGGCAGTGGCATGGATGGACACTCGCGCAGTGATGGCATACTGGCAGTGACATGGATGGACACTCGCGCAGTGATGACATGCTGGCAGTGACATGGATGGACACTCACGCAGTGATGGCATACTGGCAGTGATATGGATGGACACTCGCGCAGTGATGACATGCTGGCAGTGACATGGATGGACACTCGCGCAGTGATGGCATACTGGCAGTGACATGGATGGACTCGCGCAATGATGACATACTGGCAGTGACATGGATGGACACTCGCGCAGTGACAGCATACTGGCAGTGACATGGATGGACACTTGCGCAGTGAATCTCCTGTGCAACATACCAAATTGCTTGGGAGATGCAGAGATTCAACATCGAGACAAGAAGACTGGTGCCGAGCTCACGATCAGCCGACTTACAGCTATCGAACGGTACAATGCCAACTTGGGAGGAGTCAACTTGTCTGATCAGCGTGTATCCACATATCGTTGCCACATGAAGTCATTTACATGGTATTTGCAGATATTTTTCCATCTGTTTGAACTGTCTGCTGTGCAAGCGTTTCTTCTCCACAGAGAACTTCATGCTGATACAAGAATGACCCAGCTACATTCTACATGGCTTTGATCGATGGCTTGATTGGCGGCGGAACATACGTTGCCAAACCGGGTCGTCCTCTTGCCGTGCCTCCTCCACCTAATCCTCGCTTCAACCGGGAGCTTCAGCTTGCCCCATTCAAACATGACACTCAGTCGAAATGTGCTGTGCACACACATCGAGTCGACACTCTGTTCCCGTATCCATGCTTCTATTGTTATCACTACATGGTGGTGTACGCATACGCCGATCCCAAGAAGGCTGCAGCAAGGAAACGAAAAAGATGACTTGGCTGTGTGTGTCACTTGAACACTAGATCTTAGTTGCCATTTATTCTTATTGTGACATTGTTTTGAATGACTGAAGACGTTTATCGTGTAGTGACGGTATAAGTTTAGTAGTCTTTATTGTACTTAGCAAACGTGATTGTGACATACAGGTATTACAATTCATTGTAGCAAAGGGTCCTAATCTGAGGGTCCTGATCTCCTGCCTTGATCACTACGTGACATCCCTGCCCAAGGAGATAGATAAACTCCATCTGTTTGCTGACAACTGTTTTTCGCAGAATAAAAATCGCTACTTGATTGCCTACCTACGGTGTGTGATCAATATGCCCAGAAGTCACATGAATGAGGTTCACCTTCGTTTCCCAATACCTGGCCACAGCTGAATGCCATGTGACAGAGACTTTGGCTGCATCGAAAAGAAAAAAATGAAGAAAGATCGAGTCACCAAGCCTTCAGAGTGGGTGTCCCTTATAAAGGAGACTGACCACAACCAGCCATTTGAGGTGTTCTTTGTTGAGCATCCTGTCACCGATGACATGAAGGATGATGGCACGCCGGTCCTAAAGGTGTATGACTATAAGGCAGCATTCGACCCTTTGGTGAAAACTCCAGATGTCATTTCCACATTCAGAGGAGTTCTGTTTAGGCGAGGCAAATATCCGATGAGCCGTACCACTATGACAGGGGATTGCACAGATAAGGTCAACATCTTGAAATGCAGGATCAAGTTGCACCAACTTAAAGCAGTCATGATGTCTGTCCGCCCTGCTTATACAGACTTTTTACCCCTTAAAGCAGCAAAAGTTAAGGACGTGAAAGCTTTGTTGGAGCATGTAGACCTACCACCCTCTGTTACCTTCTACAGAAACTTGAAAGGTGATGATGGATTTGAAGATGCTGTGGAAGAGTTTGAATAGACCAGACTTTTCTGAATGAGGAAAACCTTACTTAAGTGACTGACACCAAAGTGGATTAGACCCAGCTTGTACAGAAAGGTCCACTCAATACTTTATGGACTCCAGTAAATATGTTTGAAGAATGTGTTCATACAAACCTCTTATGGCTCACTTGTACATGCTTGTGATGTGCCCTAAACAGTTACTAGTGTCTGGTGACGTGCACCTGCCTTAACCTACAGATAATTGGAACTAAACCTTTTTGGACAGTCTTCTTTGTGTAGCTTCATAATAAAATCTTGTTAGGCAATACATAATTTTCTTGTTTTTGTTTCAGATATGACAGATCGTGTCAGTGTCAGTCTGAGTCTGAATGATATACGTGTATATTATGAGCTCCGAAACAATTTTTTATTTTGCCCGGTTCTACATGGGCGATTGAAAGATGATTGACCTGTGCGCAGAGGAATAACTGAACCTTCGCTACACTGAAGAAACTAGCAGATTCTACCGCCAAACACGTGAAAAACGTGTATTTATTTTGGACACTGTGTTACTGGCTGAAAATATCGCCCATCTGGACAGTACAGCGCGGGAAAATCTATTCCCGCTGACACAGTCATTGATTCACCTCGACGCACTGACGAGGAACAATAGCCACTGAAGTGGTATTAACTCAAGGGTGTTAACTGTAACGCCATTGTTTGTGGCTGAGTATGTGACATGCTCAGGATGACATAACCAAACCGTGATGCCTAAGATTAAGCAGCCAAAGGGTGGAGCCAGTGTAGATGGCGCAACCACAGCCCCTACTGACGACACGCACCTTGAAACAAACGTCGACGGGAACGATAATACGATTCATGATGCGCTCATCGAGAAGCTACCAACAGTGCAACAAAACGCGTACCAGGCATGTTTGCAAAGCGCGGTCGCCGAGATAAACCGGAGGGTGGACTGTTTCATGCGCGAGACAACCACGGCACTGACAGAACTCTGGATCAGCCTTCAGTACACACAGACTCAAGTCGACGAACTGAAAGTAAATCAGTCCAAGGAAAACATCGATGACCTGTCAAAAAAGATGCTCGATTTCGAAGACACGATAAAGAAAATGGAACGCTTGATCGGCTACCAAGAAAACCAATCAAGACGCTGCAATCTGCGGTGAGACGGCGTTTCTGAAGTCGACTGCGAGTCGTGGGAGCAGACGGAGAAGAACGTACGCAGGGCAATGACAAAAGCCCTAGAACTTCCTGAAGCACAAGTGCATGCCATCAACATCGAGCGCGCGCACCGAACTGGTGGCACGGGGACGAGAGCCAGGACTATCGTCGTCAAGTTCAAATCATACAAGGACCGCGAGCTGGTGCTACAGGCGGCACAGAAAAATCGGCCTCGAGGCATCTATGTGAATGAAGCCTACTCACAGAGGGTCAGGGCGAGGCGGAAAGAACTGATGAAGACCCGGGAAGAGGGGAAGATCGCGTATTTGACATTTGACAAACTGGTGGTAAGGGAGCGGCCCGATGTCGCAAACCGTGATTAGATAACAAAGTACATGTGTAATATCTTGCCAAACCTTCATTTAACTATGGCATCAGGTAACAAAAAAATGACTGATTAACACTTACATATGATACACCGCTTGATTACAACGAACACTGTTATGAACACGAAATAGATACTGAATGTTTGTTTTATCACGATTTGCCTACACACTGCAGATATTACACCTCAGCACAATTTTCAACCAATTTTAACAGTGCTAGCAACAACCGGCCAAACAAACCGAGTGTTATACACTTTAATGCCCGGAGTCTAAAAGCAACTTTGTCTAAGATAAAGGATACTATCCGAAGTATGGAGTATTTCAAATCATCAAATTTCAAATCATTGCAATATCAGAAACTTGGCTTAATGAAAACAATTGGGACGGAGATGAAGCAACCTGCAATGAAGTCGCATTTTCAGGCTACAAACTGTACTGTAATTCCAGATAAAACATGCAAGGTGGTGGTGTTGCCACATATGTGTGAATCTCTGCTTAACAATTGTCAGTCTTCTGACATTTGTCTAAGGAACATTTCGTATGTGGCTGATAACTGTTTTGAAAGCATCATTATCGAGTTACAGATTAGTAAACATGAAAAAATCAACGTCGGTTGTATGTATAGAGCGCCGAATACCAGCCTCAGCAAATTTAACGACAATCTCTCATTCACACTGGGAAATCTCACCAGTAAAATTGCATACATATGTGGTGATTACAATATAGATCTATTGCACTGCGAAGAGCGAGCTGAAACAAAACATTTCCTTGATCAAATGTTTAGCTCTGGGTTATATCCCTTGATCACCAGGCCAACACGAATAACAGGCACGAGTGCTACTATAATAGATAACATTTTCTGTTCTGAGTTGTGTAGAAACAAAGTATGCGGCATTATTTTAAAGGAACAAGCAACCCAACAGTTAAAAACCCTCTTGGATTCCCTCAGACAATTCAAGAGGGTATATTCTCGTTTCCTTTGCTTTCATGTAAATTTTAAAAAACCTTTTATAGCTTAAAACTAATTTTGAAACCTAAATTTTGGTTGATACTGTGCGCTGCCATTGTAGCTAAATTCTCGAGAAGTAGCGCAATAGACGGTGTTAGTATGACATAGGCTATCCACTACCCCAGGCATAACAACGTGTCAACAGCGGGTGACAGGATACCAAAAGGTTAATAAGAAACTACGTAGTAGTGATTTGTGCACATAAAACAAACAAAAGCAGCCTCAATTCTTGTGTTTACCCCCTGTAGGGGTGCTAGAGGTTGTGGCGCCCAAAGCCGCGGGGGTTGTTGAAAAACACTGGTCTAGTAAGAAGAGATCACGTGATCGTCACGCCTCCACTGTTCTGAGCATGAGTGCAATGATACACCGAACTATCGATGCAGCGCAATAGTCGATGGGGCGATACTAAATTTAACTATCAATAGTCATTGTTGATAGTACAGTGAACTATCGATAGTAACAATATTTGGCAAAAAACAAATCAGCAGGGTGACTTGTGTCACTGTAATAATGATCGTAAACATGTCTGTTCAACTTTATTAGGTTATTTTATTTTACATCAACAATCGTCGATCAGATCAGCGCCACTCACGGATTCACTGAATTATGAGTCAACTGCTTCCTAATCCAAGAGATGATGCCACCAGTGGCTGTGGCTGTTCACTATGTGAAACCATGCTTGATGTTTGATATATTGAATGCTGAGGATTTCAAGATTATTACGAATAAAGCTGCAATGGCAGCTATGTAGAAGTAAATCAAGGGGACACCGACAAGAAGGCATCTATGTGGAAGTAATTCAAGGGGATACCGACAAGAAGGCAGCTGTGTGGAAGTAAATCAAGGGGATACCGACAAGAAGCGAGTTGCCTGCCGACATTGTCACTTTGTGCATTTCCAGTAGAAATACAAAAATTTGATAGATCACATCCATCAGTGTCCCTGTCAGAATGTGCGCCTGGCTTATTATGCGAGATGTTGCTACCTTCACTCATATCAAGTGAAATTAGTATGTATGCCTATTAGTCGCAAGAATGGTTGATTTCAAGCTAATTCTGTGAAACATGAGCCTAAATACATGATCAGCATTGCACGACCAATGACAACACAGAACCAGTGATAGAAAATTATTCTTTCTTGGCCTTTTCCAACAAAATTACGAAGAGAACATGGACTGCCTAAATGAACATGAGTTGTTCATAGGTGATCTCCAATGCTGAGACTCGTGCCATGTCATATTGTGCACACATCAAACAACCGTAGAAATCATCTGTGCTATCACACCGGTATATGTTTCTGTAATAGGACTTTGTACGTGACCACTCCTGTGTATTTGACGGCAGAAGATGAAAATCTCAACATGAAGTTAGTGTGTTGTCGACTTGCCAAGTTATGACAGTTCCTGAAAATGAGTTGCGTTCTCCTACTGGGGAGACAGATAGAACAACATTGAAGAACACGTGTGATACAACACACATCAGACTAAAATACATCAGGTCCTTGCAATTTTGTTTTTTGTCAGACACGTATTGCTAAACTTGTATTACGAGTCGCATGTTTGTGCAACTGGGTCAACATTTGTTGCCATGATTAAATTTTTTAATTGGTTAAAAAATTTGTGTATCACCCAAATCAACATGCGGCTTAATTTTTGTTGAGTTGTGGATCACTGCATGACTGATCTGTCTCAAGTTGAATAAAGACATGACCTGAATTTTTTAGCATTTCAGGTTTTCAACAATTTACTGAGATAGCCAAGGAACCTACCTTTCCGGGTGCCTCTGTCGATGCTGAAGGCAGATACACCATATTGAGATTCCAGCCTCTGTAAACACAACATATCACTGTAGGTCATGGTTAATTGGTTGTCACTGAAATACACTATGTATTTTTTACTTTTCCTATTTGTGCCTAGGTGTGGCACATAAGCCTCGCTCAAGATCTCACTAGTTCCCTCTGTCTTAGGCTCTCCTTGCCGCTGTGCTCTATGTCAGCCCAGCAGCCTTCAGTTCCCTGTCTTGGGCTCTCTTTGCCGATGTGTCCCATGTCAGCCCAGCAGCCTCCAGTTCCCTCTGTCTTGGGCTCTCTCTGCCGCTGTGTCCCATGTCAGGCCAGCAACCTTCAGTTCTTCCACTGTTCATCTCCATGTTGTTTTTAGTCTGTCCCTTTCTTCTTCCTTTCTAGGGTGCCAGTCAATGCCGTTTTCGCTGGTAGGTCATTCATTGGTCATTCTGAAGACATGTCCGAGCCGTCTCCATCTTCTCCTTTCAGAATGATGCAAATGTTCTCGCGTTTTGTTATTTGGTGGACGTTTGTAATCCATGTTTAAAACAACTGTAATGTATTCCTGCACATAACCTTCACCTGACATTAAGGTAGCTGGGGCGGCTATTATATGTTTGTCTTGAATTGAGTAGCTTCAGTAGAGGTTTTTAAGATCAATTAACCATTTCCTCACAGATTGTAGTTGAAATACTATATAATATTCCAGATTAATAACATTTTGAGTTTTTCATTTATTTGGTTATGTTACAAGATTCAGAATTTTTTTTTGTAAATGTAAAAAAATTGCCACAAAATGCCAAATTATATCGATCTGAGAAAATCCCCAAAGAAATAAATTACATACATGACAGTGCCACTGATAATTTTGAGGAAAAATTTGGTTAACATAAATGAATTACGCCTGCTATGCCACCGTGAATAAGTTAAGCAAAAGGTGAGTGACAGCCTAAAGTGGCCATGTATTTTTGACACAAACCCTTCAACAATCATAATTCTAATTTGTGTAATGTTGCCTACATTTAAGATGCATCCATATGCTAAATTGCAGTGTTGTAAGTGTTATAGTTTTTCTAAAATAGTAAATTAAGCATCATTTCCTGGTTGTTAGCGATAACAGAAATATCAGTAGATACGCATATCATGTACATATTGTTGACAAAACATAACAGCCATTTCTAATATTGACATGGCCCCTTAATTTGCCGCCGCAGTGGCCTTTGAATCTGGATTTGTAACATGTTTTATTAAGCATAATTACCTCTCAAGAAACTTGATGTTTGTTCTGAATATTTCGACTGCATCTCGCAGTCTTCTTCAGCAGACTGAAGTTACGGATGTGTCACAAGTCCAATGTCATGTGACACAAGCTGGAGTAGGACTGGTGGGAGCTCCTGGCCGATGTCTCGGTTCAGCGTAGGTTTCTTTCTGTGGATGTTAATCGCCTCCTTTATTTTTCTCCTGTTGTGGTCTAGAATATTAACGTCCTTCATAGAGCACTGATGGCCTGTGTTCAGTTTGTGTTCACTTATAGCTGATAGGGGTTGGCGACAAGATAGATGTTCTTTGATTCTTGTGCCAAGTGTTCTGGCTGTTTCTCCTATATAGTGTTGGTCACATTCTGGGCATTGTATGTCATATACTACCCCACACTTTGCTGCCTTTGCTGTTCTGTCTTTTGGGTGTACCAACAGTGACCTCAGGGTGTTGATAGGTTTGTGGTAAACCGGGATGTTATAGGACTTGAAAATCCTTGCTACTTGTTCTGTTAGTTTACTAATGTAGGGCAGCCCTATGGCATGTTGTCTTCTGCTGGTTTCTGTGGTGGTGTTCTCCTTCCTTCTCATTGGTTGTGTGGTGTTAAACATCCAAGTTTTTGTAACCGTTTGCTTTCAGCACCTTCTTGATGTGGTCCACCTCTGTGTTCTTGTCTTCTTCTTCTGTTATCAGGTTTTCTGCCCTTTGGAGGAGTGTCCTGACCACTGATCGTTTGTGTTCTAGGTGGTGATTAGAATTCCAGTTCAAATATTGGTCCGTGTGGGTTGCTTTCCGATATATCTTGACCTTGGTTGATCCATCATCATTCAGGCATACACACGTGTCTAGAAAGGCTAACGTATTTTCCTGTTCTGGTTCTACCGTGAACTTGTGGTGTTGACGTTCAGTTCATTATTTCCAAGCATGTTATGTGGAAAAAAAAAAAAATCAACAGCCACCCCAATTACCTTAAGGCGTCGCTTGGGTCTAAACACATTTTATTTTCTTATTTCATTATCACTGAACCTACAGAGCTGAAACTTTCACAGATTGCAAGTCCAGGTAACAGTAATGCTGTGAATTTTTTTCAGAAAGTTTCATACATATTTTCCCACGGTATGCAGCCATCTTGGATTGAATGTTGCGTGTGACTTATATCAGTAACCACTGGATTTAGAGGACTCAAATTTGGTGTGTAGTTACTCCACATAACCCCAATGAAAACAGTCAGTTGACTTTCCAAGTTTAAAAAAAAAAAATTTCATGATTTTTTTACATCTGAATGTATTTTTTCATCATGAAATTTTACATTGATGGTTCATTATATAAAATATAAATAATGTTTTCTAAAAAGTTACTACATAGTTTTCAAGAGCATACTATCAAGAAACACTGTAGAAAGTTTCGTGCAATTCTATCAAACAATAGCAGAAATAAGTGACACGGGAGGCAGTAGGTGTGAGGGAAAACATGTTTTTGAGAAAATCGTGTTCAAAGTTTATGTACATTGGCACATACATTTCAACATCTGAAAAGCAACCTAGATGATTGAAACTTTGCATACATATTACTGAATGTATAATCTATCAAAAGGCAAAGTTAAGAGTCATTGGCATTGTAAAATAAATTTCACACAAGTCCCGAGTACCCGACACCATGTTCATCGTTGCCGACACAGCTGATCTCACCACGACAAACGGGACATTCGTCGCCTGAGTCCCATCGATACAGTCTGATGACAGAGTTGCATTGATGACCTTGTCACAACTGGTGCAGAAAGTCTCGAGGTCACACACCATGCCGAGGGTGCGGTGCGGTTGACAGCCCGGATGGAGAGTGTATGCTTCCTATACAACGTGCATGGCAGGCACAGCGTACAAGTACTGTTGAAAGATCTCCATCAGCATCTGTTTCATCCTCAACCAGGAATCGTGGGACACCTATCTCCTCCAGAAGATCTGCATAACCAAACTTCCGTTCAGTGGCAGACAGTCTCCGAGACGGATCAGCTGGTACTGTTGATGACCGCCTTGATGCCTGGAAAAAATACACAATATAAATGTATACAATATATGTATACAATAACTACCAAGGCAAATTGTAGTAGTATAATAAACCAGTCACAACTCTGCTTCTAATGTGCCTGGATGGCCCCTGGGCCTGAATGTCAACACAACCACGAACATCAACAGCATGAACTAGATCAGCGTCAAATCGTTTATACATTAATAGTTATGCCACAAAGGCTAACGATGTTTGGCTAAAACACAAATGTATATATATCTTAATCATATGCACTATCATAGTGAACATTGAAATATCAGAATTAAACTTACACTGCGTGCCATTCTCGCTGGCACCATGGTGATGGTCGAAGAAGACAAAGTTGTCGCCGCAGGTTCATTGGCGAATTCAACCCTCGATGCCTTCGCATCGCGTGCTAACTGCAACGATGCAAACTTTCGCTGCCTCCCAGTACCGTAACCGCCCACTTGCTTTCGACCAAACGGCATAATGTCGTTTTACAAAGCGATATAAATGAACGAAACTCATGGGATAAAAAAGTCTATCGAATCGAACGTAGCTGGTATTTCAAGCTGACGTCAGAGGATGGAAATTAGTATTACAACCAATTAGAGCGCTTGATTTGAGGGAATCCGACATCACATGGTGATGTCCGGCGAATCGTCGTGGCATTCCCCATTCCTTTGTCGCCGAGATGGTTCAAAGGCGGTCATCTATAGTCGGAATTACTCGGATACCTCCGGGCACATTTTAAAACTGTTTGTACCATCATACAGAGCGAAAATGGGGCTTTCCCGTGATATGTGCCATGTTGGAATGGCAGCGTTTTTCGGCATGCAATGGTTCGCGGAAAATCACCTAATGTCCCATTAGTCTCGGTTCATTTGACAAAAACAAAGACTTAGCAATGATAGGCATCATACAAAATACACGTTTTATGACAGAAACGTGTTTATTTCGACAGTGCAACTTACATGAATGGCAAGTTGAATAATATTTATACACGGAAATAGCAACAACTCGAAATTCATTTTATTGTAAAAAATCCGTCAAATCCGACCCGAGTCTCCCGTTAACAAAGAAGCAGTGACTAGAATGAAGTCGTATATCATGATATATAAAACACTTCTTTTGCGTTAAAATCCTTGGGTGATCCAAGCTTGGCAGCACACCAAAACAAAATGGGTTAAGCAATTCATAATTGATAAGCAGGTCCAGTTATAAACAGTTGAATTGGTACGTTGGGGAGCTATGGAGAATAAGCGAGTTTAAACAGGTGGGTTTTTAGTTTACGGCAAAATGTTGTTATACTTCCTACTGTCTAACAGGGAGTGAGTAAAGACAGAAAATATGTCAGCAGATATAAAATAAACATAAATTAAATATAATATACAGGGTTCTGCCGTCAGTGGTCAGTGCTGGTTGGTCCGACCACCACTAGAAGTGTGTTCCAGGGTTACATCAAGTTCGCCAACCACTAATACTAGGCCAAAATACCCAACTTGAAAATGTTGTTGTTGATTACTTAGCAATCGGGATATTATGCAGAATGTGAACCACCACTCAACACACTATGGGAAAAACCCTATATATATATATATTGTATTTGACTGCGCTATTGCCCATGGCTGGTTAGGTATTTTAAAATTGGGGGATGGGCACTAATGCGGGTATGGGCGATAACGGGGATTCACATTACCGACCCTCCCACATTAAAAAATTACAGAAACAGCGTAAACTGACCGGGGATGCACGATCACGACCAGGCACCAACCAGGGGCCGATTTCATGAAGCTTCCGTACCACACAAAGGAACTAATATGAACCTTTTACGGACGTTTGACAAAGTTTACATATAATTGTTCGCATTGAGTTGTGTACGACTGTTCAGTGTTCTTAATCAAACGACCAGCTCAGTTCCTTTGTATGATACACAAACTTTGTGAAACCGGCCCAAATTGTTCATTCAAGTTGGTAATAATACATGCAGCAGGTGTCGCTACTGGTCTGTCCTATCGCACTAGCCATGTCGTTGTCAGAACGCCCGAATCAACCCGTCAAGGCCTCAAGGTCATAGCAGAAATTCAATAGCTTTAGCCAATAATTTAATTTATGGACAACTTTCATCTGAATTTGTTACATATTGCAACATTGTAGTTTGTGGATGCTTCGAAAACGCCTTCACTTCGTGGATGGTTGTCCCATTGCCGTCGAACGAATCCCGTCTCTTTTGAGGGACTTACAGTTGGAGGAGTTGGTTATTAAACGGTCTATAAGTAATTAGATGGACACAGTTGCAGCATATATAAAGAAATCTACTTGACGAAATTGGTGAGTTTCAGGACTATTGAATGCATCAACCCTCGCCAGAAACAATGTCAATGCAGCGGAGAAAACATTGTAAAGAATATTCGACAACTTATTTGCTGCCCGCTTTGTGGCATTTCTGCATGGCTATCATTCACATTTTTTATATTATTCTGTGTGGCCGAGATGGGGGTGGGTGATGAAGCAAGCAGGCTGGCGGTTAACCCCAAATTTCCATGAAATGGGGTGGGTGATAATATGGGTATGGACAATAGCGCGGTCATGTATTATACCCCCAAGAACAATATATTCTAAAAACAAGTGGCTTTATTATGCAACTATGACAACATTCTCCATGTCTACCATTTTGTGGCCAGATCTCTCATATCACATGCTGTAGAGCTACAAGTTCTGACCATGTATGTAGACTCCACGTATCAACTAGAAGTACTTGCCTTTCCTTGAGGTTGTTCGCTCCCAGTCTGACAATAGCCAGAAACAGCAGGACAGGCAGGAGATAGCCCGTCCACACCAAGTACATGTACGTCTACAAACAAACAACATGATACTGTACAAACAACACGCCTTGCAACAATGGGATACTCTGCCACCCAAACATTCTGGGGATAGATCACTGTTTTACTTCCGAGTTCATGACATGTGAATAAAGTGCCAGTGATTGTTTCTGAACATGGAAAATGGCACATTTGCAGACTACGACACAGAATAAAATTGTGTATGTAAAAAAATGTATCTTCTTGTTCCTGGTAATATCTGACAGGGATTTGACAAAAACTCTACAGCAGGTATGATGACATACAACTTGGGTCATCGTGATTAAAACTGAATCAATAAATGGGAAAAAACCATTAAGAGGGTTGCTTATGGAAAAACAAAAATGATATGCCCCCTTCCAACATTATATACCAAGTATGCAACCAAGTCAGTGGTAACATGCACTTATGTAACGCTGTGTATTACTACTGACTGCCTGCATAGCATTAATGTTTCAGTAAAGATGTAAGGTCTCTGAGGAATTTCAAAGTGACTGGAGTGAATCTCTTGTCCCAACGGTACGATATCAGCAGTGTGTTCGTACAAAATATGTATGCTGGATCATTTCAGAGACAATGAAATGTTTGTTAAGTCATAACTGTAATAATAATAAGAGTCAAAACAGTGTACATCCATTTAGATCAGCACCACATGGTTGGTTGCATGTGTCTATTACACTAACTTCTACCATACAAAAATGGACTTTCCTGTGTTAGAAGTTAGTCTAATAGACATATCCAACCAACCACATGGTGCAGATCAAAATGGACTTTCCTGTGTTAGAAGTTAGTCTAATAGACATATCCAACCAACCACATGGTGCAGATCAAAATGGACTTTCCTGTGTTAGAAGTTAGTCTAATAGACATATCCAACCAACCACATGGTGCAGATCAAAATGGACTTTCCTGTGTTAGAAGTTAGTCTAATAGACATATCCAACCAACCACATGGTGCAGATCAAAATGGACTTTCCTGTGTTAGAAGTTAGTCTAATAGACATATCCAACCAACCACATGGTGCAGATCAAAATGGACTTTCCTGTGTTAGAAGTTAGTCTAATAGACATATCCAACCAACCACATGGTGCAGATCAAAATGGACTTTCCTGTGTTAGAAGTTAGTCTAATAGACACATCCAACCAACCATATGGTGCAGATCAAAATGGACTTCCATTGTTTTGACTCTTCAACAGTAATATACCATTAGAAAGATAACAGTATTCTTTAACAAGTGATGTACTTAAATATTATATTTTGACCAAGAGCAAGTAAAATATGAACTTACCAGAAACGCAAGAAATGAGAACGCTGGATTTTTCCAAATAAACATGGCGCTAACATTGGAAGCTGTCTCAAATATCGGGTTAGTGGCAGACTCTGCAATTTGATAAAACAAAAATGTTCACAAAATACACTTTGCAACAATATAAAATAAACCTTGATCAGTTTCAAAACAGTTAAGTGAATCCGGGAGCCATATCTCCAGAATGTTACCAATTGCCAAAGTTTCAATTCCTTTACAGTAACGGTCATTAGGGTCCGCACAACGAATGATATGCTGAATGCCGACTGATAAAAGGCATGCTGTGACAACCAATTCATACATAAACATATCATCTGGTTGAAGAAACAATGTGGCAGGCCATGCCAAAACATTGTGGAGAATTTGTTGTAAAAATGTGGCAGTTTTGTAATCTGTGCTCAGAAATGCTCAGAAAACAGTTCCAAAGAATTTTTGTCACAGACAGACACCGTACTAGATTCTGTAGAAGCTGATGACAGTTGTTCTATAACATGAAACAGATTAGTAACAGGAGAGTACAGTGAGAAGATAGGAATGACAGTACTCACTGAATCTCATAATGCTCTCCTTCAGTCTGGAAGATAAGTAAACCATTGGACAATATTATTTTTATTCAGCTAGTTCAATGAAGAACACAGATCTTTGTATTACTAATTAAATAGTTTGGTCCTAGTCTAAGTTGTTTAATTTAATGTATGATAGTTTTATATTTTGTTGGTTTTATTAAAGGCACTGTTACAAACATACACACATTTAGGCACATGCTAAATGCTAAATTCTGGAACTGCCGGGTCAGCTTGTAAGATGCAAATGCTGGTTTACTGAGCTGGTTAAATGAACAATGTAGTGTATCTAAGTTGCATTATGCATAGCAAGTACTATGGGTAATACAACTTCAACAAGTACATAACATTGAACTTTTATAAGTATATTATGCAAAATATTTTCTTTATGATAACTTACATAACAAAAGTTCACCAAGTATATAGCACAAGAGATTCAATTCTGTCTATGATATGTTATGTAACAAAGAGCAGCAATTATATAGCACCAGAAATTCTATTTTGTTTATGATATGTTATGTAACAAAGTGCAGCAAGTATATAACACAAGAGATTCAATTCTGTTTATGATATGTTACAAAAGTGCAGCAAGTATATAGCACAAGAGATTCAATTCTGTCTATGATATGTTATGTAACAAAGTGCAGCAAGTATATAGCACAAGAGATTCAATTCTGTCTATGATATGCTATGTAACAAAGTGCCGCAAGTACACAGCACAAGATATTAAATTCTGTCTATGATATGTTATGTAACAAAGTGCAGCAAGTATATAGCACAAGAGATTCAATTCTGCTTATGCTATGTAACAAAGAGCAGCAAGTACACAGTATTATATTAACAAATCTAAGTGCATCAGCTTGTTTAAAACACAAACAAATACTGACCTTTTGACTGTTAAATCGTGTGTGTTTCTGTTTACGACTGGATCGGGATCATCAGTGAAGTCTGAGATAAGATCATAGAAAATGTGAGTGGTCCAATCTACAACTCTCTCCGTCCAACCCCGACGAATGGAGACAACATGTGGTGCATCTTCGTTCTTCACCAACTCCTCATGGCGCCCCCTTCCATCACCATCAGTCAACCTTTGTGCACATGAAGCACTACCAAGTAACATATAAAAGCTTAATATCAGTTCTATCTCTGTCATTAAATCTTATTCCATAGAACAATGTTCACCAGTATTTACATAACATACATTCAATCACACATTAATTAGTCACATCAGAGAATGATTTACTACCACATCAGGGAATGTTTCATTCCAATGCATTTATTTAGGATTATGCAAAATGTTTAGAGCTCGTTATTCGCAGAAGTGCTGAAAATAGAGCAGAGAAACTCATATATACAGATATCCAGGAGAAAATTTGGTGCTCCTTTAGCAGCACACTACATTCTAATTTAGTGTAGTTTTAATGTAATCACATTATTTAATTTTTAAATTAAATGTGATTACATTAAAATTACACTAAATTAGAATTTAAAAATGTAATTATTTAATTGTAATTCTATTTTAAAATGAGTTTGATCCTCGTTTATTCTTTATTTACTAATGTTCTTGATACTAGAGTAAATATGTTTAATGTATACTGCCCACCAAAACATGTTTAATAAGCCTGAAACATTTGTTTGCATTTTGCCAGAAACAGTTGAAATCGGTGGCCCCGTTAAATCTGGTGTTTACCAGTTACAGAGGAGGTGGGGTTTAATCCTCTAACTGCGTTATGCAAAACCTAATAATGCCAACAACTTCAAAAACAACTATTACGACAGATAGAAAAAATTTATTTTATGGTATTAGAAAGAAGCCTAGTACTAATACATGTTAGCCGTATACATGAAACAGGTCATAGTAAGACGATTACAGTAGTCCCTGCTTTTGACAGATTGGAATTGGTGCACCCACATATGAAACAGTGAATCACATTATCAAGTGGCATGGGATATGTGCATTCCCAAATTGATGCTTTGAGACTAGTTGAAAGATGAAATGAAACAATTATCGGTTGTACCTACTGTCGTTTTTAATGTTTAATCAACTTTCGCATGTTGTGTGTTAACTGATGATATACGTTTTCAACTGTTCATCTCCAGGTTATTATTTTCGATTGTCATTAGCCGGTGAAATCGTTGTTTACAATTAATTTACGAATAAGTTTCGAAGTATGTTAGCAGAGAACAATGTAAACATCATTATACAATGCACCACTGAACACTATTCGCCATACCACCCCGTTCCATGCCGGGTGATATGCTGGCTCGCTGAATTGTCAGTTCATAAGTGAAAAGCGTTGACATTTCAAAGCTAGGTTGAGTTTTGTAAACATCGAAGTGTTGATTTGATTTGACTTCATTTGGAAGCATACGGGCGGTCAGTGTTCTGAATATATATAATTAATACTATATATCATGATTTAACGATAAAAACGAACAGACAAGGTCACTTTAATTTCAATGTAATTTAATACTACATAATTTAATACTATATAACATGATTTTATGATAAAAACGAACAGACAAGGTCACCTCGGGTAGTTTCTAGTGAGATTTGGCGCTATATAAGTGTAAGTTATTTTACTGATTTATGTATGACTCACTGGTTACTTGTTGTAGTCTGACTCAACTCGTCTTCCAGCTGTTTGTTCCTCTCTCTCACCCTCTCCAACTCCCCCAGTAACCGTGTCACCTCCTGACTGTCCTTGCAACTCTTCAGTTCTCTATCTACACAATGATACAACACATGTCTCGGTTAAAGTGACCGGGCGGCTATTCCATACCATATTCACCTTACTAAACATACAGTGCGCTTCACAAATTTTTTAGACGCTGAAAAATGTAATAATTTCCCTGCCAGGTGGCACCACTGTTTTTTATTGTTCCACCAGATGGCACCATGGTCGGGATTACAAAGAAGCTTGCAAATGGCAACTGTTGGGACCTGCATATCGTTCTGAGTTGGAAGCATCCACATTTTGGTAAACTATTTGTGGTTATCATGTATTTAAAATAAAGTATGAGTGAAAAATTGGAGAAAGCAGTGGCAAAAGATCAGCATTACACACGTGCAGTAACCATTCTAAAAGCTAGTCATAACCAATCTTCCTATAATCAGTGTGCTCCGCGAGTGACTGCAAAAATTCGGACAGGACACATCTCAAAACTCTATGAAAGTGACTGGCAAGGTATTTAATGAAGGGAATGGGTTGGCATTCCAGCTATTTATACATTCACATGTGGTCAAAAAAGATAAAAGAGCTGATGTCGGTGGAACTTTTGATCTTCTGTCGTCAATGAACATTGACCAAAAACGCGGGTGTACACTTTAGGTCTAATACGGTACATGTTTTAAATTGCGTGGTTTCAGTAGAAGTTTTTTTAATCAACAAACAATTTTCTTCATAGACTAGTTGAAATATTAAATAATATTCCAGATTGATAATACATTTTTATGAGGTTTGTTGATTTTAAGTCATGGTTTTGAGGCTTTGTACCTGAGATAAAAAAAAATTACCACGTGCAACTAAAATCAAGAATATCACAACAGTGGCTTACTCAGTTCTAAAAGAGGGAGGTTCCGGTCATTTCTCCAAATGACCGAGGGCTGACATGTTAACCAGCACGACCGATAAGCGCAGGCGCAGTTCTATAAAATTGGGGTAACCTAGACTACAAATGATGGATTAAGTGAGGCCGGCATACACAAAACCAATGCAAACTCTCAAAGATTTTGTGTTATTTTGCCAGAAAGAAGACTAGTATAGTAAACAAAGGCCAAAATAGGTTACATAAGTTGAGCTTAGATGCAAATAACATGGCCATATCCTATTTGCAAGTATAGGAATAGGTATACGCAAATATATTTTCATTTGGCGAGCGAATGTTGCCAGATTACCACACCAATGACGTAGGGTTATCTAACAGTATGGCACGGCCCATGAAATTAAGATGTTGCATGTATGTTCAACAAGTTTTTCCTAGTAAACCACTGGCATGATATTCTAGTTGCAAATGGCTATGTTTTAGTCAGGGATGGGGTCAAATACGTATTTGCATTTGTAGTTGTATTTGAAATACAGCAAAGTTCATATTTGTATTTGCCTAATGCAAAAGTGACATATTTGTATTTGCACCTTGTATATGATTCAAATACAGGTCAAATACACCACTTTTATCTCAGGTCTGAGATAAAGATCCAGCACACTGACATGCAATCACAGGCTTCACAGCATCACTAGTAACAAACAGACATCCTGGATGAGATTTGTAGGAAAGACACAATGAAACAAATGCCCTTGGCTTCCTTGCGCATTGTTTACTCAGCTGAGACTCCCCTTGGAGTTTCCCTTGGAGATCAAGGCAATGGTGCAACTATACAGAATAATTAAGCTGCCTGAGCTGGGGACTTTATCTTGATTTGGTGATGTCTTTCTATTTCAATGGGAAGTGAAACAAATGGCTAACTTTACCAGAGGCCAATATTTAATGCATGCATTTTCTACATGTGTCAACCTCAGTGACGACCGCTTTCAGCAGTTGATGTTTGTGAAATGTAATCAGGACTTGTGAAGTTGTAATGAGTGTGAATTTAATGATAATATAATTTACACAGAAGACAATGCCAGGCATTTTTATGTGCCAAAGAAGATGACAAAAGATGTAAAACAGAAAACATGTCAATAAAAACTACATGGAACGGAAATGTATTTGTATTTAAAGAAATGTGTTTGACAATTTAAAAAGCGCTGTATTTGTAGTTGTATTTGATAATTTTAAAAGTGCTGTATTTGTAGTTGTATTTGACCCCATCCCTGGTTTTAGTAACTCTTATAGGTGTATAGGCCAAAAACCATGACTTGTTCCATGGGGCGCGATAGCATATCGGTTAGAAGGCCGGACTCTCAATCAAGAGAACCCGGTTTCAAATCCCACTGCGGCAAGTTTGATCACCCCACGTTGCCACAGTTCACTCAGCTGTATAAATGAGTACCTGGCAATGCAGACAGTGGTGGATATGTGAACGAATAGCCTTCGCGCAGCTATTGCAGCGTGGCTGAATACTTCCCAAAGAAGTTGAGATGGCCTTGGAATGAACAGGTCTGCCAGGGGGTGAAGTGTAAAGCGCTTTGAGCAGTCCTATGGACCGGATACCGCGCTATATAAGAACATACCTTTACCTTTCCACTTTAAAAGAATTTTTTAAATATGAAAAACATACTACAAATGCCATTTTATATAATTTTCAGAAAATCCCTGAAGAATGCATAAAAGTGTAACAGTGTAACTGATAAGACATGAACTAATTATAGTTGTTACAACATCAAAAAAAAGTTACAATAAAATTGAATGACAGCGAAAAGCAACAGCAATTGTTTTTAGACAAATCCTGTGGGTAGCTAACGAGTTCGTTATATCCGTGAATTCATTATATGCGTGTACGCGTTTACCTGCTAGGTGGCAGTGTTGTATGTGACAGTTTTTAAACTATTCGCCAGGTGTCTATCAAACGCAAAGATATTTTGCTGTATTTTATGACACATAAAACAGTTACAAATGTTACTATTAAGTGTAGTTATAGTATAACATCGCAGTCTACCATCTGTGAAAAAGTATCGAAATATGACGTAAACACATGGCGAACTGTGGCTGGATGGAGCCACGGTAACAACAGTACTTCTCCTTGTAGAACACACAGAATGACACCAGTTAATCTGCTTTGAAGAAGTCCTCCATTGACGTTTGTTTGCTGCTAGAGCCCCAGACAAAAGGAAATCCTGAAACCAGTCACAGTGTGCTGCAGTGTCATCTGACTGCGTAGCCCTGTTATGGATGAACTGTCGTATATCGCGCAGCCTGTCGAAACACTCGGCGATGTTCTTTATCTGCTCAGCAGGAGATGGGTCGGATTCGCACCAATGTTTATTTAAACATAGTTTAGTGGGCAGCTAACAATCACCTTTGATGATTTCCCTCATTGATCTAATTACTTTGTCACTGCCGCTCTGCGCGGCAACGGCATGGCTTCCAAGTCACAGACGGGAAGTATTTGCGAACAACCGGGCGATTTTCAGTTGGACAGAAATTCGTTATACGGCGAAATTTTTTCTAGAAAAGGAATTCGTAATAACCATGAATTCATTATACCCGTGTTCATAATATGCGTGAACGCTTATATAGGAAAAGATAGGGGGGAAATCCGTACGTAAGAAATCGCTTCGTTATGTCCGTCAATTCGTTGTATCCGTGTTCGTTATAAGCGTGTTGCACTGTAGTTTGCCATCACATTTTATTCACAGATACAACCTTTTCACTTGCCAACTTACTGAGTTGTTGGTTCTCTAGCATAGCAGCCACAAGATGCTCCTGCAGTTGATTCAGTTGACTTTCATAGACGTCCATGTCGGAGGACGGAGACGGACTAGGTCCATCCGACATCCCCTCCATCTCAGGCAGTTCAACAGACAATGACTGCAAATAATAATAATGAAATTCCAAGCAACTACAGCCACAGGAACCTCAAGCAAGTTCAGAGGTGCAACAAACAAGAACCATTAACCATAATCATGAACAACGACACGAAAAACTCATCACCAGAACTAGGGATTACTGCATATTTATGATGGAAATGCAATTTGAAATGTCTAAAACTAATTTTTTTGAGAAAGTAACTATAGTTTCAGATGATTTTAAAATGATGAGGAATTCATTCCAGACCCTATGCGCAGTTACAGAAAAAGCATGTTTGCCCAAGTTTAGCTTAGTTTTAGGAACAATAAGTTGTTGTGAAATAGATGATCTGAACTCCCTAAAGTGAACAAACTTCCAAAAGTCTACATGACATTGGGAAAGAATTGGCATTTCAACCTGATGTCATAATAACTCAGTTAACAGCAGAGCCTTAGCCTAGTGGTATGTGCCAAAAGTACATGGTTCAATGCTTCAAGCAATAGACCAGACAGGACAAAGTTGGTCAAACAAGATTTCTAAATGATTACCCCGTACCTGTAATAAATATAAGTTTTGCCTATGCCATTACATCTTGTTCTATACAGCAATGTTCAACAGCGGTGTCACACAATATATCGTTTTGGCTTGCGTAAACAAATGAAATGGTAGTTCAGTTAGTTGCTGAGCAGCCATTAATGATGGTAAGTAACAGCGATCATTGTCTCTGCAGGTCTAGTGGGTCACACTGACATTCTGAAAAGGCACCATAGTTGAACAAAGATAACATCTGATAATAACAACCAGCCAGTTAATGCAATATATCTAGAGCTGGGAAATAAGTAAATAGGCCAATCAATATTTCTGTTAGCTGTATGAATGGCTGGTTACTTAGATATCCAGGAAAAAAAAAATCGGCAACAAATGATCTATATTTGCTGTTTTAATGCTACATTAAATTTTTTTTACTTCCTTTAACTTCTAAGATGTCATTTTGAGCAAAGCAGGAACAAAACTTCCATGTAATTAAGTGGTATCATGATCAGACAACTGGCATACACGTATACAGATAGCATGTGTACTGTCATTTATGAACAGGCAACATACTTACATGTGTACATTAATGCAACAAGAAATCTCACCTGTGTTGATTTAATTGAAGTAGTTTCTGCTTCATTTTGAGCACCATCTTGGTCACTAGCAATGGGGTGGTAACCATGGTGATCACCTCCATGCAGGACATCCTTGATCTTAGAACGGAACGCTTGTCTAAGGCTCATTGCGCATGTGAGGTGGTTACCTCTGAAAGTTCTGAAAAACATAAGTAAAACATAAACTAAGGTCTATCAGAATAACATCTGTTTACAGTTACCCAACCAACACTGTTAAATATAGCCAACCCTAGTTCTTGCAACATGACTAGGAAAAACATAAATCTTTGTTGCCCGACCCAATTTCTAGCTGTCAAAATACTGGAAATGTGCTTTCCCCATATCGGTCTGAAGAAATTGTGGGTGAAATCTTCGCAACTTTTTGCACTTCAGTAATACAAGACCTGCTTTGAATTTTAGTGGTAGTAGCGTTTCGTATAGTTGCAAGGTGTCGCCAGTGCTTAGATAGGAGGAAGGAGGATCCGCGGAAGAATGGCATGGCTGCGTGAAGTCAAGCGATGGAAAATATATATTTTGCTTTAACTAAGTTCTGTTTGTGTATAATATTTTGACTAAGAATCGCATCGCATATTCGTAAGTAAAACCGACTTGTTGACAACGAGAGAATACAAGTTTTTCCAACATTGCATGTGGGCGATAAAGAGGATCCTCTGATAAATAGTATCATTTCAAACTCCATTCTACTGTGTGAATAGTTTATGTAATATCTGCAGTCGATTTAATAAAAACTACCCATTGACTTTAGTTGCTAGATCTGGTGTTTAAAATAGTGGATATCCAAATGGTAAACGCTGTGCGGGCATGACTTCCATCCTCTTGCAGATCACATGACAAAGTTAAAAAAATTTCACAAAGGGCAAAATTCGTGACTTTTCAGCGTTTTCATTTTAACTTAATTTCTGACCAAACATTAAGTAATTTAATAGTTTGTCTGATGATTTACAAAAACTATATACAAAAGTTGCACAAACGATCTAGCATGTTGCAGTGGATATTATGTAGATTTAATTTTTCACAAAGTGAATTTTAAATGAATTTGAAAAAATATAAATGTGGAGGTACCTTTCAGTATATCCTGTTGGAATAATTGTAACTCTTGGCCAAGTAGCAATGTGTGAACTTTTCATTGTGATGGAAATCATGCATGCGCCCAGATACATAATTAGATAATTACAATGTCATTCGGGCATTTGGCTGATTCATAAGAGTTAACTTTTATGATTTCATGCGATGCAATTTGAATTAACTTCAAACTTTGATTATATTGACACAACTGTCAGACTGAAAAGGTAAATCAAGCAAAAAATTTTTTTAGTGCAGCATCTCGATAATGACACTGATTGGCTGCTGGCACTTCACGGGAACTCCTACACAAAATAGAGTGGTCACAGTGAGTAACAATGCGATTACGCCTCTGAGGCCAGATTCTCTTCTCGACGAAGTCTCAGACACTTTGTTAGATCCAAAGATATTGCGATTTTAATACGGTAA
Organism: Lamellibrachia columna; assembly: GCA_963662155.1. Taxonomy (NCBI): domain Eukaryota; kingdom Metazoa; phylum Annelida; class Polychaeta; order Sabellida; family Siboglinidae; genus Lamellibrachia; species Lamellibrachia columna. The sequence continues at coordinate 24,574,238 of OY759275.1, forward strand.
AAATTAGAAAAAAATTTGTATAAAGGAGACTCTCATTTTTGTGTTTTCTTTCAATAAATGTATTAAAATTGCATAACTTTTTTTGCATATATTTTAATAATTTTTTCAGGAGTTGCAAGCACATTAAGTAGGGTCATAAATATGCATAATCCAGTCATGTATCATTAAGAATAACTCAGTTAATGCAATTAATAAGTCAATATTGGTCAATTAGTGCATGAAGTCAACTGACTGACACATGTCCATAATTTACATGATTATGAAGATATTTGTATAATTTGTTCAGGGTTTGCAAACTCATTAATCAGGGTCATAAATATACATCATACACTCATTTCATAACTCAACTGGTGCAATTAATAAGTCAATATTGGCTAATCAATGCGCAAACTCATCAGGACAACACCTTTTTATAAAAGGCCATAACTTCCACGATTATAAAGACATCTGGATAATTTGTTCAGGGTTTACAAATTCATTAAACAGGGTCGTAAAATATACATCACACAGTCATTTCATAACCTTATTGATGTAATTAATAAATAAATATTGGCTAATTAATGTGCAAACGCAACAGGTCAACACCTTTTTTATGCCAAACTTCCATCATTATGAAGATATTTGTATAATTTCAAAACACATTAAGTAGGGTCATAAATATACATTAGTCATTTATCATTAAAAGTAACTAAATTAATAAACCAACAATGGCTAATCAGCATGCTAACTCAACAGACCAATACATTTCAATAAAAAGCTACAACTTTCATGATTATGAAGATATTTGTGTAATTTTGGTAGAGCCTGGGCTTTCTTTCCCTGCCAAAGAACACGAAAATAATCTTGCAATGGTAACTATGGTAAAATAATTATTGGAGAAATATATACTAGTTGGTGTTCCATATAGAGTGCTAAATGTTTTTTTGTGAGAAAAAAAAACAATGTCATTGCATAAATATAAAACAGTTTATTATATATTAAGACATTTTGTAATTTCCTGCATGTACAGTTTACTGCAAGTTCAGTACAGCAATTAATTAATTATTAACTAGTGATTTAGAATATCTCTTGCACATTTTTTTTTCAATCATTCAAATAATAATTTCATTATTCTACTAACTTAGCACAGCCAGGCCCAACAAGTTTAATCAATATCAATCAATCTTTTATTTTAGACAAAAGAATACATGCAATATGGATTATGTAAATATTTTACTTGATATTATAGTAATATAGAAATGCAAAATAAATAAATATATATATATATATATAAATGTACCATTACTAATAATAAATTTTGCAAAACAAATATAAAAAAAATATTGGCTTTGTATTATTTGTAATGAATTAAAATCATAGAAATGTAAATAAGTCATGATTTTGGTTAAATCAATCTCGCTATCCAACTCCAAGAATCAAAATCGGGTGAAATTTCACAAACAAGGGAAGCTCAAAAACACCCCTGTGCATTCGCGTAGCGGGAAAATAATTCGTACACAGACTAACTAAGACCTCTAGAAGAAGTCACGAACATATGGATAGAATCATAAATAGCTTTGTCTGCTAAACGTACACCAGAAATACACCTATGTCGTGTAATCAATGTATTTCACCTTAATTCTGGTTCTATTTTAATCAAAAACAGACGATCATGAAAAGGAACTTACTAGTATTGTCCAAACTGCCACTGTAAGTCGCGGAAAGGAACGGAAACAGCCAACAATACAGGATGTAAAACAAAAGGACAACCCGGGTGCCGAGAATAGCAATAGGCGCAGATAAACTGACACGATTTTTTGGCACGCCGCGCGAGCCGTTCAGCGGATTTTGTTGAAGTGCCTATTGACAGTGACTGAGCGAGTGTCTGAGTTGGTGCGTCGGTGTCTGCTGCCGGCGTTGTCGTCCGGACGGCCGCGAAAACGTCCGACGGTTGGCAACGTGCATGTCGGCTGCAGTTTTTACTTGCAGTATGCATATTCTGTCGTCCGAGTTGCTGATGTTACAAAGTTATCTTCTGTTCGCTAAAACCGGTCCGGACTACCAGAAATTTGCAGTTTGTCTCGTGGTTGGTCCTGAGCCGAGGTTGAGCCGTACACCGGCGTTACCCAGAAAAGTTAATTTTGTAGCGCCGAATCACCATCCAATTCCAGCCCCGTCTGCAGGCATTCATGACATTTGTTCCATCTATGAGGCGTAAACAGCATGACAATTTCATTTGCGAATAAACGCATTTTTTGCTGTGATCATAACAAATATTCAGAGTAGCAGCAAAGAGCGCTCTCACGCGATTTGATACGTCATGTGATGCAAGCAAACTCTCTGATTGGTTTAGATTCCAAATTACTGCTCTCGGAAAAAGACGACATACACATTTATAGCTGTTTCTCCTTATACATGATTAGTTCTCCTAATTAGCCCTAGCATTTGATTTCCTTTCGAAGCAGCAATCCCACATTACTCCGAAACTTTCATGTCGGCACTAAATGTTACTCCTAAGTCCTTTTCTTGTGTGGTTCTACCTAGTACAGCATCCCCCATTTTATATTCTTCGTTCATGTTTCCATGTCCTAGGCTATGGCTACGTGTATACATTTACACTTCCCAAAATTTAATAACATTTGCCATTTTTCTGAGCATTTAACCAATTTATCTAGATCATCCTGTAAACTTTGTTTATCTGTATCATTAGTACCCTTTTTGACTACTTTTGTGTCATCTGCAAATTTCAGTACTTTGGTAGATATGTCATCTTCCAAATCATTTATATATATATATATATATATATTAAAAACAGTAGGGCCTAATACTGATCCCTGTGGTACCCCACTCAAAACCGATTTCCAGTTTGAAATCTCACCATCTACTATTACTCACTGTCTTTTGTGTGTAAGCCACTTTTCTATCCAGTTGATTACATCATTACCTATACCATGGGCTTTTAGTTTAAGTAATTAACAATCTTTGGTGTGGCACTTTATCGAAAGCTTTCTGAAAATCTAAGTAGACAACATCCACTGGTGACCCGTGATCTACCCACTTTGTAATTTCTTCCAAAAAACATAAGAGATTGGTTAGACATGACCTTGCTTTTAGGAACCCATGTTGAGATGTATTTATTAAATTATGTTTTACAAGGAATTTCACCACGTGGTCTCTAATTAATGTTTCGAGTAATTTACATACAACTGATGTTAAACTCACTGGTCTGTAATTTTCTGGCTTGTTCCTCGATCCCTTCTTAAATGGTGGCGTAATGTTTGCTTATTCCCATTCTGAAGGAACTATTCCATCTTCTAGTGACAAGTTAAACAATTTTGCAAGTGGTGTAATAATTTGCTCAATTATTTCCTTAAGCAGTTTTGGTGGTATCCCATCAACTCCAGGTGATTTATTATCTTTCATCTTCTTAATTTTCTTTTTGGTATAATTTCAGGAGTTACAAATAACTGCCCTAATTGTTCTGATTTATTGCCCTCACACGAACGCTTGATTTGATTCAATGTTTGCAGACCACGTGATAATTTCTATCCAATTAAAATGTCTCTAGCATGATTCTGGTGTGGAGGGTATATCCACTATTTTGATCCTTACCAGATCTAATGCTTGAAGTAAATTCTTTTGATGATTTTAACAAAAACATACATTTTTTTATTAAATCGACTGGATGTTACACAAATTATTCACACACTACACATCTGGAGTTCTGGACACCAATGAAACAGATTTGCGATAGGATAAATCAGTTGAGGAAACTGGAGAAATGACCGGAATCTCCAACTTTTAGAACACATTCTGAGTAAACCACTGGCATGATATTCTTTATTTTAGTTGCACATGGTTAGTTTTTATTATAACTAAGTGCATAGCTCCAAAACCATGACTTTTTTTCGCTTTAAATAGTCTACATAAAAATTAGCCTCAGAGGTTGTGCATCTGTAGCTTTGTCATTTTAAAAAGGTTTGGTCTGACAATGAAGTTTTGTTACATTACAAAAATAAATTTGTGACCAAATGTCACACTCTGCATTATGTGACCAAATGTTGCACTCTGCATTATGTGACCAACTGTTGCACTCTGCATTATGTGACCAAATGTCAGGAGCCAAACTTGCCGATGTCATATGTCAATCCTGACAAACCAGATTTAAAGAAAGAAGTCATCACCTTCCTTGTTCCTTGGTGACTTGCATCAGCACCTGCCCCCAGAGTGGAGAGGGACAGCTGCTCAGCCAAGGAAGAAGCCCACATAGAAAAAATGCCAGGAGAGGTTTTTTCTCTTGTGAGAAAATTACCATAAATTCTGTATTTGTAGCCGCATCCCTAATTAAAGCCGCACACCGACTTTTGACATAAACCCCGACTTTCCTCCGCATCGTTTGGTGCAGGCAAAAACCTTATTTAAAGCAGCACCCCGACTTTGAGCCAAGACCGTTTAACCCTGCGTATGATGAACTTCCGTAGCGCATATAATTAGAAACAATTCCAACTCCGACACGGATATGTGGGATGACGCCGCCGTCCCGGTCCCAGCAGCGTTCTTCGACACCGACGACAGTGATTTTGAAGGATTCTAACTGTGACATGTTTCATCTTAGTTTTTGAACACTATGGACACGGGGTTTTATGTTTAATTTATCTTGCACCAGTGCCAATTATTGTAATACAATGTTTTATTGATACACCCGACTTCGTTTTATCATTGATTATAAACTTACTGCACTATAGCCGTTACCGTACTACTGACAACCAAATGAGCCAACTTTCACAATTTTTTTCAGCAAATTACTGTATTTAAAGCCGCACCCCAACTTTGCCGTCATCATCGTCAATTCGGCTACACACTATTGTAATTGAAGCCGCAGCTACAAATACAGAATTTACGGTAGTCGTTGAATGGTCAAGATTTTGTTCTTGGATTACACATGGTGAGCACCCCAGTTCTCTTCCATGGGTTTGATTTTGGAGTTTTCCTTCTCCTTGATGAGTTGCTTGTCACAACTTGAGAGCTTCATATGCCTTTATTATTTGCCCACACCTAGAAGTTGGGAACTGGATTAGTGAGTCTTGGGATATATACACAAATAGGAAGTGGGCAGATTTGGGGCAATTACATTATATAAATTCCAATTCCACACCAATAGCACATATCAATTGAAATTCCACCTCAAAAATACAAATTCCAAACACCAATTCCATATCGAAATAACAGTATGTGAATGGAGCAAACATAGACATACTCAAAGCCAAAAACCATATATCTTAGAGCAGATTTATTTAATTTCTGCATACAACTGTATTATGGTAACAACAAACAAATAGGATATACGCAACATATTATATTTTGTTATTTGTAGCAAATAATTTTAGTTAAAAAGTTACATGACGTAATTGTAAAATTGAAAAATAATTGAAAATACCAATTACATCTTCGGCAATTCCAACTATATATATGTACTTAAAAACACCAATTCCAAAATTTTAATTGGCATTTCAATTACAACATAATTGACCCCGAAGTCTGCCAGTTGGCTGCCAGTTGGCCCTAAACAGTGCACCTCTATGATTCCAGCCTACTGTGAAATCCCTAAGTGATTAGCTTGGAGTCACAAGGTACCCAGTATCTATTGTGTACCTCAGGGAGGCTAAGTTAGGATCTAGGGGTTATGTACCAGCAGGGGAGACTTACACACTCAGGTCAGGTCTGGATGAAATATCTGGTAGCCCACATACATATCTGGTAGCCCATGTGTAGGGCAATTCCTAAAAAAAACCTGTCGCAACTTTGTTGGCCAATATGTCATTGACATTAATGATGGACATAAAATGGAAAGCTAATCGTACTTGCATCTTTCATTGAGGTAATCATTATTGTAATGTGTATAACTTAATTAAATTGTGTAACAATTAATGTGTTTCACAAACTCAGATTTTCATAATATTTGATGCAACAAACAATTTGCGAATATTGTTGAGGAAAGACACCATCAGCAATTGAAGTTGCACATTAATTTTTACACAATTTAAGTTGCACATTAATTTTACATGTTTAAGTTGCACATTAATCACAGCCCTATGGGTGTTGGAATGGGGGGAGGGAGGCCACAAATATTTTTAGTGGGTATATGTTGGCCCCTAACATGCTTGCAGAAACCAACTTAGACCCCCAGTTAACATCCAACAGCTTCTTACACTGATGCAAATTTAGTACACAATTTATAAGGTATAAATAGCAGGGGTATAAGATTGTCATAGATCACTTCATTAAGGTAAGAATCTTCCAAGTTACTCTAGATAATTACAAACATAAACAAAATTATTAAAGTTTTTCAACTATAATTAAATTCTTTTATGATCCAAGGACTGAGATGTGGGCCAAAGTGGGATACAGTGGCTCAGCGGTAGAACGTTGGCCTATTGATCGAGGGGACCAAGGTTTCAGTCCACCTGCCACCAATTTGAAGTTTGGGCAATTTTGTTACCCAACTTTGCCTGTGTCTTTTGGAAGAAACAATAAAGCAGTTTGTCCCTTCTAGTAAGTTTATCTGGTGTCTGTCTTTTGTCTCAAATATCCAATGAAGAGAAATGTTAAAAAACCTGTTTAACAAGATTTAACAAGATTTGCCATCCAAGCCAAAGGCCCAGATGGCAAGTGGACAAGGAAGCCATTGGCTTATCGAGAGTCCAACAATGTTCATCTACTTATAGCCTGCCCTCCTGAGATATGTGTCAACCTTGTTTTTAAACATATTCACGCTGCTAGCAGTTACACAATCTGTTGACAATTTGTTCCATTCATTTATTGTCCTCTGTGAGAACGAGTGCTTCCTGATGTCCAATCTACATTGATCCTTTACTAATTTTACCTCATGTCCTCTAGTTCTGCTATCCTTCTTGAGTGAGAAAAACATATTTCTATCAATATTTTCATACCCATTCAATATCTTAAAAACTTCAATCTGATCTCCTCTTAACCTCCTTGTCTCTAGAGTTGTTAAACCACATTCTTTCAGGCGTTCTTCATAACTAAGGTCTCTCAGTTCTGGAATCATTTTAGTTGCTCTCCTTTGTATGCGTTCAAGCGTATCTATATCCTTCTTACGATATGGTCTCCATGCTTGTTGTGGACTCACTAACTCATGAAGGAGAACTAGAAAATAATCCACTTCTATGTTAGCCCTAGACAAGCATCGTAAGTCATGTCAATTACTGATGAATAAGTGACGATGCCTAGTGGTGGAAATAACATGTCCCTCTGTACTTACAGAGGCTAGACCACAATTAGGTTTCCAGAAGTGTTTGACAGAAATGTAGTGCCTAAAAATACGTGACTTAGCCGATTTATTTGCCAAGAAATAACCGTATTCAGCCAGTTGGAAGTTGGAACATTTGAAATATCAGACTTTTGGCAGTGAGATGTTGCAGTATGAAGCGGATTTGAAGACACAAAAGTATTTTGGTGGAGACACCCCTGAAACATAGTGTGTTAATGCTTTAAACTGACAATTTTGAGGGCAAGCACATTTGCAAAACGATTAAAAGAACTGAAATTGTAAAATTTTTGCTAAACTCGATCAACATGTCAATGAGATGATAACAGCTGCAGGTAAGGAGTTTCAGAATGTTTGATGTTCACGTTTTATGATAATCGCAGCAAAATCTCCAAGCAGATTCTGCTTAATGGATGGTGGCTGCCTAACATAAAGAAGAACATTAACATGGCCACCAATGCAATGGAAACTCAACTGATAGAAGGCATGGTATGCAACACGAGGGCATCCATTTAAAATCACGAAAATGCACTCTAGACTACATTTAAGGAAATATTCATTTACTCAAAGAATAGTAAATGACTGGAACCAACTTCCAGAGCCAGTGGTTATGTCTAAGGATATTAACACATTTAAGGATCACATTGACAAATATTTAAAGAATAGGCCGGAGGATTATACGAGTCAGCGCCTGACTCCCTTCCTCGTCATCTGCTCGACTGCAGCACCTGTGTAGAATAGCTCAAGAGGAGGATCAAGGTAAATCAAGGTAAACCTATGGCTATGGTCTGACCCCTTCATAATGCTTCCTTCAAATTCCTTGCGTGTTTACATATGTAACAACCCATTATAACTTGATTAAGGCAGTTCTGTAATACTTACGTATCAGTATACTAGGAACAGTTATGCTATGTCTATGACTGACGTTGCCTGGTTACTCCAAGGCGCTGAGCACCACGTCCGAACTGCTCACAGGACACTTGGACATTTGCGCTGTCCATTTACCAATGACCTTTTGGGGAAGAGCAGTTTTACTTCCAGGTTCATGTCAGGTCAAAGGTTAACGATGCAGCATGGCGGCGCAGCACGATTCGGTGTTTCGTTTTCCTTCTTGGCATTCTGTTAAGCTTGAGATAAAAACCACACTTCGTCACGAGTACTCCCTTGACGATGCTGATGTAATACATGTCACAAAACGAAATACGAATTTTTATTGTGGCGATTTCCTTGCGATCATTCCGTCGATGACGGCTTCGTCCCAATTCTTGCGAAGGCGAATCCAAACAAACGACGTAAACAGAGTCGCAGACGTAGACGCGCCAACGAGTGAGGTATGATCATGCCGTGATTTTTTAGTCATGTCATTTATTGTTGCAATGTAGGATGAGGCGTGTGTGGCAGGGTCCGGGCCGGAGTCTCAACCTCCCATCTCCCACCTGTTTTGGGGGCCAAGCTCCCAACTCCCATCTGCTTACGGGGCCAACCAGATCAGATGTTGGATGTTTCGGCCCAAGGGCCGAACCAACCGTTTTCGCGACCGGTGAACCATGAAGTGTTTTTGTACGCATGGGCCGAACCACCCGGTTGTAGTGCTAATTCTAACTGGGACATGGGTCCATGATCACTCCATGAACCTTATTATGTTCGTTATTTTCGCTGATTGGACCGACTTTCGACTGTTTGCATCAAGTTAACAAGCTTTGGTGGAGAAATAACAAAAACAGTCTTCAAACGCAACCATCATTCATCCCAAAAGATGTTTACGCAGTGCAACAACACAACACAAAACCAGATAGATTGAAAACGGCCAGAATTTTATTTCAGTTATTTTATCGCTACTGCTCTATCATAATTATATATTATTATTGTGTGAGCATGTGCATATGTTTCTGTGTGCAATCATAATTTCCTTTTTTATCGAATCAGGTCGTGAGTCGCAACGACTATTCTTAGAATTCCGCCGCTTAGAAATCCACTACTAGAGTGGGTAGAATCGACCGTAGCCTAATTCAGTATAGCGACGCGGTTTTCAGTGAAGTGGGCCAAATCTGTCTAAGTGGGCCAAAACAACTAGGCCAAACCATCCATCGGCATGGGCTGAACCCGTCCTGGGCCGAACCATCCGAGACCTGGCCAACCACCCATCTCCCACCATTTTTTAGAGTGCCGGCATTAATCCCACTTCCCACCAATTTTTAGGTCCTATCACCAACTTCCTGTCACATCCCCACTATGATGCCTTTTTTTAAACGAGAATGCTTTTCGAAAAAGCTAGCTTTTAGGAAAAATTAACATAATTATGTCCTGAGTAGTTACAGCATTATCCAAGATATCCATTTTAGTAGGGAAGAGGGGAAATTTGCTGTCTTCTGGACAAATTAACAATATAAGATAAGATCAGATAATACCGGGTACATGTAAATATTGATATGTACGTGCAGTTATCCATCTGAAAAATGTGAAACTGCATGACTATTATATTTATTGTATTCAGATATTTTATGACATTTTGTTATAATTTCTTCTCCTGTAGCAGGCAAAGTTGAATAACATTGCGTGGGAAAAGGTTCGTGGTATCAAAATAAGGGAAGCCACGTGGAACAAAAATGGAGAGATTTGCATCTACCTGGACAGACAAGAAATGTTTCGGGCTACACTGGAAAAGGCTCTCCACCAGGGATTCGGAAGAGGAGAGGGAGAAGCCAAGAATACAGTTCTGGTGAACATGGCTGATGCACCTGAGCTCTCCAGTGAGGGAGGAGAAATCACACTCTGTCAGATGAGGACATTACTGCTGAGTCAGCACATCTCAAAGCTCATGCAGGCAAATGGGTTTGTATTAAACCATATATATGTTGGAATGTTACCCGCACTTTCTGAAATATGAACATTAAAATTATAACACTTCATTTATGGTGTGAATTGGTTAGCATATTAAATTAGTTAATGTTATCATAATTATTGATTAGCAGCTATAAATGATTGTGCATTGAGATACCTTTTTTGATAATGGTAAGATTATAATTTGTTTAATAACCATAGATGTTAAGCTAATATTAAAATTGTATCAGAAAATTAATACACTTCAGATAAGCAGTGGATTTGCCAAAAACAGCAATGCATATGAATGACAACAAATAAAATTTTATAAAATCTACTGTAATCTATTTTTGTATAGAAGAACAATTATTTGAAAAAGATTAGAATAAAGTGGTGAACATACCTGTCTGCTTCCATCATCTGCACTAGGCATATGTAGTACATTGTCCATAAATTGTTTTATCACAGACGAGCCGCAAAGTCGTCCACTTCCGAACAAATCACTCCCAGACCGATTTGTTGGAACCAGATGACATTACAGCTTGTCTGTGTTAAATCAGTGGGTGCTGATGATGGAAGCAGATAGCTGTGCTCACCGCTTAACTCGTATAAGAAGGTAGGGCGGGCCAGGGCACCTTGGCTGATTGAGACTGTATAGATATAAGGTACTGAACATTTTATCAAATTTACCCTATTATGTTTCAGCTATGGCACTGCCCTCATTCCATATGGCTTTAGTGAAAAGAATACTGTGCAGCTTCAAGAATGCGGAATACGGGTGAACAAGGAGAATCACGGAGAAACTTTCCTCAAAGAATATCCACTAATACAACAAGAATTGATGAGAAAGATTACCTGTAGCCCCTACCTGTATTCTGTAGATGTCACAATTGGGGAATCCCCATCGACAACCAGACAAATGGCTTCTCAGCCATGTACTCAGTTATTGCCAGAACAGGGTTGCGAATCAGGAACTTCAAATAGAACTGCACATCATAACAATACAAAGCTTCTAGATTTACGGGGATTCATGGACGAAAACAAATCTGCCATGTTGTCAAAAGGCTATGACAAAAATCTACAATTAGTAGACGGTAAGTGTGTATTTATGACACTTTATTCGGCTTTAGTTTTGTTATTTGGATGATGACAAAGAGTGAAGAAGAGGAAGACGTTGACCGAGATGGGAGGACTGTGTGAAGAGAGGGTTGGCGAGATTTGGGAGGAGAGTGGAGAATGAGAGTGAGGGATTGGGAGGGGAGTGGAGAACGAGAGTGAGGGATTGGGAGGGGGTGGAGAACGAGAGTGAGGGATTGGGAGGGGAGTGGAGAACGAGAGTGAGGGATTGGGAGGGGGTGGAGAATGAGAGTGAGGGATTGGGAGGGGGTGTAGAACGAAAGTGAGGGATTGGGAGGGGAGTGGAGAATGAGAGTGAGGGATTGGGAGGGGGGGTGGAGAATGAGAGTGAGGGATTGGGAGGGGGTGTAGAACGAAAGTGAGGGATTGGGAGGGGAGTGGAGAATGAGAGTGAGGGATTGGGAGGGGGTGGAGAACGAGAGTGAGGGATTGGGAGGGGGGTGGAGAATGAGAGCGAGAGTGAGGGATTGGGAAGGGAATGGAGAGCGAGGGATTTGGAGGGGAATGGAGAACGAGAGCAAGGGATTGGGAGGGGGGTGGAGAACGAGAGCGAGGGATTGGAAGGGGGTGGAGAACGAGAGCGAGAGATTGAGAGGGGGGTAGAGAGCGAGGGATGGGTGGGGGGTGGAGACAGTTGGTAGAGATGGCTGAGAAACAGGATCAGTGATGGAAACATTGAGGACCAGTATCAATGCTGGCTTCACTCCAGACTTCAAGGACATAGCGGAGATAGCAACAACATGTGGATGAGATTTCTGAAATGATTTACGAATGACAAATAAATATTTGACAATCAAATTTGAAAAATCCAACACTGAAATATATACATCTGTAATAGGAACATCATAAGACTTTTGTCACCATGCAGCAGGCAGCAGTATTATAGTAAGTGTATTCATCCATATATAAGGATGATTAAGAGAAACTATAAAATGCTCCACACTTTTTTCAGACCCTGTGCAGGTTTCACAAATTGCAAGATTCTTTTATGAAGTTGCTTCCTTTTACACAGTTTCTTGCATTGATAAAGAATTGTTTTCAGTATCAAACGTTGGTGTAGGTTGTCTAAACCTTTTTGTTGTGCACGACAGACTTGGGGTCAGTGACATTGTCACCGTAATTGAAACGCCAATTCTGGAATTGGAATTGTGTTTTGTTTTAAAATGAATTGGAATTGTTGAAAATGTAATTGGTATTTTCAATTACTTTTCAGTTACGTAATGTAGCTTTTTAACTCAAATAATTCGCTAGCCAACAGATAATCAATGAAATATAATATGCTGTGTATACCATATTTATTTGCCGTTATGTATTACGCAGAAATGAGGCAATGCTGCTCATTGTGTATATCTATGGTTGCTCTGTTCACATGCTTTTATTTTTATGTGGAATTGATAGTTGGAATTGGTATTTTAGAGGTGGAATTGGTGTTTGTGATTGGTGTGGAATTGGAATTTATAAAATGTAATTGACCCCCAAGCCTGGAGCATAAGAAACTTCTTTTAATTCTGCATAACATTGTGCATTATATGATGTTTCAGTTGGGTCTCGGACGGACATGTACGAACAGCTGTGTGCCTTGGAGCAACAAGCCAGGCTGGTCCAGTCACAGGTGCATATAGAGAGAGTGTAATAGATAGATTGTGATATCTAGAACTCTCATCTCCTTAACTTAATGTTTATCAATTTATATAGCCTAAACTTTTTTGACATATGTTGACACTGTGTTGATGTGTTGTTGACGCTGTGTTGACATGTGTTGTTGACACTGTGTTGACATGTGTTGTTTACACTGTGGTAGGAGAGCTTCACTGTTTCTAGACCCACATACTTCTTGAAGACTTGGTGTCAGTTTTGTTTAAGTTAAGATTCCATTGTGAATTAATTTATAAGCATTTCATTTTATATGGTAAATATGCTGCCTCTCCTTCCACATATTTACTGGGCTAATCCTTCCTAAATCAACAGTTGCTACTTCATCAGACTATACAAATCCATGGCCAAGCAGACATTAACATGCTACAGCCAAATTTTATTTAAAACATCAATGATGTGTCATTTATATTGATTAAAATATTGTTTAATGACTTCTTTGTCCATTACGTGAACTCAGGACCCCCAGTTGACGATACACGTGTTACCACGGCAACACAGTTTCCGACAGCAACAGGTTGACATTTCTTGGCGTATCGTCTCTCAAACTACATGCGCCAACAATCAGGTAAATTATTCTGCTAAAAAAGAAATTTATGTTAAAAGGTGTTGGCATTGAAAGAGCTAACTCCCTGACCCGTCTAGGTCAATTGAACATGTAAAGTACAGTTCAAATATGGCAGGAATATGTGTGGTTTGCTCTAGTTGTAAATATGAAAGCAAAATAAAAAAAATTCCAGGCCAGTTAGACTCAAAATATCCACCAGGAGGTTTGCAGACAAGTAATTCCCCACACTTAGGACTACTGGTATTTCATGTTACTTTGACCCTGATTAGTCAACCTCTCTTCTGGGTTGTAATCCCAAATGACCATTTATTATGGTTTGACTCCAGTAAGAAACCATCCAAGGCCAATATACATTCTCAGCCAAATTTCCTGTGCATGGTTAATATTTGTCACACAGATCAAACAGTTAAGATGTCTTCATCACACCAAAAGGTGCGAACACATTATTATACAGTACATCTTGATTCATGTCCTATAAAACCAAGGAACTGACATGTTGCAAAGCATTTTATTGACTTCATTGTAAAACATCATAATGGTTTTAAAATATTATGTTACATTGTTGCAGTATTAATTAATAAAATAAAAGTTAAAGTTAATTAATAGCTGACCTATTCTGTGAGAACCCAATATTGAGTGTGGATGCATGAGGCAGAAGGACCATTGTCATTAACAAATACTGCATTTGGTCCCTTAGGTCTATTTGGTGCATGCAGGAGTATCATCTTCACCAAAAGGTGCAACTTTATTTCCTGAACTTTTCAGGTAAGTCAGTTCAAGGTTTCTATGCCTATTTAGTCAGTTAGTACATGATATTATGCATGCAGGTAATGTTAAATGTACAATGATATTCTTTGGTGCTCTACATAATACAAATAAACAGGCACAGGCAGACCTGTCAATGTTTTCTTGAACTCTCGTGTAATCTGTTTTTGCATTGATTGATTACACTGATAGCACAAACGAGTGTTATTTGTTCCTTTACACAAACTGTGTCATTCTGAAATTTGTAGAAAAATATTTGTCAAAATCAGTCTCACTATAGAATATTGTATTTTTTATTTAATGTATATACTTTGATATACAGTCAAATGATTTCTCGCTAGACCATGCCCTTGTTTGCTTCACACAATGATGGGAATATGTCCGTTCTCTGGGATTTAAATTAAAAATACCACTTTGAGTTTTTTCTGTATCCCAATCTCTTCCCTTGTCCTGCTCCATAAGTTGAACTCTACCCAATCTCATCTCTCCTACTCCTTAAAGGGAAACAAAAGTCGTTGTTTTGGGCCTGTGCACCTATTGGAGTTACTAAAACATAACCATTTGCAACTACAATTAAGAATATCACATCAGTGATTTACTAGGAAAACCTTGCTGAAAACACAGCATCTTAATTTCATGGGCCACACCATACTGTTAGATAAGCCTACGTCACGGGTGTCAAAGTCTTGCAAAATTCGCTCGCCAAATGAAACTATATTTGTACATTTGTACTATATTTGTACATACCTATTCCTATGTTTGCCAGTAGGATAGGGCCATGCTATTTACGTCCAAAGTCAACTTATGTAACATATTTTGGCCTTTGTTTACTAAACTAGTCCTCTTTCTAACAGAACATTTTATTGAGACTGCTTTGGTTCTGTGTATTCCAGCAGAACTTAATACATCACAAGGTAGTTTAGGTTACCCGATTATCAAATTATCAAATCTCATAAAAATATTTTATTAATCTGGAATATTTTTTTATATTTTAACTAGTCTATGAAAAAAATCATCAGTTGATTTTAAAACTTTCTACAGAAACCACGCAATTCAAAATAAATACCGTATTCAACCTATTTATCGCATACATGCTCTAATAAGCATACACCTGCATTTTTTAAGGTTCAGTCACAACAGACGATTAAAAATTCCACCTATGTCAACTCTGGTATCGTTTTGACCACATGTGAATGTATAAATGGCTGGAACACCAACCCAATCCATTCATTGAATTTTTTCAGTCCAATGCAGAGCACAAGTCAAAGTTGATTATAACTGTCTGTCTGACAGTCAGTCTTTTACTAAGTTTTAGAATGGATACTGCACATCTGTCATGCTGAACATTTGCCACTGTTAATCTTCCTCCAATGTTTCACTCATACTTTGTTTTAAATACATGGTAACCACAAATATTTGACCAAAATGTGTATGCTTCCAAAATCAGAGCATTTGCAGGCTTCTGTTGAGGTCCCACTTTAAGCTGAACTTTGTTGCTGTAATTCTACGACTTAGTTTTTCTCGCAAACTTGTAGCTTCTGTTGTTGTTGCTCTGTCAGTGTCCCCGTCTCAATTAATATACAATCAGAAAAACAGGTTATGAAGTTAACAGAGTTTATGTAAGTATACCAATCTTGGTTTCCTTCCAGATCTCGCTATGCATGCTACATCATCGCTTCTTGCGTTTATGCAATCAGGGCCATGTTGATCAGATAGGGAAATACTGATCTAGCAGGCTCAATCAATTAGTGGTTTCCCTATCTATATTACGTTGAAATTATGATTGAATAAAACAAATAATTCAGCAGCAATTGTACATAAAACTGTTGTTGATTGATTAGCTGCCCAATTTTAGTTGCCAACTGGCTTATTGCATCAGAAAAAAAGAGTTTTAAGTGCACACTCTCTATGGTAAAAAATACACGAAACCATCAACTGCACTGTAGATTTGGATTTAGACATTGTATTGTAGATTAGTCCTGTAGTATAAACTAGACCAAAAATTCCAGCTGAAATGATGGACAATGTAGAAACGAACAGTTGTGGTTAACATTCTGTATTGAATTTTTTTATAAAATATATACACGAGTTGTCTAACTTCATCTTCAACTTGTGCACCTTTTGGTTTGGTTCACATGTGCAAGGTTAGCATCCAACTATTATTTTTGTAAATAAATTAATATTTTGTTGTGATATGATGCCCACAACTGCAGCTGTCAGTTCAGCATAAACACTGACTTCCAACGACCAGCAGCTAGTTGCGGAACGATAAAATACCATACAAACAAGTGTTTTTATTTTACATATTTTCGGAAATCAAGATTTCTTGTTCTGCTTAAAATACCAATAACTCAAAAACTATTTGTGCAAGAACTCTGAGATTGTAGCATGGTTATTCTCCATCATTTGTAGATGCATCCACATAGACTGGGTTACATTGGCATATGTTGCAAAAACTCTACTTGGTCCCCGATCTCCTACTCACTATACCGATTGTGCGCGAAATTGGTATCGGGAAGGGAGTCGAGATCGGTGCACTTGCAAAAACTCTCTAATATATGTTACATACACTAAACGTGATGTGTATGTGGACAGTTGATATGATTATAACTTGATATAGAAAGATTCTAATGTTTTTGTTAAAATGTTCATCAGGTTGGTAGAGAATAACGAAGTAATGATTTTTATTTCTAATCACAACTTTTGAGATTTACTTCAGCTACAGTTGCCGAAACGTTAGTCTCGATAGAAAATCGTTACTTTAATGTAATTTTTTTTCCATTTCCAACAGCCAGCGGAGGAAGCAGATGGAACAAGCTGCCTCCCTCAAGTATGGAGACGTGGCGCTAGGTAAGCACAGTGTTGGAAAATAATTTGTCAACTATATTTATTCGTTTCTGCTATGTTTCCAGACATTCGTATAAAAAGAATGTACATGATTTGGAACTAGTTTCACAAATTCTCTATGCAAACTGACTGACATATTATGTATGTAAATCATGATGAGGTCCTTCATATTATCTGGACTGATATAGATGTATAGTACACCTGTACAGGTAGTTAGACCTTGCTTGTTGACATTCATGTCACCATGACTCATCAGTTTACCTGTGTGTTTGTTGGTAGAACCTCAGTGGCAGAACAAGATCACTGCTCTGACGATGGCTGGCATCCAGTTCCAGGTCCTCATGACGTCTTGCAGACACCAGGTGGGAATATATACATGTTCACTTATACGTGTGTGTGGCACTCAAATTATGGCAAGTGTGACGGTTCTTTCCCAGAAATGGCACAGCTGATTTAATTTTTTTTTATGTTGGTCTACATTGCCTGAAGAGTTTTGTTGTTCTTCTGTACAGGTTATTGTTGATAAAAGTGGGGCCTGGTCATACACAATACAACGTTTTTAGAAACTGCAGTAATCTGAATGAGTTGCATGAAGCATGATTCTGTGAGGTCACTGCTCACTCATTCTGTGAGGTCACAATTGGCTTTTTCTGTGAGGCCACAGTTGGCTCATCCTGACTCATTCTGTGAGGCCATGGCTAGCTCATTCTGTAAGGCCACAGCCGACTCATTCTGTGAGGCCATGCTTGTGAGGTTTAAAGTTATCATTACGCTGTTTTTTTTTCTACTGAATGCCACAGTTTTACTTTTGGTTTCTTCAGGTGAAGTTCCAAGGATGTGACAATGTCAGTGAGATGCACCATCTTCCTGGGGTGTTTGTCATGTACAATTATGCCCGACTTGTGTCCCTGTTGGCTCGCTTTCACGCTGCCGTCAAGCACGGTAGGTTACCTGCCTTGTCAGTAATTTAATCAGAGCTGTCTGTGAGCTGTTTGATGTGTGAGGCATGTTAGGCATGTGTGGTGTGTGAGGCATGTGTGGTATGAGGCATGTTAGGCATGTGTGGTGTGTGAGGCATGTGTGGTATGAGCAGGGGCATCCACAGGACTTTATCCAGGGAGGGGCAAAAAAAGAAGAAAGATATATATATATATATATATATATATATCTATATATACAATCACGCAATATGTCAGATTCTGTGAAAACGTGTGCATTCAATCTAAAACAATTACTGTGTATCCAAACAACAAACCTTGGGTCGACAAAGAACTAAAAGAACTGTTGCAAAAACAAGCAAAGAGCTATAAGAGAAAAGGATAGGGATGAACTGAAGAAAGAAATGAAGAAAGCTACATACAAGGGAAGATAGAAAAAGACCTTGGTGGAAAAGATGTTCGATCAGCCTGGCAAGGGCTTCTTATCTGCACTGGCTACAAACCGCGCAAAAAGAAGGTCACATTAGACTACACTCAGGCTTGTTAACAAATGCATGTCAATGCAAGAGACTGGCCAAATTATGGACAGAAAGACGCAGCGGTGGCAGCGGGCAGACATGTATGTGTCCTTGATGTTACAATAGAATAAGTCAAGCGTGTGGTCAGCACATGTTGTGCACATCACTTGTTATTGGTATCCCGGCAAAGCTTTGTTGAGATCACAATGAATGAAGCCACCCGTAACGATCTTGGCAGTGTCGGGAGCACAGTTTTCGAGGTGATGCACATGGTCAGCGATTATGCTTATGGCCTCTTTTGCATTGGCTGTTGGTGGCACATACACATTGGTCACGATCGCATGAGAGAATTCACATGGCAAATAATATGGACGTGCGCTCACTGTCATCATTGTTGTTGTTGTTTGGATGACACCACTTCTTGTTTACATAAATAGAAAGTCCTCCCCTTTTTTCTTTCCCGTCTCTTTTTGTCTGTCTGCTCTAAACAGTTTATAACCTTCAACAGTCACACTAGCATCGGTAATCTTGTCATGCAACCATGTTTCTGAAAAACACATGAGACTGCATGTCCAAAAAGTTTTCATGATATTGCACATTTGTATGTAGTTCATGCAGTTTATTGTTCAAAGATTGTACGTTACCAATGATGGCTGTTGGTAGGAAAGGTTTAAGACCCCTCCTCTTGGTCCTTGTTCTCACTCCTCCCTTTTTACATCACTTCCTGATCTTTATCTCTCTTGGCAAGTCCAGTGTTGGTTGCATCAATTTCACGGTTGAACGAATCTCGTGCAGCTCCGCTATGTACCGTATTGGATTGGTCACAGTCCGAAAAGACGTTTGAGTTCTGCACGTTTCGAGAATCAAACGAGTCACCAGCACCCACACAGCAATCAACCTGGTACTTGTATCCATCATATCAGTCCTTTCACTCACACATATCAGACGTAAATCAGTGAAAAGCACGTAAATTGGTGAGACACACAGGCAGATGTGTCGTCATGAGCGCAGCGCCGAATAAGTGGTATATTCTGTGTGTGGTATGTGTGTGGTATGTGTGTAGTATGTGTGTGGTATGTGTGTAGTATGTGTGTGGTATGTGTGTGATATGTGTGTGGTATGTGTGTGGTATGTGTGTGGTATGTGTGTGGTATGTGTGTGGTATGTGTGTGGTATGTGGGTAGTATATGTGTGTAGTATGTACTGTGCATTGTATGTTCTGTGCATGGTATATGTGTGGTATGTTCTGTGAGGTGTGTGTGTTTGTGTGCGCGTGCGTGTGCATGTTTCATGTCCAACTGCATGCTTCAGTATTGAATAAAGTTGACATTGTTCCTTCTAGGTACCTACCCTGACCTGCCGGCTGTGAAGGACATTGACTTTGGTGTGTTGACCGATGAGGTAAGCAGAACTCCCCCCTCGCAACCTGCAGACAGTTGGTTCTTACTGCTGGTTAGACCTGTCTCACAAGTGGCAGTGTGACAAAAGAGGATACACAGTATTAATTGATTAATCTTCTTGTAGTTCTACATTGCAGTTAAAGACATTTGACCATCTCTGTTCTGGCACTGTCATGTGTGCATAGCATATGCAATCACTGTAGTCCCCCCTCCTTTTGTATGTAGTTTGTAGATGACCCCATTCCTGTTCCCAC
This sequence comes from Lamellibrachia columna, assembly GCA_963662155.1. Lineage (NCBI taxonomy): Eukaryota > Metazoa > Annelida > Polychaeta > Sabellida > Siboglinidae > Lamellibrachia > Lamellibrachia columna. Next base: position 24,594,405 of record OY759275.1, read on the forward strand.
TTCACTGCTGTCTCCAACATCTCCACTCCCCCCATTCACCCTATCCCTCACTCTCATTTTCTACTCCCCTCCCATCTCCGCCAAATCTCTCTTCACGCAGTCACTCCATCTCAGTCTTCCTCTTCTCCTATCCTCCACTCGAAATTCATTCGCTCTCTTCATCAACCGTTCCCCTTCCATTCTTTCCACATGTCCAGCACTAGAGAAGTATTATTATTATATTATTATTATTATAAATATGTCTTGAATGTACAGGCCATTAATAAATTGCTTGCAGTGCATATTTGTAGTCAGTGTAAGCATGTAGTCAGTGTAAGCATGTACACCTTTCTATGTTTTGTTAAATATTGACTTACTTACTTCAATACGTGTTTGAAATTTAACCAACTACTAGGTAATCTCTTTGCAGGATGAATGGGCGTTATTGTTCAACTATGTCTTAAGCTTCCCATCAGTTGTCATGGAAACCATATCAACCATTTCACCAAACCAACTGAAAGCTGATATTCACAGTCACAGGGTGAGTATTTACAAGGTGGTCCAAAATTGGAAACCTACCAATAATTCCATAATGTTCAAAAGAGTAATACAACACCTGAAAACAATGTAATGGATGACTCAGATGTTACCCATTTACTCTGAGATACAGTGCTCTACATAAATGCATTTAGTCTTAGATAGATACAGTCCCCTAAACACACTTGTACTAATGTCAGCATATTTTACATATTTGTTAAAGTTAAGCACTGTATAATTACTTAGATGACATTGCATTGCTGTGTTCATTATATCTCGGTCACAATTGTGTTCATCATCTCGGTCACGATTGTGTTCACCATATCTCTGTCACGTTTGTGTTCATCATATCTTGGTCACGATTGTGTTCATTATATCTATGTCAAGATTGTGTTCATCATATCTCGGTCATGAATGTGTTCATCATATCTCTGAGTCTTCTTCAATGTGGCTGTGTGGAGGTGGAATATTTCATGCAGGCCAACTTAATTCATTTATCAATATTGTAAGCAAAATTGCATATGTTGTGTATGGACTACCACCATATGTTGTGTATGGACTACCACCATATGTTGTGTATGGACTACCACCATATGTTGTGTATGGACTACCACCATATGTTGTGTATGGACTACCACCATATGATCTGCAGTAGGCACGCATGATAACTAGAGGCATCTGAATTTCTTTTTCCAAATGTCACTACTAAACCCAAAAATGTGTTGTGAGTTCTGCAACTATACAGCACTTCCTACATGATGTGTAATGTATGTTGTTATGTCTTGTAGATATGTCAGTTTCTCTATGACCTCTCTCGTGACCTCAGTTCCTACTACAGCCGGGTGCGCGTGTTGGCTGTGAGTACATTGTCACATCAGATACATGTAGCATCAGATAGATGTCATGTCAGACACATGTCACATTGGATATCTGTGACATCAGATACTTGTCACATCAGATAAATGTCATATCAGATTCAGATACATGTCACAACAGATACATGTTATAATATGTATGTCACATCAGATACATGTCACATCAGATAGATGTCATGTCAGACACATGTCACATCAGATACATGTCATATCAGATATATGTCATATCAGATATATGTCACATCAGATACGTGTCACATCATATTTAGATACACATATCAGATTCAGATATGCGTTACATCAGATATATGTCATAAGATGTATGTCATATCAGATATGCGTCACATCAGATACATGTCACATCATGTTCAGATACACGTCACATCAGATTCGGATGCATATCACAACAGATACATATCATATAAGATGTATATCACATCAGATACGTGTCACATCAGATACATGTCATGTCAGATACATGTCATGTAGTTAGATGTAGATAGGAAAACTATCATTTCATCCGTAGCATGGCATATAATGTGCTTTTACTTCCACCGCTAATTAGATGGCAGCATAACACTAATCTTTACCCCATGTTGGTGCAGTTTGGTGCAGAATGTGGTGTGCATTTGAAATATACTATAAACTGAATTTAGTTACTAACTTGATTACAATTAGTCCAAGTTTATACTCCAATTAATTAACAGGTTCAGTTAACAACTGTTTTGTTCACATAAAATATGTTCTTATTTATTGAGCTTTTCTGTAAATATCAATAGTTCCAGTGCTGCATCATACATCACGCATCATACAGTTCCTTGGACAATATCGATGACACATTCCCTCTCTGGCGTCTCTGTTTGCTGTTTCAGTGAACAGGTCTGCCATTGAGGTGTAAAGTACAAAATCACAGGATAATGCTGTATAATTATAACAAATGTCCCACTACCCTTTCTCCAGTATAACGTGCATACCGACGACATAGAAACTGTTTGAGTAAGCTCTGATGTTTTGGTTTCAGGAGCCCCAGCCCAGGCTGTTGTCCACCATGTATGCCCGTGTTCACCTGCTTCAGACATTGGCACAAGTCATGCGTGACGGTCTTGCTCTACTGAACATTGAACCCATCTCACAGTTGTGACATGTAAACATCAAAGATGAGCTGAAGTGTGCCGCACACATCGATGTTGTTATATTGATACACAAACTGCAGCTTGTACCTTCAATAAAATATATTGTGACACTCACTGGGAAGTGGAAGCGAAATCTATGAGAACTATTCATTGTTGTTGTTGTAATTTTTTTCTTTCATCATATTGATTGAGGTTTGTTGAAAGTATTAAATAATAGGAAATAACAATAATTCAAATTATACAGCCCCTGAATCCACTTAAAATAAAATGGTCTCAGGCACTTTACTTAAAATTGCCTAAATTAAATTATATTGAGACCTAATGAAGGAGGCTACCATGAGTAAGGCATTGGATTCATGTGATTTCTAATTAAGCAATTCGCTGTGTTCCATATAAATAAATATATATATATGGAATGTGGAACACAATGAATATATATATGGAATGTGGAACACAATGAATTGCTTAATTATGTTTGTGATGTATATATATTATATATATATATTATATATATATGTTCAATATATATATATATATGTTCCATATATATATATATAATATATATATATATATATACATCACAAACATAATTAAGCAATTCATTGTGTTCCACATATATATATATAATATATATATATATATATATATATATATATGGAGCACAATGAATTGCTTAATTATGTTCTAGAAACGCAAATGTTGCTAGAGCAATGACATTAGGGGGAACTTGCAAACAATTATTGCAAGTTTCATACAATGTTTATGATGTGTGTGTGTGTATATATATATACACGCGTGCGTGCGTGCGTGCGTGCGTGCGTGCGTGCGTGCGTGCATGTGTGTGTATATTTATACACACACAGCTTCCAGTCGTATATGCAGCATAAGTCAAATGAAGTTTGTGATCCCTTAGCGGCAAGGAGCAAACAAAAGTAAATCATGATCATCATAACAAAGTTTCAACATAATGACTATAAAGGTTTTATGCCCCAAATGTATGTAGGGGAGACTGGGGCCAGTTGAAAACTATAAACAGCCAGAAATATTTAAAAACTTGTTTGTTAACAAATTACATGCATATGTTGGCGTACACATCTCTGTCATATACAAAGCTACTAAGTGAATTTTTATGTTTGAGCATATCCGAGGATAGATGACTAATTCAACTAGTCCCATATGCAGGATTAGTTGAAACAGGCCAAAGGATTAGTTTAAACATTTGTAGTACATCACTGAAATATACCTGTTATGTCAATCTACACATTTATATTGTTAACATATCATTTGTTAGATATGTCCTGCTCCAATCCTGCTTTGTATATCTAGGGTAATACAAATGAACAAAAATAGAGACATTTACCAATACTACTATTACCTACATAAAAATAACTAACATTATGTAGTTAACAACATAACTAACTTAAACACTTAATTATGAAATGTGTGCCTGAATACCTAAGATCTGCATCTCCTGTGGTGCATGCATTGTGCACCCTCTTGTGGCAGAAGGTGTACTAGGTTCAACTGGCTCTGATGAAAATATTTCAACTAACCCTGCCAAATTGTGTGATGTTATATTTCTTTTAACATGGATGTGGCCTGAATGCCCTTATATCACCTTAGTAATTTAATTGAAGTGTGGCTCCGGAGATACCATGAATAAGAACACATTCGTCACAGGCCAATATTTTTAGTCTTGAAGTTCATCCCAAAAGTTATAAACCTGTCTAATTTTCTGCATTCACGTCTGAGTCACACACAAACACGGCTTACTGGTATTTGCTATGTAGCTATTATTCACTAGAAGGAGTGACTAAAGTTCTATTAATTTGTTTCCCCTACGGTGGGTTTTAACGGATTTCATGCACCAAAAGTATTTATGCTATGTTTTACCGTTTTCAGTGCACTTCCGTCTCGGAGTCGTAGTTGGTTTTGCGATGACATGAACTGACAGTTTCCAAGCGATGTAATTCTCGTGGTCCTGCTTACAATTGCAATCATGCATTTCCAATAGCATTTGCTGTGCTTCTGGAGAAATTAGATTTGTAATATTATAAATAATTCGTTATATGGAAGTTCGTTAACGTAACGGGCCTGCGTCACTTGCTCATCCGTCTGACTAGGTTTCTGTCCGAGCATTGACACTGTCACTGCACTGGGACACTGCCATTAGTGTCTGGAACAGATGCGTCGAACTTAACAGTAAAAGGTCTTGTTCTCTCCAAGCTGATGACTGTCTTTCCGAAATGGGACAGACAAGCTCCAATTTGGCAAAGAAAGTGGTGTCGCCGTTTTCTGGCTGGGGCTCTGAGTGCGAGTCGAAGAAGAGGAAGGCAGTTATAGATAACTATGCCGTCATACCATTCGTGTATAAACGCCGAAGGTAGTTACTATTAGTAGTGGCAGCAATAATTAAATATTGTAGTTTTATTTGTGAAGAAATGTCTCATGATAATTACACAAAGTATTTCATATTGTTAAATTATAGTGAAGGACACTACACTAATCAGTGGTGGTTGTGTTGTACACATCAGACTGGCAGTCGAGGGGACCTGGGTTCGAATTCATCTACACTGCTGTTTTGAAATGTGGGCAGTTTCGTTGACCCCTCTGCCCGTGTCTTTCTGAAGAGACGCTATCCTTCTAGCTGGTATCTATGTCAGGGGAAGTGAAAGATCCCACATAGAGAAATGGAAAACTTGTCATGAACTCGGAGCACATGATCTCGATCTCTAAACTCACTACTTCCCAGTTTAGCTGTGATCAGCTGTTTAGGGAGTATATCATCAAGCAATATACAGACCAGTTAATTTGTTAAAAATCAATTCTGTTATATGTATATAGATATTAAATTTATATGTGTAGAATATGTACACAATCGTGTTATTTGCCAACGAGATGCACCAGCTGCAGGACACGCAGTGTTCAGGAGTGGATTTCAGTTGGCGAAAAGTAAATTTCAACTGCATTGCCCCTCTAACATATTTTAGGTATTCATACTAAGTGCAAATTGATAAAGTATCTTTCACTGCTAAACAATTATTTCCATGTAAGATGCAAAACCGTTCAACGGAACGTTGATGATTACCGTGTAGTGAAACCTGAGTCATTTAATATTAACTACGACTTATGACTACATACTTATATTGTATTTGTAGCTACAGCAACAGAGAACTGGTTAAACCAACATGTCACTGTTGCAGCTCTATGTACTTTGATGAGGATGGTGACCTAGCGCATGAATTCTACGAGGAAGTACAAATCAGTCGCAATACTCACAGAACCACCATGCGACGCAACTACGCTAACCTGAGACCAGAGGTATGGTAGTAATCATTATATGTGTTGAAATTATGTTCATTAGTTTTTTGTTGTTGAAAGTCTGTCATAGTGTGCACCTGTAATGTATCATTGCAACCTATTATCATAATGATCATACACTTGTATGGGTTCCATATCCAGTAGGATGTCCCTTTGATGCATGCAATTTGTTTCTAAAGCATCTTTTTAATACTCCCTTCTCATTTTAGAATATTTATTATTGACATTGTTTTTAATATAATTAATATATATTTTAATATATATATATGTTTTAATTAATATATTTATTTTTTATATGATTAATGATATTTTCATAAGTTATGATTGCATGTATGTGAAGCGCCTGAGAGCAATCTTGATTGATCAGCCGCTACATAAATACTTTTATTATTACCGATATTCTCAGTTCATTTAGCTCATCACGAATCAGGTTCATCGATGTTAAATCTGAATAGTTTAATTATATAATGTGCACAATCAGTTTAATAAAATAAAAGAGTGCATATTGCCGTAAAATCATTGAAAGAATTTATTTTGATAGTTAAATCGGGTAATTTGCAAGAGTGAATAGTCTTATGTTACAGTATATAGAGTCGGACCACTTTTTCCCTTTGATTTTTTATGAAGTGATTCTAAATCAAGATGAGGGAAAAAAATTATTGCAGAACGATTTTTACTATTAATATATATAATATATATATATATATATATATATATATATATATATATATATAATATTCATATATATTAAAAACATATATTTAAATTAAATATTGTACATGATATATGTTTATTTTGCATTGTGTAATTTGTATATGTAATGTTACATATTTAAGTAATTTATCTACATGAAAAACATTTACTGTTCCTATGATTAAATGTTTTATACAGTACATATGATGATACATTGTTAGTTTGCATTGACTAATTTGCATGCAATGATTTTTGGGAAAGTACAAATTGCTTTATCAATTATATTACAGCAGGGCAGTAGTCTTGTTATTGTGAAGTAACCACAAAGTATTCAAGCCATTATGTATTTACAATGACATTTTTTTAATGTTATTCCAGGGTGAAGTTGAACTGTCACATCCAAGACTTAGTGTCGACTTCCCCATCGTCATGTGTGAGGTGACAAGAAGCTGACACCCAGGACGGACAGACGGACAGACAGGGTGGTTAGAAGACTTCAATGAATGAAACATTATCCGTTGCCTGCATGTTCCAACTGAGACAGAGAATCAGTGCTAAAGGGGAGATACAAATATGTCAATATCCTATAGTACTCTTTCTGAAAACAGATATCTTTCCTAAGTGTACACAATATGTGTACAAAGTGTATACAATATGATGGAGGAAAACACTTACTGTCTTAATCTAATTTTTATGGCAGGCTTTATAGAATATAACAAGATTGTTATCCAAAGCAACAAGCTATAGACAGCAAGTTGACAAGAATGTACATGTCCGTGTGATTGACAAATATGTCCACATTGTCAGGTTAGGGTCATTTTATGTTGAGTTTTCACATAATAATCACTTATAATAGTATGATTTTCATTAGGATGATGCGAGTTCAGAGCTATCTATGCCTGTTCCCTCCATGCAGTTTAATTGACAATGTCAATTGTCATGTGACAAGATATTTTAGACTAGTAGTTTGGAGACAATGTTATATTAAAGGTGCTTAATAAGATTTTTTGCTAGTATCATTTCAAATTAATTTTGCGAAAAACCAAACCTACTTAGTATCCATTGCAACATGCATCTGTGCAACTTTTGGATGTAGTTTTTGTGAAATCATGAGACAAAGTATTAAATTAGTTAATGCTTGTTCAAGCATTAACTGAAGTGAAAATCAAAATGCTGAAAAATAAAAAAAAAATTTCCTTGGTAAAATTTCATGTCGTGATCGGCGAGAGGATGGAGGTCATGCCCATGATCAACATTGACCCACAGTGTTTACCATTTTGGACATCCACTATTTTTATATTTACCAGAGCTAACGACTAGTCAATTCTTTCGATGATTGAAAAAAATAGCAATTTTTATTATTAAAACAGGCTGCACACATTACTAGTCACATACTACATGTCTGGACATAAGAACTGGATTCGTGATGGGCTGAACAATTAGAGGAAGCAGCTTTAATGTGTCGCTCTGATTTATGAATGCTGCTTTTCTGTGGTTCATAAAGATACTGTTCTAATTGTAGGTATCTGAACCTTTCTGTTATATAATGTACAGGCTGTATAGTAATGTATGCAGCATTCATTGATGCGTGAAAGTTATGTGGTATATAATTATTGTAAAAATTAATTGTTTCAAAGTTGTGTGTTTTGTGTAGCTGGGGCAAGTGTATTTGATGATACACATGTAGTGCATCCAGGGATAGTGCATCAAGAGGTAGTGCTTCAATAGTGCATCCCTACATTCATCAGTCCTCTTCACAGTTGTTTAAGTTCATGATAACTTCATATCACATATTCAATCCGGTCTGTACAGGTTCCATTTGTACTTGTTGTCGGTTGTGTTGTGTTGCACAACTTAAATCAATGTGACAATTGTATTAAATATTGTGGAAAACTATCAAACTCTTGACTTCTGTATAAAATGACCCAACATGCAACACAGTAATCAATTTAGCAACAACGCTTTATTCGATTTCTTGACTAGCATTTGTAATTTTACATGTTCTCCAGTACCTCCAATTCTTCATTTGTCATAATTATGTGAATCTTGTGAGCAACTGATCCAGTAACTAACCCCAGGGCCACAACAGTGCTTTTTATTGGTTTAATTGCTGACATTTAAGACTTATAAAAGTAACTTCAACGACTTTCATATTTTATAATGAAACAATGTTTTAAAATGAAAAAAGGAACCAAATTAGTACGAACCTTGCTTTAAGGTCACCTCAGTAATACAGCCACTGTGCCAGGTTACCCTGGGACAGTCCGAAACTATTTCCATAACAGTAAAGAATAGGACATCAGTCCCACTAATACAGTCACCTCGCTATTCACGTCACTTTGGTCCAGTCTTGTGGTGATCTTAATATCGAGGTTCAACTGTGATTGTTTTTACACCAACTTCTCATTGCAAACCAAAAGTCACTGTTGCAGCCTGAACAACATAATTGATACACCACTTATTTAATACAGTAATAACAGTCAAAACTTATCAAAAGAAACAAGATGAATCTGGCCTGAATAAGATATTTAATAAACGAGGCTGTTCTAATTAAAAACTACATTAACAGTATAAACCACAACAAAATGTGCAGCACCAGTAAATCTTAGTGTTTACTATTTTATGAAGATGCAATTGAAACAACACAAAACATACCTCCACGTGTAAGTTCTAGACATTTATTTGTGCACAAAGTTGATCAAGTGTGACCTGGTATTTTTAACTAACACATCAAATCAACATTCTCCCCATGACAAATATTTCTTCCACAAACTGGTTTCTTGTATTTAAACTCTCCTACACCATATGGTACAATCAATGATGACTTCAAAAGTACTGTTTCACTGTGCAGTTTAAATAGAGGGCCTGAGGCTGAGCTATGTGCAATTACAAAATAGCTATTTATAAAGTGCTCCATTCTGGCACAGCAAACAATGTATTTACAGAATGATTCACTCGTAGACAAAAATACAAACTTCTCATGAAGTGTATATGAAACACGTTGGTGAATCTATACACAGGAAACAACAGTTGTGACTCCACAACTGTTCCAGTTGGCACAGCCATGTTCATGCTTTCCATCTGCCACCGATTCCTTTTCAATTATGTCTCATCCTTGCCACCAGGGGCTTCCGACTACATCAGTGCCACTGGCAGATCGAACTGCTGAAACGCTGATTTTTCAGTTGCCATCTTCACCAATAATATTTCTCGCTCAGATTTACGGGACTCGCATACGGGAACTTAACTTTAGTGGGTAGTGGACCCGTCATCGCTGGTTGGACGGGTAATGATGGGTATTTCGTGGGAATGGTCTTTGAAGTTTGGGTGTGGCGCTTTCCCGAAACACGTTGACCAAGACAGCAAGTGGAAATTCAAATGATTCAGAGTACACACACAGTTGGCGTGGGATAAACTGACAAATTCACATTTCAACAGGTCAATCTGCCAGGGGTACTGTAGTACTACTACCACCCCTGGCTAGCGAGGATGATCTATCTTCTGTTGCGGCAGTGCTATGTGTATCAACCATTTCACATGTCACTGCCGAGTCAATAATTTACTGTCTTCTTAGCTACTGTACATGTACAACCACTCCGCTATGTCCAGCTTCTACAATGGACACCTTCGGCTATACAAACACCGGTTGTCGTTTACCATCACTCGGGGATTCTGCTTCGAGGTGTTTGAGTCGCTGTTTCATCTGCAGCTTCAGTAAGTGGTACTTTGCCTTCACTTGCTCTGCGTATTCCGCCTCCTCTCGGTCTAGAATCTTCAGGAAGTTCTCCAGCTCCGGCAAGCTGAACGCTTCCCACTGCACAAACACGACAAAAACAAGAGTATATCAGCAGTGTGCTTTGGTCTAAGTGGCCGTTAACAAAGGTCAGCACTTACTTATTCGTACAAAGCGTACTAAAGGGGCGGTGGGGTCAAAGGCAGCATACTAATTTTTTTTAATGTTGGTCGCATGCGAAATATGACCACTGTTGCATCATGCAATGCCACACAGTGAACTGTTACAGAACTACTATTGTTTTAAATCGCATAACCGGTCACTGCACGGCACTGTAATACAACAACATCTTGGAAATTCACAACTTTGTGGTAAAAAATTACCAAGAGTTGTTAGAAAAACACAAAACTTGGACATAAATGTTTAATTTACTATTATGTCCTATATGCGTGCACTGTGTCATAGCATTGTTACATCAATATGTCCTATATGCGTGCACTGTGTCATAGCATTGTTACATCAATATGTCCTATATGCGTGCACTGTGTCATAGCATTGTTACATCAATATGTCCTATATGCGTGCACTGTGTCATAGCATTGTTACATCAATATGTCCTATATGCGTGCACTGTGTCATAGCATTGTTACATCAATATGTCCTATATGCGTGCACTGTGTCATAGCATTGTTACATCAATATGTCCTATATGCGTGCACTGTGTCATAGCATTGTTACATCAATATGTCCTATATGCGTGCACTGTGTCATAGCATTGTTACATCAATATGTCCTATATGCGTGCACTGTGTCATAGCATTGTTACATCGATATGTCCTATATGCATGCACTGTGTCATAGCATTGTTACATCAATATGTCCTATATGCGTGCACTGTGTCATAGCATTGTTACATCAATATGTCCTATATGCATCCACTGTGTCATAGCATTGTTACATCGATATATTTTTCAATCTGGAAAATTATCAACATTTTAAAGTGCTAATTTGGGGCTGGGCCGGAGAATTAGTACGTTTTGTACCAATAGGTAAATGTCGACAGTTGTAAATGGCCCCTAACATTTATAATATAGATATTCAGAAGTAAAAGCATAGGGATATTCTAACAAACAATAGGAATATTTAGCATTGTTCCAGGTGGCACCATCTACTGACTCGAGTTAACACAAATTCACAACTCCAAATCTCCGCAATTATTATGAAAATATAGGAATTTTGTGAAAACATAGGAATTGCAATTAAAATATAGAAACGCTGGGCATCATGTATTAGTGACAAGTCACTACTGCCACATGGGTTATTTTCTTTCATATTAAATATGTCGGCATCCCATATGAAATCAGGCGTCAAAAGATGAACATGAATAAATCGAATCCAGAACAAAATCCAAATGAACCACAATTTCCAAGTATAAGTACGGTAAAGACCAACCGAAATCTAAAGTTCAGGCTGTGAGCAATATTTACAATTAGTTACTGAAAAACCCACTAGGTGTGGTAACTGTTTTGACCCAATAACTGTTTTGATTAAATTCATCGATGTTATGTTCATCTTTTGACAAGAATTTGCAAGCTTTTCAGCCTTTTGATTTCTTAAAGATTATTTATATGCAAATTTCATTAGATTATATTGTACAATCGTATGTAAATCACTTAATCAAACCGAAACTCCTGAAAATCAATGAAAACAATTGTAAAATCAAATATAACAAAAGCAGGAGTTTTATCAAGTGGGAGATCAGGAAGATGTTTGAAAAATTACTAAGCAGCGGGAGATCTGCCAGCATATAGGGAGAATGTCTGCTCGCTGGGAAGGTCTGCTCGCACCGTGACCACTTACAATGATCTCCCCTGTGTCGTTCTCCTGCAGCACAAACATGTGCGTGTCCAGTCCTTTGGCCGTCCAGCCGAGACACTGCGGCAGGGGACACTTGTCATCCGCCAGTCTCTGCATCGTCACTGCAACAGGACACACTATGTGATGTTGCAGTGTGAATGGGGCAGGTGGATGTGATGTAGCAGTGTGAATGGGCAGGTGGATGTGATGTAGCAGAGTGAATGGGGCAGGGTGGATGTGATGTAGCAGAGTGAATGGGGCAGGTGGATGTGATGTAGCAGAGTGAATGGGGCGGGTGGATGTGATGTAGCAGTGTGAATGGGGCGGGTGGATGTGATGTAGCAGAGTGAATGGGGCGGGTGGATGTGATGTAGAAGTGTGAATGGGGCAGGTGGATGTGATGTAGCAGCGTGAATGGAGCAGGTGGATGTGATGTAGCAGTGTGAATGGGGCAGGTGGATGTGATGTAGCAGTGTGAGTGGAGCAGGTGGATGTGATGTAGCAGTGTGAGTGGGGCAGGTGGATGTGATGTAGCAGTGTGAGTGGGGCGGGTGGATGTGATGTAGCCGTGTGAATGGAGCGGGTGAATGTGATGTAGCAGTGTGAATGGGGCAGGTGGATGTGATGTAGCAGTGTGAATGGGGCAGGTGGATGTGATGTAGCTGTGTGAATGAGGCGGGTGGATGTGATGTAGTGTGAGTGGAGAGGGTGGATGTGATGTAGCAGTGTGAATGAGCGGGTGGATGTGATGTAGCAGAGTGAATGGGGCGGGTGAATGAGACGTAGCAGTGTGAATGGGGTGTATGGATGAGATGTAGCCGTGTGAATGGGGTGTGTGGATGAGATGTAGCAGTGTGAATGGGGTGTGTGGATGAGATGTAGCAGTGTGAATGGGGTGTGTGGATGAGATGTAGCAGTGTGAATGGGGCGGGTGAATGAGATGTAGCAGTGTGAATGGGGCGGGTTAATGAGATGTAGCAGTGTGAATGGGGTGTGTGAATGAGATGTAGCAGTGTGAATGGGGTGGGCAGTTGTCTGGGGTGTCATACCTTTGCCGTCCTTGTCCACCTTCTCATAGAGGGCAAACTTGCGAGGGTTGTCAGTGATCTTGTACTTGGCGAGCAGGGCACAGATCACCTGTTCCGTTGTTGTCCCACTGCAACATCAGGCTATGCTGACATACTCTGTTCAACTCTTTCATATGCTGCATGATCAAGCAATTATTTTCTTCTAAGTACATGTGCTTCCTTCCACCCCATCAGTTCACCCGCCTACCATGCAAGCCACTTCCTGTATACCCTCCCTTCACTTCTCTTTTCCGTCCTCCCATTGTCTTTCTTCTCTCTCTCTCCCATCCCTCCCTCCCTCCTTCCCTCCCTCTCCCTTCCTCCCTTTGCCTTCATCTCCCGATCTCTTTCTCTCTCTCTGCATCTCATTCCCTGTCCTCAATTGTTCTACTCCTCTGTATATGCCCATGTATGTGTGCATGCATGTGTGCTTACACACACACATACACACACCAACCTGAGGCATTAATTTCCAAACTCCCATCACCTCCAATGTCAGTTTCCTAAAGCCCTACAAATCTCCCATATTTGTGTAACAAACTCACACTTCCAATGCTAATTTCACAAACTCCCAATGCCACCAACATTCATTCCAAAACAACTGTTTATTTCCCAACCCCCAGCCAGTGCTCACCTGCTGATATTCACTTCCCAACCCCCGCCAGTGCTCACCTGCTGATGTGCACCACCTTTGTGGTGTTCTTGGGCAGATAGAAGGAGGTGATGTGTTCCTCCTCTTCACCCTCGTCCTCGTGAGTGAGGACCTCGTAGAAGGAGGGTGGCCGCCCCGACACCGACATGTTGATTGGCCGGATCAGGTTCAAGTGCACCCGGATAAATCCCTGGAATGTCTCCGATTGTGGGTCCTGGTGGAAAACGACAATCGTAACAGCAATTTTTATGTGTGTGACATTTAACACGAGGCTGTATGTGTAATACTGCATTATGGGTAAATGGGTCACAGTGGCTCCGTGGTAGAGCGCTGGACTGTCAATCAAGAAGACCAGGGTCCAAGTCCACTGGCTGCTTTTTAAAAAATTGGGAAATTTTGTTCCCCCCAATTTGCCTGTGTCTTTTGGAGGAGACATTAAAAGCTGTTGGTCCCTTCTACCTGGTGTCTGTGCCAGAGAAAATCAAAGACCCCAAACATGGAAATGGAAAAAACCTGTCATGGGCTCACAGAGCCAATGGTCTCGACCTACAAAAACCCACCAGGGCACTGCATTACCTGCTGCCAAGAAACATGCTCTGATACTGAAGTAAGCGCTAATGAGCCCCTTGTCTAAGCAGACACTGGCGCTATATAAGACCACACGTTATTATTGTATTATTATTACAGATGTAGTAGGAAATAATAAACAAATTTCATACGTAGACCCACTATTTAGTTGTAATGTCAGCACATACCAATGTCATAATGAGTCCATGGTGGTTGTTGTTGAAGGCCTGTATGTGGCACCGCAGTTCTTCTCGTGACAGGGCGGCACTGTCGTGGCCTGCACCACGCGCCGCTGCTGCCACTGCCTGCAGTGTGCTGTTGCCGGTGTGATAGCCTGAGTCAGCATCATCCTGTAGGCAAAGTCTTAGTCAATATCATCATGCAGGCAAAGTCTTAGTCAATATCATCATGTTGGAAAAGTCTTAGTCAGCATCATCCTGTAGACAAAGTCTTAGTCAACATCATTGTGTAGGCAAAGTCTTAGTCAGTATCACCATCTAGGCAAAGTCTTAGTCAATATCATCCTGTAGATAAAGTCTTAGTCAATATCATCATGTAGGCAAAGTCTTAGTCAATATCATCATATAGGCAAAGTCTTAGTCATCCTGTAGACAAAGTCTTAGTCAATATCATCATGTTGGAAAAGTCTTAGTTGATATATTTTTATAGAGGCAAAGTCTTAGTCAACATCATCCTGTAGGCAAAGTGTCAATCAACAGTATCCTTATATTAAGCAGTTCATTAAGAGATAGTGAGATGTAGGCTGAAGTAAAACAGTGACAGGTGACACAAGTTAAATTTGTTTTATTATTAAGACATTAATAAGTTTACTGATATGAGTGAATAGGGGTAAACATTATTATAAAGGAAAATGAGCACCAGGATCACCTTCATGTAAAACACTTTCACATTGAGGTGAAGTGTAAAGCGCTTTGAGCAGTCCTATGGACCGGATACCGCGCTATATAAGAACATACCTTTACCTTTTTTACCTTTGGTTAAAGAAAGCAAGCACATAAAAAGCACTTTGGCATAATAATAAGTTTATAAGTTGACGTTGGTATTTCACTTATACATTATCTACACAAAACATTCTCTCTTAAACAAAATATTAATTTGGCACAATACAATGTGTATATATATAATATTTTCTTCTTTTATCTATTTATTTTTTCTATGGACATACTTGTCTGAAATAGAACCTTATTATTATTTTGCTATATTTCATTACAAACTGGTACATTTTCCCCTTCCAAACTTGGCTCTTTCAATTCTCCCTCCAGCCTTTACTCTCTCTTTATTGGAAGTTCAAAACCATTTGTAAAGCAGTACTATAGTGCCGTCCAACAGCCTACAGCTACTGTAGACTATAACAAGGTCTGACAAGGAACAGAAAAGGCGAACAATACCTCGTTAACATTTATTTAGTCTGGCTGACATGAAGTTCTCATGCTAATGCGCTGATAACGCTGCAGTTTTTTTCAATAGCAGACTCAAATTATTGCCATGACATTAACATTTATTGTATCACAAAAAAACCAGCTATTCTCCAAATTATACAATTTTATGGGGTCTAAACAATTTTGAATTAATCAAATTAAGATGCAAAACGAATGAATTACAACATTAAATATGCAAGAGACTGTTACATTGGTCATTAATATAATTAGAAGCATTTGTGCAGAAATGGCCCAAGATCGCACAGTAGTATCAACACTAGTCACTCACCATAGTCATTTCACAAACTGTCAATGTTTTTTTGGTTGGAATTGGAAACATTGAGAGTAGGTCTGGATTAGCCACATAAATTCGGCTACATGGGTATGTGAATGTTCGAAACTGTTGATTCACTTATCTTGACCAGAAAGTCATTTATCTATGGCCAGTCAGTGGTACGTGTAGTGTCAGACTGAACAGAATCACAACACTACAAAACACATGTCAGTAAGTGTTACGTGTAGTGTCAAACTGAACAGAATCACAACACTACAAAACACATAAGCCTGTCAGTGTTATGTGCAGTGTTAGACTGAACATAATCACAACACTAAAAACACATAAGCCTTCAGTGGTATGTGTAGTGCCAGGCTGAACATAATCACAACACTACAAAACACATAAGCCTTCAGTGGTATGTGTAGTGTCAGACTGAACAGAATCACAACACTACAAAACACATAAGTCAATAAGTGTTACGTGTAGTGTCAGACTGAATAGAATCACAACACTACAAAACACATAAGCCTGTCAGTGTTATGTGCAGTGTCAGACTGAACATAATCACAACACTAAAAACCACACACATCAGTCAATGTCATCTGTAGTATCAGACCGAATAGAATCACAAAACTACAAAACACATAGGTAAAACTGTTATTAATACAGTTAGTTGTGAACCAACAAAACCATGATTTGCATATAAATTATCAATACAAATCAGGGTTCTTGTTTTAACAGTTCAAAGCCTATGATCATGAAAGGTACATCAAGTAGTCAACATCAGATGATCCAAGCACAGCTCGACAAGAGGTCAGACTGATGAAATTTCCTGGTACCAAGTATATAACAGGGACAGGTTATTAATTTACTTCTGGGTTCATGACATACGAATAAAGTGCCAGTGGTTTTCACAAAGAACCCCCTTCTAAACATTTTCTGCTTCATGGAAAATTATTTCTGACTCATATTTAGGACTGCGACACTTATGCTGTGCCCAGATTAAAATTTCTAGTGACTGGCTGGCTGTATATGCACATGTTAGTGATGGAATGATCCCTGGTGGACGAATCCAGTTTGTTTGGGTGACAAATGACATTTTCCATGTTGATTTTTTTGAAAACAAAATTGTAGGATTTGATGAAAACCCTACTGAAGGGCAGTGAGAAGACATCATTCAAAGTGTAATTTTTTTTATTAAAACTGGAACGTAATTTAGTGCACTTTTAGCATTGCATAAATGGGAAAATCGACAAGTGTAATGTCCCCATATACGCACACTAATTCTTTTGATGTCAGTATAAAGTAATAGGGAGACTGATTCGTTATTTTACTAGATGTCAACATCAGATCCAGGTGACCGTCTTGAAAGTAGATATAGTGGAGCATACTTGGTAATATCAGGTGTTTTAGACAATAGATAAATATGTGACCCATGCTGCCCTAATCGACCAAATGTCGCATTTGACAATTTTGAATTGTTTAGTTTGTCAGATGCAGCTTTAAAAGAACTTCAAAATTACACATAGCTTATCACTGTGCGATACTAATGTCAATCACAACCGCATGTTTCTTGTAGGCTCTATGTCACAATCTGATTGCATTACCAAGAAAATCAAGAAAATCGTCAGGCACATCGGTAAAAAAAACTCATCATTTTCGACCTGATAATTATCCTTTTCGCTGCCACTTTCACTTATTGAAATAATTGCTAAATCCACTACCAAACTCCCCAAACTGCACCATTTTGAATTAAAATTCTCCTTAACAACAAACTATTTTGTGAAAATACAGACAGAAGGAACCTCGTGATTGGCTTAAAACACAACCACAAGAGAGAACAGTATTAATTTGATTAGTGCAATATAATGAAAATATACATTTTCAGCCAATCGACAATATCGTATGTAAAATTTTGAAATGTGATATTTGGTCAATTAGGACAGCTGGGAACACATATGGTGAAATAGAAGCACAGAATGAAGAAATAGTATTGTGAGATGAACCAATACCCTCTTCCGACGCCGACCTTTCTTCATCTAGAAAACACAAAACCCAACAATGTTATATTCCCATCACCACTAAACCTGTGAAAAGATTAGCTTACCGTAATTTTCTGTGTCTAATACGCCCTCCAGTATAATACGCACCCTGATTTTTTGCTCAAATCTGACAGAATTTCTATATTAAAATCTATAATACGCACCATAACTATTTAACATCAATCCCCGATTTCCATGCTTCTGATAGTTTGGTTGAAGCGCAGTTTAGAGTGTTACGTTGTCACAGCCATCATCATTGGCTCGTCTCTATAGCGTGGTTTAAAGTGTTACTCTATCACAGCTATCATCATTGGCTCATCTCTATAGCGTGGTTTAAAGTGTTACACTGTCACAGCTATCATCATTGGCTCGTCTCTATAGCGTGGTTTAGAGTGTTACACTGTCACAGCCATCATCATTGGCTCATCTCTATAGCGTGGTTTAAAGTGTTACACTGTCACAGCCATCATCATTGGCTCGTCTCTATAGCGTGGTTTAAAGTGTTACACTGTCACAGCTATCATCATTGGCTCATCATCTCTATAGCTTGCACTATAGCTTGCCTATTGCACAACTTAAGTACCACGCTTGATACAAACACATCTAGCTAATTTGTGTAACCTTGAAAAGTTATTGTTTTTTGTTATCTGCCAGTTTCAGATCATTGGCCCTAGATATCTTGTGGAATTCCAACTGCGAAATTGTTTTACATTTTTTTTACCATGTATAATATGCGCCTGGACTTTTAAGTGAAAATTAAAAACAAAAAATGCACATTATACAGTACACGGAAAATTATGATAGACTGAAGCGCATACTCAACAATAGTCTAACCAGAATGCTAACAGACATGATAACGAACAATTATTTACTATTAACTGAAGGAGTAGAGATCTCTGGAAGACATTGATTAGTCTGCAAATATATGAAACCTTCAATTTAATTTTGATATACCCTGAATGACACTCTCAAAATATTCATCCATACTTAACATTTTATATTATTAATCAGGGATGATAATTTCTTTGTGACACCTGCTAAGTTCACAACATTACTGATACGAGTTTGCTAAGTTTCAATATATTAAAGGATATTATTAATATCTAGGCATGTTTGCAGATGATGTGGATATATTAAACAACTAATAATAGTAACTACAAAAAAATTATTAATGGGACACATTTCAGCAATCACACCGGGAAGGTTCATCAAAAGTAACTAGCAATTTTCTATGGAATAGAATGTAATCATTTAACGTCATGCTTCTTTTCTCATATCAATCATGCACGAGACTTTTACACGTAATTTATTTTCTAGCCCGCCAAATGAAAGATCAAAATCGACGCTAACATGGCATTTTGTTACTGTAGTACAGTTCTTTTGAATACATCAAAAATAAAGCAACATTTAGTACTAAATCTTGGTTCCAGTAACACGTACGTTCCTGTACAAAATTCACATATTAGCATAACATATTAGCATAACATAACTGTACTGGAAGACTTCAGGACTAGAGCAAGGTAGCTTGACTGAACGACAATCAGATGTTGTTTTACAATATATTTTGGACTGGAAATGAGAAGTTAATATTAGACAACTGTCAAGCATCACTCAAACAAACAGCAAACTATGATGATGATTTCCACATATGTTGGTCATTTAGAAGTGCTAAAAATACAAGGAGTTGGTGGTGGTAGGAATCGTATGTTTATAAATGGGAAAATGAATGTGAAACGACTAAAAACAAGAACACTGCAGCGTCCATGCATCAGTATACGTGCACATATGTTATCTTCACGCACGTGCCTCATATTACATGCACAATTATTGTGTTGATTTCGAAATACTGCACATACACATGGGTGTTTTAAATATGTGAAAAGCTATGGAAGAAAATGTGTTTTGTCTATTGTGAAAAACACTAGCACAATCGGCAAGATTGAGAAGATTTGTCTTTAACACATCAAGGGTAAGAGGGTCGATAACTTCTAATACTGGATGTTGTTAGCAATTTGTGGTGAATAAACCCCCACAAAATAATCAAATATACAAAATAACAATAACTTATTCATATATCTGCACATTTAGCTGCTAATTTTAATATGGCTCAAAGCAAACTGGATGTAAGGCTGTTTGACTGTTTTGTGTGGCAAACAGACTTATTCACCAACTAGGGGAGAAAGAGGATAAGTAGACAATGGGGTAAAATAGGTAAATAACACAACAGGACTATGAACATTAAATTGACAAACAAATCCCAATTGTGGGAAAGAAATGAATAAAGACAACAACGAGAACAAAACTTGTTACAGTGTTAGATTAGTGAATAAGATGCACAAACAAGGAAACATTGTGAAGAATAGTGACTCTGTTAGTTTCATACAACTCTTACCACCTGTGGTTTCTCAGTCATTAGTGACGTGTCACTATGATTGCGTGAAATTCTTTCGGTGCTTTCAGAAGGCAAACAATGTTCGCAGTCTAGTGTCACCAGAGGGCGACACTTATGATGACAAGTGTACTGACAATCTGAAGCAAAAGAAGGTGACAGCGGCGAGTTTAATTACTAGAACGTAATCGGCCAATAATACCAACCTCGTTGTAGATCTCGGTTGACCGTGGGCGACGCCATCTGGTGTAGAATCCTGGTCGACTGGAAGCATCTGAAAAATCTGCACTTCGTCGCTTCGAGAGATAGTTCTTCCGGTCGACGCCCGCTCGGTTCCTCCGTAACATCGGCCGTTCACCCAGCAGCAGTGGCCCCTGGTGGCGGCTGATGCTAGCATTACCAAACAACCAATCAGAGAACATGTCCCGTGCTCGTCGTCTCCGCCGCACCGACGCCGAGTCGCCACCAAGGTTATCAAGGTCATCTAGAAGGTCGGCAAACAGTTTATCACTTCGGTCACGCAAATGACTAAATTGTGAATATGAAGAAGCATCCCTGGCACTGTCTGCCTCACTGTTTCCATGGTGATCACGTGGCAGTCTTCCCGACAACGGTGAGGAGGAAAACGAACTGTCTTTGGCTGAACATGGAGATGATGAATGCCGCCTGGAACTACATTTTGTTGGGGTGTGTTCATTACTAAGGCAATGGCTGTGTCCTGTTTGAGTATGGGTTGAGGTAAAACTAGAACTGTTTACCCGGAGATCGGTAGCCTCATTTTCAAATTCCTCAACGACCCTGTCGAAGCTCGCCCACCGACTGTTTTGTGAGAGTGAGGCTGAAGTTCTAGATTGTGGAGAAAACAGTAACTCGCTGAAAACACGATCAAATTCGTCCACCTCGTCTCGTAGAAACGACTTTGGCCGGTCGCCATGGTGACGGGTCTCCCCCTGATGGTCGCTAGCTGCAGACAGATTTGATTCGCCTGCAACATAATAATTACACTACTTGTCCATGACCTCATATACAACCTAGCAGTGACTATCATAACCCCATCTGGTGGCTGGAATAGGCGATACTTGGCAGATAATACAAAACGGGAGCCAGTGAGCTTGAATCTGAAGTCCAGCGTACTGACATTTTATAAATGATTGTTCCTTTTTAACTGAAGCACTTTCAATAAATTATTGTGAACTATCTGTTAGCAGAACATCATGGTCACTCGGTTATAAGACCTATTCACTATTAAGACCATCATGGTCACTCGGTTATAAGACCTATTCACTATTAAGACCATCATGGTCACTCGGTTATAAGACCTATTCACTATTAAGACCATCATGGTCACTCGGTTATAAGACCTATTCACTATTAAGACCATCATGGTCACTCGGTTATAAGACCTATTCACTATTAAGACCATCATGGTCACTCGGTTATAAGACCTATTCACTATTAAGACCACTGTACGATACTACATCAATCTGTCTATGTCCATTATAACAAAGCTCCACTATGAAGACCAAGTGTACACCAAACACGTACAGCCACACCTGGTTTATGTGTATCACAAACATCTCCTTTTAACAACCACTACACCTAATTACCCCACCCTCTATCTGTGGAAATCTACCACATCCACCTCACTTTAATTTAATAATGGTTTTTATTATAACAATTAAATGTTATAGAATTCTGACCCATTCTACATCCTTCTCTACAATCAAAACTCAGTGCCAGGCAGAATAAAGCTGCATTCACTGCACAAAGACTATTCATCCACATATTAATTAATAATGTATTGCCCAAAGTCACTTTTAGTGTGTCTACGTACATACGCACCAGATTTAACAAAATTGCCATCCAAGGCAAAACACCCATATGGCAAGTGGACAAGGAAGCCATTGGCTTATCGAGAGTCCAAAAATGTTTCACCTGTTTCATCAATTTTTTTAAACATATTCACGACGCTAGCATTTACACAATCTGTAGATAATCTGTTCCATTCATTCATCGTCCTCTGTGAGAATATGTACTTTCGGATATCTAAACTACACTGACCCATATGTACATACATACATACGTATGGGTCAGTGCAGATTGGATATCAGAACGTATGTACATATATCTTACCATATCAAAATGCCCCAACTGCTTTGAAAACTTGGAACACTTCCAGCCTATTTATATGCTGAGACAAGGCGCTAGACTTCTAGGCACCCCCAGACCCCAGTTTCACTGCATGTTTTATACACCCATTAAAAACTACTACCGCGTGAAGCAACTGTTAGTTAACATGACTGTTACAACTGCTCAACAGTGAGAGGAGCTGTCAGTGAGAGTTCATACAACATGGGAGTAACGCTAGATGTGGACAGGAGGCAAGATTCTCTTACTGGCCTACATCTTGTATAAATACACTCTAGCTACACTTAGTTCCTGCTGGTCACCCCCTTCCCCTCCCCCCCTCCCCCTCCCCCCATTACTAAGCTCATCATTCATGTGGATAACACTAAAACGTTGCCAGAAACCGATTGACATAGATCTCCAGCTGACTGTTTTATGTCTGGGTTTCAGGTGTTGGTGTCAGGTAGCTAGCTGTTAACTGGACTAATGGTCATTACAAGCTGTACTTCCATGGGTCAGTGGAGATGCAGTCTTGACTATGTTAAGTGGACATCCTATGCTGGACTGAGGGTGGTCAGAGTTGACCAAACATTTTGTCTGGACTGCTGTTTAAATCCACCACATCTACAGAAACATGAATAGAGTGTTGGAGAGATCAATAAAGTGTTGGAGAGATCAAAAAGAAGTGTTTGATAGATCAACAAAGTGTTCAAGAGATCAATAAGAAGTGTTGGAGAGATTAATAAGCCATGTTGCAGAGATCAATAAGAAGTATTGAGTAGATTGATAAGAAGTGTTACAGATATCAATAAGAAGTGTTATATAGATCAATATGAAGTGTTGGAGATATTGATAAAAAATGGAGAGATCAATAAGAAGTGTTGGAGAGATTAATAAGACATGCTGCAGAGATCAATAAGAAGTGTTGGTGAGATCAATAAGAAGTGTTGGAGAGATTTATAAGAAGTGTTAGCGAGACCAATAAAATGTCGGAGAAGAGATCTAGAAGTGTTGGACAGATCAATAAGAAGAGTTCGAGAGATCAATAAGAAATGTTCGACAGATCAGCCCTCACAGACTTCATGTGACCAAGTGAATGATAGCAGAAAACCCCACAACCCTCGTTACATATTTAGCTAACAACTGACAAAACATTTCTACAGGATAACATGATAAATAGCACGTTTTCCAACAGTGAGTTACAGGACTGAAATGTTAAAATATACAATTTAAAAAACCCTCATTATAGCTACATTATTTAATCACCTACACTCCACCCGGATACAAAACTAATTGTGGCCTGTTCCCATCTTTGAGTAAAGAATACACCTGTCAGTGTACTGTGTAACCCTACCCCATGACATATTTAATGAGAGATTGCACTGGGTGATTGACAGATGGGGGGTTATGTCAACATTACCCAGCTTGACACAGCTGGAACAATTGACAGACACACCTGGTTCACAGGAGGGACACACCTGGTTCAGAGGGAGACACACCTGGTTCATGTGGTCAACACACCTGGTTCTCGTGGGCAACATCTACAGTAAATGTACTGATTATGTAAATATGTCACTTACTGTTGCCCATGTTTGAATGTGTCACTTACTACTCCTCATGCTTGAATGTGTCACTTACTGTTCCTTATGTTTGAATGTGTCACTTACTGTTCCTCATACTTGAATGTATCACTTACTGTTCCTCGTGTTTAAATGTTGTCACTTACTGTTTCTCATACTTGAATGTGTCACTTACTGTTCCTCATGACTCAATGTGTCACTTACTGTTCCTCACACTCCAGATCTGTTGTTTACTGTTCCTCATGTTTGAATGTGTCACTTACTGTTCTTCATGCTTGAATATGTCACTTACTGTTCCTCATGTTTGAATTTGTCACTTACTGTTCCTCAAGCCTGAATGTGTCACTTACTGTTCCTCATGTTTGAAAGTGTAACTTACTGTTCCTCATGTTTGAATGTGTCACTTACTGTTCCTCATGCTTGAATGTGTCACTTACTGTTCCTCATGCTTGAATGTGTCACTTACTGTTCCTCACGCTCCAAATCTGTCACTTACTGTTCTTCATGTTTGAATGTATCACTCATAGGTCCTCATGTTGTGTACTGATTTAATCAGTATTGGAATATTCTCTCTATAATATCTTCACACAATCCATGACACAGCCAGTCATACAGGCTCCAATGGAGGCTGCAAGTCCTTGGACCTACAGACTCTTCTCTGCTATGGGCTGTGTCCACTATAGACTGCCCAGTGCAGACTATGTCCACTACAGACTGCCCACTGGTGCAGGACTAGTAGTAAGCCTACTGAGCCATGCTACACCCTGAGACAAGAGCCTAAAGTGAGCCTGCAGCATGATGTATGATTGGAGGCTGGAGACTCACACAGTTGTCTAGCCATTGACGGCAGAACTGGGAATATCATAAGCAACCAGTGCTCAGCCTCTACTGGTCCTGGGCTAGTTGGGAGCAACTCCCTGTCAGCACAGTCTACCTTCCAGGGCTAGGTGAGACTTAGGGGTCTGCTCAAAGAATATATGTTCACTTTTAACTACTGTGTTTTCATCCAAGAGGTTGGCGCTGCTGTCAGTGACTGCAGTGGCAGCATTATTCCTTCTAAGCACGTTGATGTGCGCATCAGTGAGTTTGAGTTTCCTTTCAAGTATGGTACAATAACTGAACTATCCACATCTGAATTACTTCCATCTACACAGTACTAAAAAAACCTTAAGTCTATCTTATTATCCAGGTAAATGGACTGTGACTACAAAAAATAAACTTGGTTAGACTTACAGTTGTTATGAACCTATTTAATACCTTCTCCACTGTGTTCTCCTCAGAGTGAATACTGATAAGACGTACCTTAGAAGGATTTCATGTAAACTGAACACTTTATCTTTATTGCCAGCAGTGCTTTACACAGCAATGTGCTAAAGTGCAGGTTATGTACACGGACTAAACCACTTCAGTCAATAATAATAACCTTTCTTTCTGGAATGTTCCAAATAAGTCAGGAACTACTGTCATCAGTAGATAATCACCTTGTGGATTCAAGGGCAAGGTCTAAGTATACATCAAATTAATTTATTTAACGTCTATGGAATATAAAATAATTACTATGAATTTCCACTAGGTGCTCATGTCCATTGCGAAACAAAACCAGTATTAGATGGGCACCTGATTAGATGTATTTCCCTTTCCATTTTTATACACAGAAGTGCAACAACACTATTTACTTACTGTTAGTGTTTACATAAATATAAACTTATATAAGTCCACACATTTGGAGAAGGGTAATAGCAACAAGAGTATCAAATAACAGCACACATGTAAAATGTTAAACATAACATACCAGTTATTAACCAAATTTGTTATGTTATCAAACAAATTATTAGTAACACAATAAGGTTTGAGTGTATTCACACAGACAAACATTTGGACACAGCAGTACTTAAACAAACCCATTTTAAATCACTAAAGTGTTGAACGAATAAACAAGGCTACTGAAAAATCCAACCTGCAAAATGTCCATGTTCCATATCATAGACACCAAAGTAAGTCTTCTGATACAGCCCCTAAGTCTACTAATACCCAATACATAACCAGCTTGGTTTTTAATAGACACATTATACAGATGCTGTGTCTAAACATACACATCTTCCTATCCTCCTCCCCCCCACACACACAGTTAAAACACCCCAAAGTTTACTGGATCACACATAAAGGATGTTTGCCTTCCATAATTACCTCAACTTATCTGTATTCCCAAAAGACTCCCCTCCCACCAGCACAACCCTAGGGACACCGGTCAATCCCTTGTGCACATTGGGAAAGACTGGGGGACAGGCATGCTGTCCCCAGCCCTGTCTACACCAACAACTAGCCTTATATATAGCCTTGATTAGTTGCCCATGCCTTTATCACTCTAGATAAAGGCAGTTATGTAATGTATAAGTGTCTCTTGATAACAGACCAGAATGTGACTGGTAAATGTCTAAGTAGTCTGGCATTGAGTGTGCCATACACATACATCAGTTTCTAACATGTTGGTGAAGACTTTTTCATTTGCCAACTCAATGTAGTCATGATGTGTATGTTCTCCACCATCAGTTGGCAACACTTTTAGTGGACATCTGGCATCTGAAAAATCAGTCGGCCGATGGGTTGTTGCTAACTATTTGTCAGCAGATGTATGTATATGGCTGGCTTTACAGCAAACAGCTTACTGTATAATGATACATGGTCACTGCCTTCTGCTTGTAGGACTCGTGCAGAAAGTATTAAAACCAATATAAAGAAGAACTATCAAATAAAACTTCACTGTATTAATCTTTATTATAACAATCAATATATTAAACCCTGACAGTCTACCAGTTCGAGCCAAGCTTATGACACCTATCAGAAGCTCACCAGTGTATCCAGCCCTTGGCTGAGAGGGAAACCCTCCTCAGTCTACACCGCTGTCTGCCTGCAACTTTTCTCTCTGACTGCAACTTTTCTCTCCGACTGCAACTTTTCTCTCTGACTGCAACTTTTCTCTCTGACTGCAACTTTACTCTCTGACTGCAACTTTTGTCTCTGACTGCAACTTTACTCTCTGACTCAATTTGTCTACAACACTATATAACATCCAACCCTGACTGACCAAACACTCACTAGTCAATCATTATCTCTCACTTTCCAGCCTTCTAGTTTGAGCAAACTAACTAACACCACATGTTTCTCATGAGGCAACAGTCCCTGGGTAATTAATTAACACTTAGATTTATCAATCTGGTGAAACTGGACCTTGGCTCTTATCTAACACATCCCAAAACTGACACCCACACACTGACACTGGCAGGATACTTAAAACATGTAGTTAGATATAATAAGTATAACTTATATCAAACTGATGACATAATTATATTATAAAACTGATGTGGTAACAATTATATTATAATGAGCCCTACTACATCAGGACTAGGACCACGGAGCATTGTGTGCAGAAAAAGCACTGGCAGTTGACAGCATTACAGAAATACACAACAAACATTATTTGTCTATAATTCAAAGTACTAAGTACGTGAATCACATGACAACTAAACTGGACTCACATGACAACTAAACTGGACTCACATGACAACTAAACTGGACTCACAAGACAACTAAACTGGACTCACATGACAATTAAACTGGACTCACATGACAACTAAACTGGACTCACATGACAACTAAACTGGACTCACATAATGAGAAGCTAAACTTGAAAACAGTAATAAATGATTAACTACACCATCTAAAAAACGTTGTATCATGTTGTTTATAACCACTATGTCACTTGTATGCACAAAATGTAAACACTTTGTATCATATTGTTTATAACTCTTCTATATCACTTAGATGCACCAAATGTAAACAATTTGCATTGTGTTGTTTATAACTCTTCTGTATCACTTAGATGCACCAAATGTAAGCAATTTGCATTGTGTTGTTTATAACTCTTCTGTATCACTTAGATGCACCAACATTTTATGTTAACAATTTGTATCATATTGTTTATAACTCTTCTGTATCACTTAGATGCACCAAATATAAACAATTTGCATTGTGTTGTTTATAACTCTTCTGTATCACTTAGATGCACCAAATGTAAGCAATTTGCATTGTGTTGTTTATAACTCTTCTGTATCACTTAGATGCACCAAATGTAAACAATTTGCATTGTGTTGTTTATACCGCTTCTGTATCACTTAGATGCACCAAATGTAAGCAATTTGCATTGTGTTGTTTATAACTATTCTGTATCACTTAGATGCACCAACATTTTATGTTAACAATTTGTATCATATTGTTTATAACTCTTCTGTATCACTTAGATGCACCAAATGTAAACAATTTGCATCATATTGTTTATAACTTTTCTGTATCACTTAAATGCACCAAATGTAAACATTTTATATCATACTGTTTATAACTTTTCTGTATCACTAAGATGCACCTGATGTAAACATTTTGTATCAAATTGTTTATAATTCTTCTGTATCACTTAGATGCACTAAATATAAACATTTTGTATTATATTGTTTATAACTCTTCTGCATCACTTAGATGCATCAAATGTAAACAATTTGTATCATATTGTTTATACCTCTTCTATTTCACTTAGATGCACCAAATGTAAACAATTTGCATCATATTGTTTATAACTCTTCTGTATCACTTAAATGCATCAAATGTAAACATTTTATATCATACTGTTTATAACTTTTACGTATCACTTAGATGCACTAAATATAAACATTTTGTATCATATTGTTTATAAGTCTTCTGTATCATTTAGATGCACCAAATGTAAACATTTTGCATTATATTGTTTATACCTGTTCGGTATCACTTGGATGCACTAAATATAAACATTTTGTATCATATTGTTTATAATTCTTCTGTACCACTTAGATGCCCTAAATATAAACATTTTGTATTATATTGTTTATAACTATTTTGTATTACTTCGATGCACCAAATGCAAACAGTTTGTATCATATCGTTTATAATCTTTCAGTGTCACTTAGAGGCACCAAATGTAAACACTTTATATTATATTGTTCATAACCCTTCTACATTATTTAGAGCAACAAAGTTAATTATATCATAACCAGAACAAAGAAACAAAACAAAACAAAGCTAATAAATACACAGCAGTATCCTGAACCTTCACTGCACTGGCTGTGCACTGGGGCGTAACTGGAGCCAAACTAGGGCAACTAGAGACTAATTGGGGTAACAGGAGCTGATCCAGTCTTCCTGCAATAATACCCATATCACTGACAATAAATAGCCCCCCCTTGTGCACTTTGGGATCATCTCACAATGTTGATAGTTATCTAATTTATTTTATTTATTTATTTTACTATTTATTTACTTAACTACCAATGGTACTTTAGATTTTATGTTTTTGTGTGTGGCTTAGTTTGTCAAGTTCAGTTTGTTTAGCCAAGTTTGAGAAATATTTAATGTATTATTATTATTTATATTTTAGCATTTTAGTTTTGTAAACACTACTGAACAGGGTTTTACTTTGGATTTTAGTGTATAAATAAGGTTATTATTATTAGTATTACTATAGTTGTTAGAACACTCAAACAGCTAAGATAATGGCTAATTTGATGTCATCAGCTAACTTGTACAAAAAAGTGTGTAGTTAAAAAATAAGCATGACATTTTTTTTTACAGCATTAGCCAACTTGATTCCCGATATGTGATTTTATGGCATCAAAACCTCCCGATAACAACGCCTTTTCCACATATAAAATCCCATTAATTAAAAAAGCATCGCAAAGTAGTTTTATGCCACCACCAACCGAGTGTATTGCTCTAGTTATTAGTGCCTGGGAACAGCGCGCTGTCTCAATTCCTAAGCTATTTGCATTACGGTTGTCGTCAACATTGTAACCACATCAAAGCCAAGGCATCGTCGACCACACGCAAGGATGTATAAAAGTGCAAAATCATGAAATGGTGTTGTTTTCATAACTCCCTAAATCACAAGTAATCTGCTATACAAAAATGCTATGCAAAATTCATCTTTGCTATGCAAAACTCACTTTGCATAGCAACAATTGCTATGCAATTTTTTTAGATTTATTTCGTGCCCTGTGACAACATTGGCAGACATGTCGATATTCTGCTGACACCTACAATTACCAGAGAGGACCACTTCAATGGCCTTTGTTGGAAGGTTTCTGTCACTGACAGTTTACAAACAACTGGGTCAAAGGGATTCCTGTCAATACATACGCCTTTGTGGGACTGTAGGACCCCTGGGACCGCTACAGCAATGTTTATGTTCTAACAGATAGAGTTGGTAGAAGGAAGAGCTGGTCCTTAAATGATACCATCACAGTCTGTGGTACAACTATTATCCACCACCTAGGACTGCACCCAGACCCAGCATTCTCGACTACGCCCAGTGTTCAAGATTATCCCGGCTTGTTGGTAATCAACTTCTCAGTTCTCAGTCAACCTGTGCACCAAAGTCCTAGAATCAACCATGATTTCAAGTTTGTATTACCAATTAACACAGCAAAACAGTGACCCAGTATTGACTCGATATAGTAGCAAAACAGGTTATATACAAACAAATTCTTATCCCAAAGACATGGGGGGGGACATGTTCCAATGTCCACTATATATTATGCCACAGCAACAAGATGTTTGTATATGTGTCTGTGTAATAAGTCTATGTGTATCTAGGTGTATTCATGCCTGATTTCCTGGTAAAGATCAACCTAGCAGGAAGTGAACCACCAGTTCTGATCCAAGTCTCAAGTCCATGTTGTTGTAACTGTCAGCTATGTCAACAGACTTGTTTTACAACTGTCATCATTCTGTTAAAGTGACAGTTAGTGGGAGAGACCTCCTCAAAGCATCCTGCATCTAGACAACTAGGATTTGTGAGCCTCTTACTATTAACCACTAAGTTTTTACACTTTCTCAACCTCTGTCTAATGACCACTTTGTGAACATCTGTCTAATAACTACTCAGTGTTGACACTTTGCGAACCTCTGTTTAATGACCACTCAGTCTTGACATTTTGTGAACCTCTCTAAGTGACCACTCTATTTTTGACACTTTGTGAACCTCTCTCTAATGAACACTCAATATTGACACTTTTTGAAACTCTTTCTCTAATGACAACCGAGACTAGGACTGAGCTGGTTCTACCAGAAAATGGTAATAAAACAACTGTTTGTTTACAACACTCATTTTAACAAGTCAGTGTTATTTGGCTCTCATAAACATTATCAACAGTGAGCACTTAACTGTCTGTCTGCAGGCGTCCTGCATCAACACCAGCTCAGACATGTGTACAAGATTCCAGTGTCTGGTTCAATCTCAAATATTTACAAAGACTACTATATATATGTGACATCTTAAGTGCATTGTGCACATTTTGGAATAAACCCCAACAACAACAGGTAACTCTAACAACAGGTAACTCTAATAACAGGTAACTCTAACAACAGGTAACCCTAACAACAACAGGTAACTATAACAACAGGTAACCCTAACAACAACAGGTAACCCCAACAACAACAGGTAACTCTAACAACAGGTAACTCTAACAACAGGTAACTCTAACAACAGGTAACTCTAACAACAGGTAACTCTAACAACAGGTAACCCCAACAACAATAGGTAACCCCAACAACAATGATTTATGTATAGTTGCCAATACATGTGTATGCAATATGTGCATACATGCATGTACGCATGTTAACATACAGGAAATGTATATAACTATAAACACTTTTCACCTGTTACATCCAGCCACCAGAACACTCACAGACCCCCACTTAGGCACCCCTACCCCCTGGTTGTACCCACTGACCTCTCTAATTACTCCCCCCCACCCCTAATTGTACTCACTGATCCGTAATTCCACATTGAGGTAATCCAATCCAGGTGCATCATCCATGTCCATCCCTTCACCCTGGTCTCTCCCTGTTGGGGACACTGGGGAGACAGATCCCCTATCTTTCCGGCTGTATTCCCTGTCCGAGGTAACGTCCCCTCTAGTGGATGAACACCGCCACATTGGAGCACCCCTCCTACGGGTGGAGCCAGTTCCACATGGAGCACTGTAGCTCCACAACGATTCCATGCTATTGTCCATTTGTGTCAACGAAAACACCATTGACTAAATTGTCACGTCACACTAGTACAGGACGTCACACTAGTACAGGACATCAGTGGTGTGTCACCACATGACATCACCATGACTTACACATGCTGACAGTCCAACTACCACTTCAAATCTTCTACACCGTCATTTGTCAACAATGTGTAATTTGACAAACCTGGACCAACAGTGAAGCCACATCCAGTGACAGTCCTGGCTCCTCTATGACAGTCAGTGCCCACTGTAGTGCACCGATGCATGCGCACTGTAGTGCACTAGCTGTGATGAATACACAATCCCACTAGTGGCACCGCTCTATGCTTCGCTGCCCCAGCTGCCAGTCCACTGACCCAACTACTAGACCCACTTATAATACCAAATTAGTCACTTCCTCCCTATGTCCACTGCACATGAAACTGATCGCCACTGGTCAGCAACAAATAAACCGTTCATTGACCAAATCACTGACCACAGCTACCTGTACCACAGGTTGCACACACAATGACCACCACTGTGGAGTCAGGTGACCAAAGCAGGGATTCCCCTCCTGGTGAGGTCATAGATACTTTACAGGTGACTAAGCCTCAGAAGACTTTGAAATGTGTGACAGGTATTTACAGCCATCTGTCAGGCAGTCTATTTATGTGACATGAGTTGATGTATGGCGCCAGACCAAGACAATTGCAATGCAAAAACTGTTCTCCAGCAGCACACCATTCAGCAAAACAAAACTGTTGTGATATCATTTAAACCAGCTCTGGTTCATACTAGCGTAACTCAACCATAAATTACAGCTAATAATAAAATTGCTGCAAATTCAATGCAAAAGTTGATTAAAGCTGAGGATGGAGAAGCTGTATCAGAATATGGATCACTGTGCCTAGAGAACTGGCCTTGCACTGGCCAACTGTGGCTAGAGAACTGGTCTCACCACTGGCCAACTGTGGCTAGAGAACTGGTCTCACCACTGGCCAACTGTGACCATAGAACTGACCTCACCACTGGCCAACTGTTACTAGAGAACTGGCCTTACCACTGGTCAACTGGTGGCTAGTGAACTGACTTAGTCACTGGCTAACTGTGGCTAGAGAACTGACCTCACCACTGGCCAACTGTGGCTAGAGAACTGGCCTAATCACTGACCAACTACGGCTAGAGAACTGGCCTCACCACTGGACAACTATGGCTAGAGAACTGACCTCACCACTGGCCAACTGTGGCTAGAGAACTGGCCTAATCACTGACCAACTACGGCTAGAGAACTGACCTCACCACTGGACAACTATGGCTAGAGAACTGACCTCACCACTGGCCAACTGTGGCTAGAGAACTGGCCTAATCACTGACCAACTACGGCTAGAGAACTGACCTCACCACTGGACAACTATGGCTAGAGAACTGACCTCACCACTGGCCAACTGTGGCTAGAGAACTGGCCTCTCCACTGGCCGCTCAAGGGCCACACACAAGGATCAATGTCTGGTTGTTGCTCTTAATAGACCAGCAGAATCGACTTGAGCCACAGTTACTGACCTTGCCAGTGGCTAGACTCTCCTTCAACTAAACACATTCCACAGGTGTATCCAGTCTTCTCACACCTGTCTACCTTGACCACACCTGACCACACCTGTCCACTTTTGTCTACACATGAAAGAGTTCCGCACAGGCAACAGGGTTTAAGTTAGACTTGTTGCTTGCAGGTCTTGGCAGCATTCACATCGGACATATACGTGTCTATGGAAGCAGAATATCAACCCACAAGTCATAGCCGCAGATAAGACCGACAAACTTCCGCTGTACTGGTGACGTCAGGTTTATCTTTTATATAGCTCCAGACCAGATGTATTCTGCTACAATCGCTTGTCCACTGTGATTAATTTCATAAGACCGCAGTGTAGGACATGGTATTGATCTTAACACCACAATTTTTCAGAATCAGTCTAGTGTCGCAATGGAAGGCGGCGCAATCTATTTCCGTTCTAATGTATCTAATGCAGCTGACATGGTGTGTTTCCAGGATTGGTCAGTCATTCTATTATGAGCTCTTCTTGGAAGTCTACTGTGCTACAATTCTGCAATACGGTCAAGTAGAAGACATCGGTTGATTATCGTCATGGTTCATCCTTCCTAGAGTAACAGTTGATTATCCTTCCAGGTCCATGTGCAGAATGACAATGAACTGTGACACAAAGACTCTTAGAAAGGTGTTGTTAAACCATCACACTTAGTCAAGTTCTGTCTTACACCAGTACATAAGCACAACTCTTGCACCTTCAAACACAAAGTTCTGTGTTGTGTGTCCTAAGAATCATTACCATGTCAATGTACGAATGCGGTAAGCTCTCCTGGATGCTATTGAAGACAGTTCAGCAACAGCTATGGATGTTCCATAACGTCTTCACTGTTCAGGAATAAACCAAATGTCACCTCAATAGTCAAGAATGTCACAGTTGCATCATGGTTTTTGTCTCATCCTCCAAATTCCTTGACTTTGATGAACAACACAATACTTTCACTTAAACATTTTTTTTTTTTGGCTGAACATTCACAGTTCCTTTTTTATATTCCCGTATCCACCTACTGTTCCCATATTATTCCACAGAATAACTTGTTTCCTTCCCTTGCTAGCTGCAGGAAACTAAGCCTGGCTTCCTGTCTTTACCTGATATACCAACCATGGTTCAGCCCAGGGGCACATCAAATATCCTGGCACCACGCAGGGCAAGGCATATTTTTGGCACCAGTAAACACATATTTGACTGCTGGCAATATGGCTGAGTGATGAAACAGGGTGGGGGGAGGGAGACATTCCCAATGTAACATCACTCCACCCGAAAACCCCCCACCCTTCAAAGAATGCTACATCTCTTAGACCTGGCTATTTTAATAAGTCATGTTATCAGACCCCCTGGAAAGATGAAACCAATTTGGCAATGCACATTGGCGATTTTTAAAAGATGATGAAGCGACTAAAAAATTTTAAAGTCCTTTATCCATGGGAACTGGCTGAAACTATCAATGCCCTTAAAATGAAATGGCAAACATGGCCACTAAACTGAAGCTAAAGAGGACAGAATCACAGCCCTTGAGGGTAAAGTAACTGGGATCATGCCTCAGACTTCCTGGTGTGTTACAGACGAATGTAGGGCACAGTAATTTTAGATATGTGTAATTTAAAAAAAATCATATCAACTGACATAACTGCATTTGAGCAGACACATTGGCAAGTTTGCTGGTAGAACATGTTAGCAATGTAACCGTGGGTTTTTAGATGATTTAAATAGGTGGAAGGATTTTTGGCAATTTTTTTGCCACAAGGCACGTGTGCGTAGTAATTTATGCAGAAATTGGTAAATACTGACGGGTATGGCACGTTCAGCCGTTTTAAGAGTTATAAATATGTGATTTTGACAAAACTCGACCAGCATGTCAATGAGATGATGACAACGGCAGGAAAGAAGTTTCAGAATTTTTGATGGTCCCGTTTTCTTATAATCGTGCAAAACGTTAACATGGTCACCAATGGGAAACGTAACAGTAGGCTGAACCCAAGTGCTTTCAAAGGCTGACCAAGTTGAAGGGTGTACAGCAGCAGGAGTTCAACATGCAAGCTGTTGGCCACTCTTGTGAATATAACATCAGTTGCTGGGTATGTAGTCTCCACCAATACCTGCAGGTTGATGTCAGAATATGATTGTCTCAGTATGTACAACTATTGTCTACACATTCTATAAATGATTCTTTCCTTAAAACATTTAAGATCACCAGATATTTAAATAATTCTGAATTGTCAAGGAATGTACCAATGTATTGCTGCAACATAAGACATTAAATTAGAACATGATACTGGCATCATACACTCACCTCTATCAACACTGCCCTCTAAACTGTAGTTCTAACATAACAATTGGAAACAGCCAGCCATATAATATGCTCATATTTACTCCTGTCCAGGAGCATTTTGCAGAACTGTTTAAATACAAAACCCTAACATTACCGCAGCACATACCAAGTTCTTCTTGTTTTACCAGAAGTCTTCAACATACCAGTTACACTGTGTTTATTTATATAAGATAAGAGATTCTGAGAATCATATTACTAACAGCAATAAAAGACATGTGAGTCAACCGGATAAATAAATACCCTAATCAGGGGTGTTTTGTTTACCCCCAAAGCAGGGAACTCTAGTCCAGTGGGGAGTAAAGTGTACGCTTGCCACTAACTCTATGATGCTGGCCACTAACTCTATGATGCTTGCCACTAACTCTATGATGTTGGTCACTAACTCTATGATGCTTGCCACTAACTCTATGATGCTTGCCACTAACTCTATGATGCTTGCCACTAACTCTACGATGCTGGTCACTAACTCTATGATGCTTGCCACTAACTCTATGATGCTGGCCACTAACTCTATGATGCTTGCCACTAACTCTATGATGCTGACCACTAACTCTACGATGCTGGTCACTAACTCTATGATGCTTGCCACTAACTCTATGATGCTGGCCACTAACTCTTTGATGCTGGCCACTAACTCTATGATGCTGGCCACTAACTCTATGATGTTTGCCACTAACTCTATGATGCTGGCCACTAACTCTATGATGCTGGCCACTAACTCTATGATGCTGGCACTGGCAAACAGTGGATCATTCAAGTGAGATACCATCAAGCAACTACATAAATACATGGCTTAATAATCACACCATTTAGTAGAAAGGTAACACTCCACACATTTGATCAACGATCATCCTAACTGTAGTAGTGCGCACCAACATCAAGTATCACATGAATATCTTATTATGACTATCACGACAGTAGTGTGCACCAGTCAAGCATCACATGAACTTCTGTATTATGACCATCACGACAGCAGTGTGCACCAACATCATGTGGCACATGAAACTCTCTATTATGACCATGATAGTGCATACCAACATTCAGTGCCACAGGCACCTCTGTAGTATGACCATCATGACAGCAGTGTGCACTAACATCAAGGGTCATGTGTTACAACCATCATAGCTGCAGTGTGCACCAACATAGTATTACATGAACATCTATATTATGACAATTATGACAGCAGTGCATACCAAGTGCCACATGAACCTCTTATTACGTCTACCAGTACCATGACAGCTGCAGTGCACACCAACATCCAGCGCTACATGAACTTCTTATTTCGACTATCATGACAGCAGTGCACTTCAATATCAATTATTACATGAACTTCTGTAGTACGACCATCATGACAGCAGTGCGCCCCAATGTCTAGTATCACATGAACCTCTGCACTATGACCATCATGACAGCAGTATGACATCAAATATCACACAAACCTCTGCATTATGCCTATCAACATAGCATTGCGCACCAACATCAAGTGAACCTCTGTATTACAACCATTGTGACAAAAGTGCACACCAACATCCTGTGCTACATGAACCTGTTTTAAGACCACCATGATCAAAACAGATCATGATCAAAACAGATCTAGTTCTAGTTCATATAAACACTGGTACAAACTTAATTATCTCTATCAATATTTACAATTGTAGTACTGGCCTAGAAATCATGTCACATAGCTCAGTGACAAGACAATGTCCCCATTTATACTCCCACAACACTATCCCCCCGGGCTATATTTATGTTTTGTCTGTTTTGCTTCTGCCTGTTTTGTGCATTTCATTGTCTCCAGCTAGGTATGATTGAACCAATTCACCAGTTCTCAAAATAGCTGTAAATAGCTTCTCTTTAAATGATGTAAACACAGAAAATATCAATATCAGAAGCAAAAGTGATTAATAACAAACCTCTGAAATACAATACATATGAAACACTAGACCTGGTTATACCCCAGTTGTCCATAAAAATGAAATGAATATTCTCATTAAAGTATCTGTTCTCATTGGGTGTAGTAGTAGTTAATCTATACCAGCCAGGTCTACAGACATCAAAATGTAATCTATTAACATGTGCACCAATTCACAGGTTGCCCTATATCAGATACAGTGGATTACATCTTAGCAGCTTGAAGTGTTTTGGACAAGGTTTTCTTTAAACTCTCTGTAGAACATCACTCAACTAAAGGTCTACAGAACATCACTCAACTAAAGGTCTGCAGAACATCACTCAACTAAAGGTCTGCAGAACATCACTCAACTAAAGGTCTGTCTTCAATTTGATTTTTTCAGGTTCATTTTGTGAAAAATCAAACCTACCTAATATCCACTATGACATGCTATCTCGTTTGTGCAACTTTTGCATGTGGTTTTTGTGAAATCATCTGACAAGCTATTAAATGTTTGGCTAAACACCAACAGAAGTTAAAATGGAAATGCTGAAAATTCACAAATTCTGTGCTCGATGAAATCTCAACTTTGTTGTGCAATCGGCGAGAGGATGGAAATCAAACCCATGATCAGCCTTGACCCCATAAAGTGTTTACTACATATTTGGACATCAAAGAACCGGATTCACGATGGCTTGTTATTTCCATGCCACATGGTTATTATTTCCATCCTACATGGTTGTTATTTCCATGCCACATAGTTGTTATTTCCATGCTACCTATATAACTGAGTGCGACAAACATCACATATACCACTGAGATCATTTGCTTGTGTGGATGAAAAGGGAATGGTTCTCAATAAACTACAGTCAGTTCCAACTGTTTGGCTTTACATATCTCATACTGGCTATAAAAACATTAACTTTCCTACATTAGATACCACCCACCAATCTCATAGTAAATGTCTGATAATTCTGAGGAAAGTTTACTGAGTTACCATTCCCAGTGTGGTTCCACAAACCTGTGGGTAGAATATCAAATAACATGATAAGGGATTTCTCCCGTAGATACCCGTCACTGAGCACTGCATTTATGCCATAATTACACAGGAAGCATACATATATCACTGGACCCAAGTCTTGCCTGGTTTATTTGTGTATCATCAGGGAATATTATTTGTATGTGTGACCTGGGAATACTGTTCAATACACCAACGTTTTGCTATAGCAATTATCTGTTTGCAATTCTCTACTACAAAGTTCTGCACAATTGCACAATTTCTTCACAATAGTCTTTTTATGTCGCCCATTATGACTAAGTTGTCCACCTGTTATTATCATAATATGCATTATTTTAATTGTCTACTAACATTAACGTATTATTCTATTTATGTATTCATTAATATTTTACTGTCTATTTATTTATACAATTTTATACTATTTCTCATTTGAATGTAACTATTGACAATTTTTATATTTATATAGTTTTAGCTACCAACGGTATGTTATATTTTATGGTTTCTCTATGCATTTTAGTTTGTCTAGTTCAGTTTTATTTAGCCAAGTCTTGGCAACTTAGCAAGTCTTGCAAACACTCCTGAACAGGGTCTTACTCTAGATATGAGTGTATCTATAAACAGGGTTTTAATATAGATATAAGTGTATAAATAAACAGGGTCTTACTATAGATATGAGTGTATCAATAAACAGGGTCTTACTCTAGATGTGAGTGTATCAATAAACAGGGTCTTACTCTAGATGAGTGTATCAATAAACAGGGTCTTACTCTAGATGTGAGTGTATCAATAAACAGGGTCTTACTCTAGATATGAGTGTATAAATAAACAGGGTCTTACTCTAGATATGAGTGTATAAATAAACAGGGTCTTACTCTAGATATGAGTGTATAAATAAACAGGGTCTTACTATAGATATGAGTGTATAAATAAAGTTTATTGCTATTGTTATTAACTAATAACTAGACCAGTGCTATCAATATACCACCGTGACCAACATGTCTGAATTAAAACAGCACATAAACACAGGCTATGGATCATTGTTTTTTTTCAACTGAAATCAGTGCTAAAAGAAAGGAAATTCCAAACCGTGTGCAAAATTACGATTCAGTTTTAATAGAAACTGTACACTTTGTGACTTATCACAGACCTTCAGTAGCGTGTTTCTCAATCATACAATTTTGTCTTTGAAAAAAATCAACACAGAAGATGCTGCCAGGCATTTGTTGCCCAAACAAATCTGATTTTGACATGTTGACATGTGTATATTCTGCCAACCAGCAAGCTATTTTTTAGGGTGTGAAACGTCATCAAAAGAGGGTACTCTCAAAATTATTGCAACTTTATCAAAAATCCAAATGCAATCAACAAAACAGCAGTACTGCCACCTGGTGTGAATATATCAACCAAAATACTGGCATGTGGCTCCCTCTTGTGTACAAGTTCCACAAATAGTGACAATGAGGCATTAAAAAATAAAGACATTTAAACTACTCAAATAACCCCTGTACACAAACCACAGATAACTTGAAAATTGTCAAATTCACAGCAACAAACCAAATGTGTTCACACAATTTCAGCCACCAAATATAAAAAAAAATTCATAATTCAGAATGCCTT
Organism: Lamellibrachia columna; assembly: GCA_963662155.1. NCBI lineage: Eukaryota > Metazoa > Annelida > Polychaeta > Sabellida > Siboglinidae > Lamellibrachia > Lamellibrachia columna. The sequence continues at coordinate 24,635,207 of OY759275.1, forward strand.
AATTAATATAGGTATTTGTAAATTAACATGTGATTATGTGATTGATCAATGCTGTAATCGAACAAGCAGAACCACTTATTGGCCAAAGTAACAACGTTGTCAAGCAAGTTAACAAGCATTCAGTATGAAATGGGTGTGCACCTATAATTAATCTCATGGTTGTTTGTTTTGTTGGGCAGGGCTCGACATTAAAGCTTGTATGCTTGTGCAGGACAAGTAGCTACCAGTGTAGGACAAGAACATAGTACTGGACACTTGTCCCACCGGACAAGTTCATGCCATTACAATATAAAACATGTACTATTCATTTTAATACAAAAACGGTTTTGACTTGTTGACACCCAAAATAAATAATGTTTAATGCCATCTATAATTTTGTTCGATGTCGCTCGTATCACTGCTTTCTTTTCGCCACGCGACTACTGCCAATGTAGTCACCAGGTGGCGCATGTAGTATTTTATAAACTAGCTTACTCACTAGGACAGCATATATATATCACTTCTGATATATATATATATATATATATATATATATATATATATATATATACTGTATGCCTATTTTACGTTTTGATTTTTTAACATTACTGCTATATGGGAACGCATAAAGTTTAAATCTAAAGTAATCTTGTTTCTTAGAATTGACATTATTCCTTCTACACTCAGAAAATGCACTAACGTTAGAAACATCATCCTGGATATTATATAGATCCAGGTGGGTGTTATATCACGCCATAAGTTTATAACAATTAATTGTGTTTGCAGTTTTCAGGTATGACAAGTGTAGTTTTGGTGGGACAAGTAAACATGACTCGCTACTTGTCCTACTTGACAAGTGTCTTCTAGGAGTTAGTGCAGAGCCCTGTTGGGTGCTTTTAATTCAGAAAAGTACCTTCAATACATCCCTATCCTTCACTAAAAATTTGAGAAAAGCAGCCCACCAATGTTTTTGTTAAATTCACCAGAAGGCAGCACTATTGTGTATTAATGATCATAGAGTTCACCAGGCGACAGCACTGTCATGTGTTCATGATCCCAGATTTCACCAGGAGGCAGCACTTCTTTGCGTAAAACAGCAATAGTACTACTTCTGTTCTATAACTTTTGTATTAAAGCTGAGACATGCAATTAGTTTAGCACAAATAAAGCAACAAGTAAAACCACATTCTTATGCTACAACAGAAAAGTGCTGAATCAAATGGTAAGGAATTTAATTGATGTGTAACTGAAACTATTACAGTTTAATGCAAATTGTGCCCTATTTTCGGTGACTTGCATGTTTGCACCCCGTCTTGCATCGACTATGGGCTTACTGATAATTGATTGCAGTACAGTGTTGGTCTAACATTGACACCTACAGCGTAGAGAGCTGACAGGAATAGCTTCCATGTCATTACACCTGCCAGTACTGGACCTAGGTTAGTGTGTAGCCGCACAGGAACAACTAGTCAGATTTATATGCACACTTCACATTCCAATCTCTGGTGCAACTAAATGTCAGTTGAAAAACTTAACATGTTTATTCTGCATAGCAGCCTCGTCTGGACCTGGATAATTACTCAGCAAAGTCCTACTAGGATATTGTAATGTGACTTTATTTCAGAGTGTCCTCTTGTGTTACATATTTCCTCTAACGCTCTACAACTACATGCCATAACAGGTTGATCAAAGAGGCTATTGTACAAACTTATAATGTTGCACTACACCAATGCTCGGGACCTTTGAGATAAGAAAGACATCAACTATTGGAAAGAAATGACAGTATGATGGAACAAATATGGGCTAAATGGATGAAAGATGGATGAAAGTCACAATGGACCCAGTGAATATAGTTGGATAAAAGTCATAATGGACGCACTGAATACAGTACGATGAAAGTCACAATGGACCCACTGAATACAGTTGGATGAAAGTCACAATGGACCCACTGAATACAGTTGGACAAGTCACAATAGACCTCCTGAATGCAGTTGGATGAAATTCACAATGGACCCACTGAATACAGTTGGATGAAAGTCACAATGGACCCACTGAATACAGTTGGATGAAAGTCACAATGGACCCACTGAATACAGTTGGATGAAAGTCACAATGGACCCACTGAATACAGTTGGATGAAAGTCACAATGGACCCACCGAATACAGTTGGGTATACACCACAATGGACCAAATATCACATGTCTAAGCAGCTGCAGTCTCGAAATGCCAAGCCTTGATGTGAGCCTGAAGTGTCAGACAGGCCTTTCTATTTACACAGTGCTGAGCTATGAAGGGCAGCTTTGAGGAGCAGTTTGGCTACTGGTGCACCAAACTACACTCTAGCTGCTGGCACCAGCAATTCCTTGGCTCAAGCTGTTTACAAAGTCAGATGATGAAATCTAGTCCCACCACAAAATGTGCAACTAACCTGTAGATCTAAGCTAGGACAGGCCACTGGGCAGCCACTGCTATCAACAAAGTCTTCAGGGGCACTCTGTAGTTGATACAGGATGGTTGCCACTAACTGACCTCTGTCAGTCAACTGGACTGAGGTGATGACAACATTTGCCTTATCAAAATTCCTGTGGGGCCCTGCACACTCCTTCTTATCCTGTTCACTGTCAAAGAAAGCATGTCTTGTTCAATCAGTCTTTGCCTGTTTGTATTGACCTGGCATTGTCACACTGGACTGTAGAAAGTAATTACACCAAATGCTAACAGTATTGCAGTTTTGGTCTGCATTTATGTTTCCTCACAGCATAATCCAAGAATGAGAGCACCTAGAATCATTAAATGTGGTATATATAAGTTCACACAATTTATGGCTTGGAGAACTGGTTATGGGATGATCCACAAAACCACACGGTCATCCATATTGTCTTTGTCTGTTGCCTCAGCAATACAAGTGTACAAGGCATGGGATCAGCTAGTGAATGCTTTCAACACTCATCGCGATGCTTCATCAAGCCGGCCGGTGCTGCCACCTGTACTTTCTTCATAGGGACTCAATAATTAAATCATCATCATAATTATACTTTGGAAGATTTTATGTAACTCTTCAAAAAATCCTTGCCTGATATTTTATTGCCTTCCGAATTGTCACCGACACCTGTCCACAGCCCAACTCAGTTCAACTGGACTACCTACTGGTATGCACTAATACCCCAGCCAGTTTCCTTCATGGTTTCCCAATTGTGACGGACACCTGTTCTGTTCTTTTAAAAGCTAGCTGCTTAGTGAAACCATGGCGCCATAAAATCAAGCAAATTCAAACATGATAACTATACAGAATAAAAGTGGCAATTGTATATGAATGGTAAAATGGAAAATAATGCATTAATATATTGATTTAAAATTACAGTCACACATAAAATAAAATGGCATGTCTTTTTCAGGTTTTGACAGTTTCTGGTGGTTTCTGATGGGGTTTAGATGACAGAAATACCTTTCTGACTACCGTTCTGACAGGACAGTAAAAACTGCGGTATACGTTGTGGTTTTTACCATCCAGTCCGAAACCTGCCAAACCTGTACTTGAGTTTTGCCTAAAGATCTCACTCCCTACTTGAAAGACAAAATGCGACCCTACTTAAATTGTTTGTCTACGGCTTACTACGTAACGCCACCAAGATGTTAGTCAGTGAACAGTGTCTCACTCATTGCAAGTTTGAGCTACAAAGGACATGACATTGATGAGACAAAAGACAAACAAACACTTCTGGCAAGTAATGTTCAGCCATGAGCAGGTTACCCAGTTTAAAAACAAAACGGCCTCATGAGTTGGTTTACAGCTACTTTCAGTTTCAATGACAAGTTTTTTTACACTCATGAGATGCTGTCCGTTTTATTGCATTTTAAGTATATTTGTTCCCAGTATCTGTCATGTTTTTTACAGATTTTATTTTGAATACATTCAAACATATTGCAGAAGTACTTATCATAACCACCTCAAGCAAGAGTGTCATATACAAATATATCCAGGATTTTCCCATCCAATTTTTGCGAGGATATGTCTCGAATTGCTACGATGTTCCGCATACACATGAAAAACTGCGTCCCCATCTGTGTACACCTGTATATGGAATCACACATATTAATTTCAATCATTTCCATTTTTTTGCTGCATACTGCATCCGCGTAACGAAGATTATTTGTTCGTATATCCACCACTGTCTATAGCCAGGTACTCATTTATGCAGCTGAGTGAACTGAAGCAACGTGGAGTGAACGAAATTATCCAAGATACAAACCGGAGTAATACGATTGAAAACCGAGTTATCTTGATTGTGAGTCCGCTGTTCTAATTCTAAAATGTTCTAATGTAATTTCATTCAAAAAGACTTCAACTCATTGTAACAGAGCAAATGAACAACATTGTAAAGGTAATAAAGGCAATGAAGGATAATAAATCACCGGGAGTGGATGGGATTCCTCCAAAATTACTAATGGAAACAGTAGAACAAATCAGTATACCACTTGCAAGAGTATTCAACTTGTCATTAAAAGAGGGAGTTGTTCTGTTTGAATGGAAAGAAGCAAACATCATACCATTATTTAAAAATGGTTCGAGAAATAAGTCAGAGAATTACAGACCAGTGAGTTTAACGTCAGTGATTTGTAAATTATTAGAAAGGTTAATTAAAGACCATATGGTGGACATCCTCGTTAAGCATACATTATTAAATTCATCTCAACATGGATTCCTTAAAGCGAGGTCATGCTTAACAAATATGTTATGTTTTTTGGAAGAAATCACTAAGTGGATAGACGTGGGATCGCCAGTAGATATTATCTACTTAGATTTTCAGAAAGCTTTTGACAAAGTGTCACATCAAAGATTACTACTTAAATTAAAAGCCCATGGTATCGGGGATAGCATAACTGACTGGATAGAACAATGGCTGACTGACAGAAGACAACGAGTTGTAGTAGATGGAGAAGTTTCAAATTGGAAATCGGTTTTGAGAGGGATACCTCAAAGATCAGTATTAGGACCTATACTATTCTTAATATATATCAATGACTTGGACGACAGTATAACAAGTAACGTACTGAAATTTGCAGATGACACAAAACTGTTTAGAAAGGTTAATACTGATGGTGATAAACAACATTTACAAAACGATCTAGACAGATTAGTGAAATTGTCTGAGAAATGGCAGATGTTGTTAAATTTTTGGAAATGTAAATGCCTACATACAGGACATGGGAACTTGGATGTAAACTATAAAATGGGAGATACTGTTCTGGGTACTACTGTAAAAGAAAAGGACATAGGAGTTACAATAAGCGCTGATATGAAAGTTTCAGAGCAGTGTGGTATTGCAGCTTCAAAGGGTAATCAAATTCTTGGATTGATTAGAAGAAACATAACATACAAGGGAGAAAAGTTAATTATACCTCTTTATAAAGCAATAGTTAGACCTCATTTAGAATACTGTATACAAGCATGGAGACCATATCGTAAGAAGGATATAGATACGCTTGAACGCATACAAAGGAGAGCAACTAAAATGATTCCAGAACTGATAGACCTTAGTTATGAAGAACGCCTGAAAGAATGTGGTTTAACAACTCTAGAGACAAGGAGGTTGAGAGGAGATCAGATTGAATTTTCTTAAGATATTGAATGGGTATGAAAATATTGATAGAAATATGTTTTTCTCACTCAAGAAGGATAGCAGAACTAGAGGACATGAGGTAAAATTAGTAAAGGATCAATGTAGATTGGACATCAGGAAGCACTCGTTCTCACAGAGGACAATAAATGAATGGAACAAATTGTCTACAGATCGTGTAACTGCTAGCAGTGTGAATATGTTTAAAAACAAGGTTGACACATATCTCAGGAGGGCGGGTTATAAGTAGATGAGCATTGTTGGACTCTCGATAAGCCAAAGGCTTCCTTGTCCACTTGCCATCTGGGCCTTTGGCTTGGATGGCAAATCTTGTTAAATTATGCGTGTTAACATGTCAATATGATGTGTGTTAACACGTCAATATGATCCTTCTCAGATTAAGCCTTGTATTCATTACTGTAACATAGTTTCAACCATAGTTTCAACCATAGATTCAACCACAGTTTCAACCACGGTTTCAACCACAGTTTCTACCATAGTTTCTACCATAGTTTCAACCATAGTTTCTACCATAGTTTCAACCAGTTTCAACCATAGTTTCAACCACAGTTTCTACCATAGTTTCAACCATAGTTTCAATCAGTTTCTACCATAGTTTCAACCATAGTTTCAACCACAGTTTCAACCACAGTTTCTACCAAATTTTCAACCATAGTTTCAACCAAACTTTCACATTAATTCCAAGCTACATACACCTTCCATTTAACAGCGCAATGATTCCCACTATCAATGAACATGAAGTTTCAATATGTGTATTAGGCACTGTATCATACCATTGACTGTCTTTGGTTTGCCTTTGATTATCTGGCCTAGAAACGATGAGTTTGTTTTGTCTGGCAATAATGTGTTCACAACAGGGTCAAATTCCCTTTCTCTGCTTAAAGTCATGCCTTTGTTTACCTTGCCTGGAGCAAGTAATACGACCAGGATAACATCCAGATGGAAGTTACCAAATACAACGTAATGCACATAAACGCGCACACAGTACCCAACCATGTAAATATAACATTCATTCTACTTACGCAACAAATACTACTTTTGGACATGCAAGGAAATATCATTCACCATATACAAGTTAACAATGTAAATATAACGCTCCATTTATACAGCAAATACCAAGGCAGTCGGAAATATTGTTTGTCTAATCATTTGACTAAATAACTCAACAGACAAAGCAAGATATATGTCCTGGTGTCATGAACTAATTTGAGAAAAACCCACACTGCAGACAATGAGTAAAAATAAATATGAAAACTAATTTCTGCAGAAACAAAAACAAGAAATTAGAATTGGCAGTAGACAATATTCCTTGATTTTAAAGCTGGCAACACCAAAGCACAACTATGAGAACTTAAATAAGTAGCCCAAGTTTATCTGTGTCATACCGTACCTCCTTCTATCATGTATGTCTCTGGAACTTGCAAGATAAATATGTAAATGAGTTTTATACTACATGCAAGGGTGTCAGGAAAATCTACCTTGTTGCACCCATTGTAATATGGTGCCACTTTTAGCAGAATGTCTCCCGATTCAAATTCAGATTATGAATCGAATGGTGCGTTTTACACAGAGCTGCTTAAAATGCAATAACACCCGTTTGAATATGCTCTCTCATCTAGCTTTTCACGGTAGTGGTTCACATATGTCTAAAAGTTTCACTTACATATTGCCACAATTTAAACTTGATGCCACGACCTTCTGTAATATGAACACTAATTATTTTATAATCTCATTCAAAACCACTATCAAGAGGGGCTGGATGAGAAAGTACTAAGCAAAGTTTCATTTACAAAAGATGTGTTGTATGATATAGCGAATGCGTGTAGCACTACTTTTTAATCAGACTCGTTGCTCTCTGTTTTAAGTACCCAGTAAACATTGTACTATGAATAAATATATTATTTATATTAAACACCAGTGACACCAAAATCCAGTGAATCACCATCGAACCATGGTCAGCCATGTGACAGATCAAGGAACTACTACACCACCTCACCACTTGGTCATCCTTTCTCAGCGAGACCAGGACTTTGAACAGGATTCACAGGATATAAAAAATGTCTGCGCAGAGAAAAAATAGTTCAGCTGTCTATGGTTTATCTCGCTAAACCACAATGCTTCCGATAGCTGCAGTAGCATTTCTGGGAACTGTCAATTTGTGAAATGCTAAACAGATAAAGCAGCACCCAGAGCTGAGAAGTAAGGTTCAAGTGCAGTAATCCAACTGTTATCATGGATTGATAGTCCCCCCCAATTATCATTGACCCCCCCACTTCACACGGCTTGATAATACATGACACATCATCAATTATACCACAGCCATCATTGCCTGTAAAACTGTGTTGTCTGAACATAATTGTGGGTTATTATCATTGACACATAATTACCCTGTATCTAGTCTCCCTGGGCCTGCATGTAGCTGCAGGATGCTCAACTGTAAGTCAACTCATCATCACCTGCACTATTATAAGCCGTAATATTACTGCAATCTCATCTGTGATCGGGTGTCAGCCTTAGTCAAGCATACTAAGCATAGTTGAAGGGAAAGCAAAAGGCATGTTTTGGGGGCTGTGCACTTAAGAGTTAATCAAAACTAACCATTTCCAACTACAACAAACATTTTCACGCCAGTGGTTTACTCAGAATTTATTCTGAAAAGTTGGCGATTTTAGTTTTTTCTCCGACTGACTGATGGCTGACATGTTAACCAGTGTGCCGATAATCGCATGCGCAGTTCTATGAAATCGGGGTAAACTAGACTAAAGTGACGTATTAAGGGAGGCCAGCATACACATAACCTATGCAAAATCTCAAATAAACATGTTCTTTTGCCAGAAAGAAGACTAGTTTAGTAAACAAAGGCCAAGATGTGTTACATAAGTTGAGTTTGGATGCAAATAGTATGGCCTATTGGCAAGTATAGGATTAGGTGTATTACAAATATATTTTTATTTGGCGAGCGAATATTGTCAGAATGCCACACTCGTGTGTTGATGTTGTGTATTCAACAAGGTTTTCCTAGTAAACCAGGTTTTCCTAGTAAAACGCTGGCATGATATTTTTAATTGTAGTTACAAATGGTTATGTTTTAGTAACTCTTATAATTATGTGCATAGGCCAAAACCATGACTTTTGTTTCACTTTAACTAACTTAGTAGTGTATCTTATAAAAATAAATGTATATGTCTTTATGGGAAGACTCGTCTTTATGACATCACCCCTCATATATCAGACAAGGTTCCCTCCCAGGATACTAACCCCAGGGTGACTAATAGATCAGGAAACTGCTAAACAGATGAGTTGCAGAACCAATTCTATACCCCATTAGACTTGACCCTTTCTAGTTTCACATTCCTAGTCTCATTTACCCCTCAACCAAGGGCACTAAAGCAAATCACAGATATGTGGACAATAAACTGTAAATCAAACTCATACTATGCACCAGTGTTGCGCAATATCACAAGTATACCAGAATATTACGATGTACCAGTATATATACTAAATGTTTTTATTTTCACATTTCCAACTTGTCAAAAGTGAGCTTAAAGAGTTATGAGTTTTGAATGAACCAGATCCAGTCACTAATCTTTATTATTATTAACTGTTCAAGGTTGTTCAAGTTTGAATAATTTATTCTCAGGGTTTACGTTCAGGATGTCTGTTTGCTTATTCACTTAATGCAATGCATATAATTAAACAGTCTTTGTATTTTCATTATCTACAACTCCGATTAACTATGTTAAAATCACTTCTATAGTTAATATTAAGATAAATATCTGTCCGGCATGTCAAAATACAATACAACACAACAGGTTAAGCCATCTTGTATCTTAACCAAAACAACCACAGTATATTGTGATATGGTCCTCTGTATTCCGATACAAAAAGTTTGGTAATACCCAACCCTACTACTCATCCATAATTCACCTGTAATGAATACAGAGATTTGTTGAGATGATCCTAGAGCAGTAACCATGTTATGCTGTAACTGGGACATTGCTCACTCAGAAACATCGCCTAGTGACAAAGTTCATCTGTCAGTAAGTTCTAAGTTTACCCTTTAGCCAAGTACTCTTAATATAGCCCAAACACAAGATGCTTGACATATCGTCAATAAGCCAACCCGATTTACTCATCAGTGGACATTACATATGCACTGTCATCATTAATGCTGCAGGGTTTTTTCTAGCCATTATAATATCACGTCTACATTAGAATATTTTACTGTATTAAATACAATATACCTATAATACTAATTACTTGCATGTATGTATGTATGAGGAATGCTCTCAGTTGCTAAGAACTTCAAATGTTTAACATGTTCTTGATTATCGCTGTTCATAATACGAAACCTTACAATTAAACATATGTCATTAAACCCACCAAGCCAATTAATACACATCCAACTGCTGTGCATGCAAAGTTATAAAGACAGGATAATGTCAGAAGAGACGTGGTAAGACTTTAGTGATGTGTTTCCCACCGATTCGACAGAAGGATGTGGTCGACATTGAACACTACGTTACATTCAACGTCACAATAAATTGCTCTATTTGCAGCAGACACATGAACATGATACATACAACACCAGTGGCAGTGTATATGAACAGCAATATGAATAGGGTACATGAATGAGCCACATGAACATGGTGTAGATATGAACATATAAGTTGTATGAAACAATGATTCGATGAAGACACACAAGTCCTAGAGAACTTCTTCCTGATCACGTAATACAGCAGAACAAGACACAGTAGTTGAACAAGACAGTAGTTGAACAAGACACAGTAGTTGAACAAGACACAGTAGTTGAATGAAAGAAAGCATGAGTTGTCTCCATCGCTGGCAAGAGAATGAACAGTGAAGTCAGAAAGCATCACTTCAAGTTTACAGACAACATGGCACTGATGTGTAGTAACAGAACCAGACACACACCCCATGTGGATGTCATTAACTAGGTCACTCACATTAACTAGGTCACTCACCATGTGTTGGTTTCTCTTGTCTGCTGCTCCACAAAATGCGGATTCGGCTCGCGAGATCATCGAAATCCTGGAAGTAAAACATCTCTGGTTTTCCACTCCGGGTCCGTCCCCCACTCCCGGAGGTACTCCCACTGGATTCACTTCCGCCGGAGCCACTCCCGCCGGAGCCAGCAAACTCCCCTATACTTCCAAAGCGAAACTTGAACTTGCGAAAGAGATCGCGCTTGTCGTCTGGCGTCATGGGTGCTTCTCCATGGATGTCACTCGGCTGATCACCAGACGTCTTCCTCCGATGGGTGATGGTGATTACGGGCAATTTTCTGCCCCTCGGTTGTTGCTGGGACCCTGGAGGGGTGTCGTATCCAACCCCATCGCTCTGGCCACCTCGCGACATGAACCGCCTCATGTTATTCGTGATGGTGTCATCAAATTGGCGAAGTCGGTCGGTGTCACGTCGTTGTGTGTCAAAGTGTGTCTTTGTGTCGGTAGGTGACACAACATAGAACCTAGAAGAGGACTCTGTCCCCACGCAGCTGTCACCGACACTAGCCCAGGTACTTTGTGATGGTGGCTCGTGGCTGGCTGACTCATGACGTGTTCCCCCCACCCCCACAGCTGCACTTACTGGTACTCCACTGCCACTGGAAGACAGTCCTGACTGAGGGGTGCCACACTCATCCTTTGCGGCCTTCTGTCCATCCGCAGGTCTCACCAGGTGGATCTTATGCACATACACTCGCTTCACATCTTGGGGCGGTATCCCCACGGGGCGATACACATTGTCTTCATGCACAGGGGCAGAACATGTCACCCTTTTTGTCTCAATACCTGGGTTTGTACAGGAAGCAGGCCGGTAAACATGCTCTTCAATCTGTGGCGTACTAAATGTCACCCTGCCCACAGATGGAGTCATCATATCATCAGAGCTGTGTATTCGCCTCACCCTCCTGACCTCATGACCCCCAGCAACCATGCCACCGCCATGGGTGGGTCGCGCCCTCCGCGGTAGCGTGCTGAAGGTCACACTGGATCCGTGAGATCCGCCTAGGATAATCGTGCTGCCACCAGGCGTCCTAGTGTCCTGCCCGGAGCTCATACTGATCTGGAATCCTGATCCTTGGTTCGCTCCACCAGGGGGCATGACAATCTGTATCGTCTGTCCAGCTGACGAGGACGGCATCGAGCCTAGAATGACTGTCCCACCTGGTGAAGTCATTCTGCCAGTCCTGCTAGTAAAGTAGCCCCTGTCAGGGGTGCCACTTGGGGATATCATTCCCCCAGCCCTGGTAGTGAAATACCCCCTTTCAGGGGTACCACTGTCCACATAGTCATCCTGCCCTGACATCTGCCCAGAGCGTGTCTGTCCACACACTATGAAACTTCACTTGTATGCGTCTCAAAGTTACCTCAGTCACATGTTTCACAGGTATTCCAAGAATCCATCAAATTTCACACACAAACATGGCTCTATAAGCCACCCACCTTGTTTCTGGACTACTAAATCCATCAGTTTCAACACATTTCATGTGTGCAGTCACATCAACTTCTGTTGCACAATAGGCCAGAGTGTATCCAGGGAGACGTCCAGCTGAGTGACAAGAAGCCTACGGAACTTCCTCCAATCTTCCCAGACACAGCCTTCAAACACCCACTGAACTTCCCACATGAAACGCAGAGAGGATTCCAACGGGTAGAGAAAGCTACAGTCTGGGCATAACTTGGCAACAAGACAGTTCACGCTCAAGTGAATAACTACGCAGATTCTACGCAAATAGAAAAGCAGCCAGTTTAGCATAAATACCTTCTGCAAGCGTTCAGCATAACGTTCCTCCCCTCCCTCAGTGAATCACTTGTTGCCACAAACATCCAAGCTTGGGTTACATGTGACATATCCATCAGTGCTTGAATAGACACATATACATGTGACATCAACATCCAATCAGGGTCAACTATTGTCACATACAGCCACGCAGTAGGAACCGTAATCCAACATCAGTACAACAGTAAAATCAAGCTATTTTGACAATGTTTTACCTGAATATTCCACCTGGCTGCTGATGAGGCATAACTTGTAACTTTCCCATCAGCAGGCACTGCAATATTGTTTCACTAACTCAAATTGGCAGAGGTTCAGACATCAGACTAATGAACCGATGCAGGCACTAAGAGAAGGCGGCACCTGGGAGTACAGCCCAGTCCCTGCCAACTCAACAAAAACCCACAATCCTCGATCGATCGCACAGAGAACTGCTGAGAAAACTTCCAAGACTTTTCCAGCCGTACCCAGGACTTGTTGCAGTCAGTTCCAAGTACTATGTCTGTTTAACGACCGCCACACGACCACCGGAATGCCCAGGCTAATACTCAGACAGAAACCATGAGTTGACGGGAATGCCGCTGCCAGTATGATTCTGCTGTCGCTGCCGCCGGTATGATGCCACTGGCTGCTGGTATGCGCTCTGACAGTGTTACTTCCAGCGTTTGTCTCCAGCTCACAAATACAAGTGAACAACCATAAAGATTGAGACGAGTTGAACCAGCTGCTTTCCCACTGCCTGCTGTCACAGAGATCGCTGTTTCCACAGTAACCACACAAGCATGTCACACCTGTTGTTAGTTCTGCGACAACGATTATAAAATAATACAATTAAAGTTGACAGACGTAGTCTCACAACTTGGAGGTAAAGAAGTTGCTTACAACTTTTACTAAAGACTCCACATATTTCTCTTCATTCAAGACACCAGTGTCTGGCCATCTACTGTACACATATGTCAAATGTCTCCACTGCCCACTGTAGGTCTTCAATCATACATGATTCATGTGAGACTTCAGAGAACTTCAGGCGTCTATATACAACTACACAGCTGTGTAGGCAATGCTAGGCATACTTACAGTCTGATGTAACTATAAGACTTCACGTGTAGATCAGTATAAGATTTCAGGTCGTGTAAGACACAATAATAGTTCATGTGAATAACAACTCAATGTAACATCCATAGTATTAGTACAGTTAACTGTCAGACTTGAGACATCAGACAATGCCAGGTAGTTCGGCAAGGTAGCAGGCATCAACACAGTAGCTGTGTACACTGGTCAGAAACCAGCTGGATATTAACTGACCAGCAGTTGGACATATCCCATTACTGCCTGTTCTACCTTATCTAAGAAGCCTAGTGGGATTACCAGGCATGGGAATGACTGACCTTCCCAGGGATATTTCCCATCAGTGCTAGTTAGCAGATGGCCTGGTGAAAATAGATACTTGTGTGCACTCCCCCAACCCACCTGCTGGCATTGACTGGTGCAGTCAGACGACATATACTGGACCAATCAGGGGGCATCTATGGGCCAGTCAGGGGGCATCTATGGGTCAGTTGGGTATCTACTGGGCCAGTCTCTGGGGCATCTACTGGGCCGGTGGGGGGGCATCTACTGGGACAGTCAGGGGGCATCTATGGGCCAGTCAGAGGCATCTACTGGCCCAGTAATGGAGCATATACTGGGCCAGTCAGGGGGCCTATAGCCACACTTAGGTATCACCTGACAACTACAGTGTGGTGCTAGCATCACTCACACAGCAGGTGTAAAACCAAACAATTTTATTACAGTTTATTAATTTTAGTCTCATGAGATGCATATTTTAAATGAAGATAAAAATAACGATTATCTTCAACCAAAACTATTTTGATTATTTACTCAACGTTTCGACTGCCTTCATCAGCCTTCATCAGGAATTCTTGGACGGCAAGTTCTTTCTCTGCTCACCAGTTGTCTTGGCAAGCAGGCTGCCCCATACGTGACTCAATCTATATCCCCCCTCGGATCCGAAAGACAACCCCGGCCATGAATCGAGACGAAGGGGGGATATAGATTGAGTCACATATGGGATGGCCTGCTTGCCAAGACAACTGGCAAGCAGAGAAGGAACTTGCCGTCCAAGAATTCCTGATGAAGGCTGATGAAGGCAGTCGAAATGTTTAGTAAGTAATAAAAATAGTTGTGATTGAAGAAAATCGTAATTCATAAATATATATATATATATATATATATATATATATATATATATATATATATATATATATATATATATATATATATATATATATATATATATATCAACTTTTTCATTCAACATTTTCATGAAGATAAAAATGTAATTTCACAACACTGGGTTGAGAAGACTTGTTTGAGCAGAGATGGTGTTTCCAGCAATGTAAGTGTCCACAAGCTGTTTCTATACTCAAAGTTCTTGCGACTTACACATATCTTTGGCAATAATATCTTTTCCTAGTAAAGTTAATATTCAAATACTAGTGTTTTCAACCAGTCAAGACCTTTCACAGGTTTGCAGTTCTGCCAAATACTAGACAGTGTCCTAACCACAGTTCGTTAACTAACTGAACCGTTGTGGAGTATTCCAAATTAGGAATTCTATCCTCGTCGCACTGATGGAAAACACTTCAGCATAGACAATTATACTTTCACCTATTTATATCATATTAAGATCGAGTGATCTATGTCCTTGAGATAGTAAGGGAACCAATCAGTGTGGCATGTTGACAAATATACTACAGGAAACCCTTAACAACACAAAATATAAGGAACCAATGTATGTTTTACAGACCTCTTAGTCTCTAGGACATTGCTGCATTGAACAACTGAATTGTGATTGATATGTACAAACATCATGCCATATGATGCCTATTTCCTAAAAATGTGTCACGCATAAGCATTAAATATGATATGATGTTACGTAATAATGTTCAGTTTCAATAATGTTCAGACAATTGTAAGCTTGTTTCACCACATTGAGATATTCCTAATAAAATAACAAACATTATAATATTAATAAATGTCACTATCAGCATTCATTTCATTAAAAGTATTTACTAATTTAAATTAAAAGCATATCAACCAGTTACAATATTTAAAATAAAAACACAAAAAACTAACCCATATTCAGCATTGCCTCCTGGTTTATTAACATAATTAGAATGGTGTCCTCTCAGAAGATGGCAGCGTAAATGACGCCATTAGATTGGGGGAAATATGAATGGTGTATACAAAACATGTAAATATATGAACTAACTACTAAGTATATAATTTTCTACAAAGGATTAAACCAATGGTTACATAAATAAGTTGACATACAACTGTGTATCTACTCTGAACAGACCTGTACAAACTGCAGCAGCTTAAGCATTTCAAGAAATGACTGATTTACAGAAAAATGCAGAACATGTGATTATCCCTAAATTCTATGAAATGGTCCCTTAAAAGAAAACTGACCTAAGTTTAAGCACCCTTGGGTGTCAACCCACTGCCCACAGACATCCTGTCAACTAGTCATAAATCTGGGGCAAGTTAGACAGGGTTGTTATCAGTGTAAGTGCAGGTGGTCTTTAGTTCCTCTTCAACCCGGCTAACTCTATTAACCCTTTCCCCCTTACACCCACACTGCAGTGCACAGGTTATTATGCTTACACGTAGTGTTTCAATGGCCCAAAAACCACAAATGTTTTTTATTTTATTTTATTAAAATAGTGAACATTTCTTAGGATGGTTTGTTTTCATGTTGAGATGGTTATTTTGACATATCCAAACTTGTTTATACCTTTGTAGAAATTTTCATCAGTTTTATCAAGGTGGCTTCATCAGCACTAATGATGTTGGATGACATCATCATACACATGTATGTTGACTTCATCCAACGTCATTAGTACTGATGAAGTCACCTTAATCAGACGATGACAATTTCTACAAAGGTAAAAACAAGTCTGGATATGTCAAAATAACCATTTCAACATATTTCATTAAAACTAAATATTTAAATCTATACAACAGTCAGTGTCTCCCAAATAAACCACTACTAGGTTTGG
Source organism: Lamellibrachia columna (assembly GCA_963662155.1). NCBI lineage: Eukaryota > Metazoa > Annelida > Polychaeta > Sabellida > Siboglinidae > Lamellibrachia > Lamellibrachia columna. The sequence continues at coordinate 24,651,690 of OY759275.1, forward strand.
ATTTCTGATTTTCCATAAATGAGGAGCTATGGAGGATAAGCAAGTTTAAAAAGGTGGGTTTTTAGTTTACGGCAAAATGTTGTTATATTTCCTAGACTTAACACTAACAGGGAGTGAGTTCCACAGAGTCGGTGCAGTAACTGCAAAAGCTAAATTACATTTGTCTTAACACTGCATAAAACATGCATTTGTTGTAATTAAAGTAACTAGTATTACAGGAATAATCAAATGTGACAGTGTCACAGATACCATATACCACAACAGTCTTGCTAGTGCTATATTTCTATTGCAGTGTTGTTGTACTTTTGTTACAACAATAAATGGTTTCAACTAGCAACAGTGTTGCCACCAAGTGAACAATACCCACACTAACCAGTTGCTCGCAAGATTTCACATTCAAGTTCCCCTGTCAAAAGAAGCTTCAACAAACACATCAATGCTATCAAAATCTTCTCATATGCAAAAAATCTAAAGTATGCTGAATTCAATCTTATAAAGTATTTTCATTCAAGCTCACAAATGCCTCTAATTGATTCAATCTCACAAATGCCTATATATTCTACCTCACAAATGCCTATAGATCTAGTGTGTGTTGATTCAATCTCACAAATGCATGTTGATTCAATCTCACACATGTCTATTGATCAAATCTTGCATATTTCATAAAAATGCACTGTTAATGGTTCTATCAACATAAGCCCATAAGTAAAACCTCTGCACGAAGTCAGAATATTGTGTCGAAGCCGCAAACATCTATCTAGCTGTGTACAATTAATACTTTAGTGAAACACATTCTACTAACAACAGCTGCAACAAAAACAGATTATATTCAATAAAAAAACACATATTTCTTTTAAAAAAAGTTTGGCAGAATCAGCTACAAACACAAGATGGTAAAAACCTGCAAAATAATCTCAATAAGATTAGTGTACAATTTAACAATGCCTAAAAGAGAGAAATGCTATTTGTTAGGCATGGCAATTTGTAACAATTTAAAATTGCCTAAAAGGAGAAATGTTATTTGTTAGGCATGGCAACATGTAACAACAGCAAATATATGCAGTAGACAAAATGTATACATAACAGAAAATTAACTATTAAAATGTACAAAAAGGAACACACATGCAAAAATTAAACATACAAATTGGTCAGACAAAGTATTATTCCCAATAGGTCTGGGTACTTATCACTTTGAGCCAATCATTATATCAAATTGCAATGAAACTGTCAAGTCAAATATCCAGCATGGTTGCACTCATACAATCATGTGCTGTAACACAATGGATATATAATACTGGAGCATTTCATTCAGGCCAGCATCGGTAATGACAGCAACAGGCAGTATTATTTACACCAATTAACGGAGGGTAATTACGAACTACCCTCATAATTTTATATGCAAACAATTTAATGCAAAACCAGGGTAATTACTCCAACTTATTCCATGCACTTTACACAATTCATACTGAAGTTGTTTATGGTCTAAAATGTACACATACACACACGCATGCACGCACACACAAACACATTTTAGGCCATAAACAACTTCAGTATGAATTGTGTAAATTATATAGCTGTATAAATTGACAAAGTTAATAAGAAGGACACCAGTGACAAACTATGTCCGTTATAGAAAAAAAATGGTTGTTTTGTAAAATGTGGTTCTTCTGTCCTCAAACCTTATTTATATATACAGTTTTCATCATGTGCTTGTCGTGGGAGAGGGTGAAGAAACTGCCAGTATTTAGGCAGTCTCTCACAGATTGGTGTATAATTCTCCACACATGAACACTACACATATCTTGCTTAATTGCAATGGGGAAAGCAAACACTGCCTACATCCCCAGGGTCTTGTCAAACACTGCCTACTTCCCCAGTGTCTTGTCAAACATTGCTTACATCCCCAGGGTCTCATCAAACATTGCCTACATCCCCAGGGTCTTGTCAAACACTGCCTACATCCCCAGTGTCTAGTCAAACACTGCCTACATCACCAGGGTCTCATCAAACACTGCCTACATCACCAGGGTCTTGTCAAACACTGCCTACATCCCCAGTGTCTTGTCAAACATTGCTTACATCCCCAGTGTCTTGTCAAACATTGCCTACATCCCCAGTGTCTTGTCAAACATTGCCTACATCCCCAGTGTCTTGTCAAACATTGCCTACATCCCCAGTGTCTTGTCAAACAGTGCCTACATCCCCAGCGTCTTGTCAAACATTGCCTACATCCCCAGTGTCTTGTCAAACATTGCCTACATCCCCAGTGTCTTGTCAAACATTGCCTACATCCCCAGTCTCTTGTCAAACACTGCTGTTTACTGAGACCTAACGAGAGCATGGTGCTCCACATTAATGCACATCCAAAAATGGCATAGATTTTAAATTACATATTTGACAGCGTTCGAAAATAAGGCCTTTTTATCGGTGGCTGCCGATTCAAAATGCGCAAGTTATCGGCCCCACCCCGCCAATTACACATAGATGAACAATGTTGAACTATCGATAAGCCAATGGCTTCCTTGTCCACTTGCCATCTGGGCCTTTGGCTTGGATGACAAATCTTGTTAAATCTTGAATCATCTTGCGGTGCACATTAAAGTACATACTAATCTATGTTAATTCAATATAAAATACAACTGTGACAAACTACTTCTTCCTTGCCAGCGACAGATCGCTGCCAAGGCAAAGGCGAAATCCGAACATGCAAGGAAAACCCCTGGCACTTGTAACATGGATGCCAATCAGATGATTCACATTTAATGACCTCAGTATCTTGAGAACACCAAAACAAAGATGGCGGACAAAGTTGCGAGAATCTCAGAGTTCGAAGGAGGTAGACAATCCGATTGACAAAATAATGTGCCAAGACATTCTGATTAATGTGATATTTGGCTGTCAAAGTGAACTTTGGAGGCTTCAATTTGGAATGAATTGAGAACGACATAGCGCGAAACGTCGGCATCAAACATAATACATGTTACTTTCAACAATTATAACTGTTTTGCAAATAAAATTCACATTGAAATGGTTATTAAATTCATTACTATATTTTATTTGTCTGCATATGAAATGAATGGCAATATTTGGCATGGTTTATGTTAATTAACTTATTATTTATTCTAATTTAAATCAGTGCCTGTTTTAGTTTTACATAGAAAAATTTTGCTTTATTACGTATACTTATAAATTATACATTTTTGTGGGGCCAGTACAATCTCACCTAGGCTGGTTCAAAATAGAATTGGCCCCAAAAAAAATCTGGGTCAGTTAATTTTTTGCTAATTTCAGACACTGATTTGAATATCATAACAGTACCAGGTAATTTAATCACATCAAACATCTCTGGTTACATGCACGCTGTGTCCGCAAAACTGTTAGTCTTAAATATACCATGCTCAAATGTGTCATTTTCGTCCTGAATTCAGTTGTGCCAGTATATGTGCCTTTTTCATATGTGCCATTTTTATGTGCCTTTTTCGAATGTGTCATGTTCGGATATGTCTCTATGTAGGAAGACAGAGAGCACATTCACAGGGGTATCAATATGTCAGAAATCCTGCTGTGTAAATTATAAATATATTATATTTCTGTAGATCAGGACAAGAAGCACAAATTGACAGATACTTCATCACCAATGTCCTTCTTACAACTGCCTACAGTACACAATTCAGAACAAACACAACAGAAAGGAATAATGCAAACAGTTTGTGTGACGCTACCAGCCACTGGCTGGTACTTTGACTACGCCATAAGTGTAAGCCGTTTACTGGGCAGCAAAATGATACAAGCAGACTTGGGGCCAATTACATTGTAATTGGAAAACACTTTTTAAACGCCAATTCCAAAATTGGTGTTTTGTTTTTAATCAAAGTAATTGGAATTGGAGAAACTGCTCAGTTACTGTTTTAATTACATCACGTAGCTTTTTAATTCAAATTTTTTACAACAAACAATCAATAAAATATATTAATATAATATGTTGCGTATATCATATTTTTTCGCCACTGCGTATAATAATATGCAGAAATTAATTAGTTATTTGTTGGCGTTGAGCTTGTCTACGGTTCCTCTGTTCACATGTAATGTTTATTATTTGATATGGAATTGATAATTGGAATTGGATCATTTTAGAATTGGTGTTTTGGAATGTTTGGAAATGGGATGTGTAATTAGATATGATGTAATTGAGCCTGAGTGTGGACACAAGTGAAGACTCAAGACTATACTTACTCGTGCAGGTGAGACATTGCTTGTAGACACCCCAGATGAAGTCACCACATTTGTCACACCACGTAGGGGCCTGCAGACATCACAGAGAGATTAAACTACTGACAACACGCCACTCACTCTCAGTCTGACAGACAGTTCTGTTGTATATATGTGTACACAAGCTATTGTATTGTAAGTTATGACATATTACGACATCCACATATAATGTCATAATATATAATGTTGTAATATATCATATTACAACATGTATATATTACGACAACATGTATATATTATGACACATAAAATGCCAGTTGTATTTGTATGTATATTCGTGTAACAGTCTTAGCACCCGCCCTCTAGTAACTGGTATTTACATAAGACTGATTAGGAAGTAAAGTAGAAGTTGATGGCGTAATGAAGAACGTCATTTAATCACGGCCACATCGGACAATTTTTCCCCAGCACAATATCAGGGCTGGTTGAATATTGGTTGGGCAGGTAGATTTGAAAACTTACCAGCCCAGGTGGACAAAAATTTTCACACCTGCATATAACAGGTGACATTGCAAACATTCTGTGTAGTCTTGTAATGATAGGAGTTGGGCAAATGTAAAAACAACCATAACATTTCAGCTGCAAATACTGCAATAAAAGTAACTAATGACAAGAAACAGCAGCAATTTGTCACAAGATGATGCACTACAGTTAAAAGCACCACTTTCACAGTGGTCTGACAATTAAATGTATAAAATTCACACAATCACAAAATATTTCGCTAGTAGAGTCATCGTAATATGTCATAATTTATTATGCATATACTATTATATAAAATAATCTGTTATCAATTTCAAAGTATTTTTTACTAAATAAAATTATCTAATATACATATCAGTTTTAGTTGTACACACTAGATAAAATGATCTTATATAAATCTAAATGTAGGCTATCACAAATGCAAAAGAGCACGGAATACCATACCTGGAGTTGTACAGGCATAAAATGGTGGCCTTGTCCAATCTCACGCTCACTTTCAAATATGAAGCCTTCCATGTCGTACAGTTCAATATTCTCGACAAACTCGTACTCGTCCAGCATTTCCTCTGTTTCTTTCTCACTCTCTCTCTGCTGTTTGCTCTCCCGGAACAACACGGGGAATGCAAGCCCCTGGAATAAGTTACTGTAATGCTGGAAATTATTTGAGATTTTACGCCGCATATGAGTTAACATATCACTGTCATAGTCCTTGTCAGTGTCGTTGTCATGACAACCTGCATGATTATCAGTTTCTTCTGTGCTGCACGTTCTTCGGCGATGTTGAACCGAACTGGTCAGTGTATGTGATTGGTCGACTGACCTGTTATGTGCAGGAATGTAAGGCTGGATTGCATTGCCAATGGATTCATAGGCCATCCTTTCCACGAATTCGCGAGCCATTCCGTCATGTGACATGACTTGTCACATGACCACCAGCATGGATCTTGTAGCACAGCCCATGCAACCAGGATGTGTTTTTGGTACAAATGACAGCTTGCTGAATGAGTACACTCAATCACCAAGGCAGACTTCACAACACATGTTCCGCTCCACTGCAGAGATACAACTGAGTGTCACAAACTGCTTATCCGGTGGTTGCAGGACGTCACACCTGGAAAAGAAAGAATGACCGGTTTATTACACAGGAAACACTCCAGTGAGACGCATCAACTTAAAGGACTGCTATGGACCATAGTACTGCTCATTGTCCAAGTACTTCACTAAACTAATAGTAACTGCTTATGCATGTTTGCTGATGTGGCTATACATTAAAATGTACCGTATTTGACCTAATGTTTGAAACAAATTTGGGCTATGGAAAAATGTCAATGATTCTGTTCATAAGCATACACCAACATTTTTTTCTCTAGACAATAAGGTAACTGTTTAACACTAGTGGTGTCATTTGATGACTAGTGTAGAACAACTGAAAAGTGATGCCAACCATTTAACACCAGATGGCACCACTTTTCAGTTGTTCCACGCTAGTCAAATTACAATAATGATGGGTCGTGCTGATTAAAAAGGGGATGTACAAAAATTATGGCATGTATGCTTAATAGGTTGAATACAGAAAACAGGTGAACTATGGAAATATGTCAAGTAAACACAGAGGTCATTTACCTAATTTAGACAGGACTTAATCACTCTGTTGTCTATGATAATTCAATATTTCTATTAGGACAGTCCGGCACTTTATATATATATATATATATATATATATATATATATATATATATATATATATATATATATACATATACATGTTTTTTGTGAGTTGTGACTACCTAAGTACTTAATATGCAAGTAAAATCATGAGTAAAGTCAACAACAAAGCAGAACATGAATTGAATACCACATCACTGTGTTGTTATATACCAGTTAAATGCAACTAACTGTTGACGCTAAAATGAAAGTAAATTCTATCTAGCCTGTTGATTCAATTAGTCAGCCTTTTTCATAACATGATGCCAGGTCAACCTTTCTATGCTGTAATTGAGGTTTCTTTATGTCCCCAAACGAATCATGGTCGGAATGCTCCACTGTCTGAATGCCCCCCTCCCAACTCTAGTTGGAATGCTCCACTAATGGTCAAGAATGCCCTATTGATTTGAATACAGTCAAATATGTATACAATTAACTAAACTATGCATATCAGTATATTACACCAAAACAATACTTCCATTGCTTCAAATTGTAACTTTTTAACCATTTTTATAGACTTCCTTCAGCAATTTTAGTGTCCAATTACTATTAACTACAGCATTATATTTTAGCATTTTAGCTCAGACTGATTATTATACATTTTTCTTTTGTTCGTATTTCAATATTTAATTTACTCAGATCCGCTGTATGCCGTCTACTGCCAATCAGAAGAATGATGCGATTGCCCTCTGTATCTATGCTAAGGGGCATGGGGGTGGCCACGGGTGATATTGAAAGAAGCGTAAGTCACACAGATGTTTTATAAAAAGAACACGAATATTATCATCAGTAAAAACACAAATAACCTCAGTTTTAAATCTGAATACATTACAATTTATTATCACCAAGGTGGGGCATTGCAACCAAGCGGTTGGTGTATTGCAACTGGTGCATTCAAGCAGAGGGGCATTCTGACCGTATTCCCATCAAATACTGAGACCTCCCAGTCTAAATTAGGTCATCTGAGGGATGCAGTCCCCAATGTTGAGAGCCAGGTTTTACCAAGCCTGTCTTGTAAAGTGGTTGTGTTAAGTTAATCACTACACTACCATGTGATGTCTACTCAATATTAAATTAAATTTAAAACATAGTTGCATGGTATTTCGAGCACTGGACTGTCAATCATAAGGACTAGTGTTCGAGTCCAACTGCAGCAAATTCGGAATTTGGGCAATTTTGTCCACGTCATCTTTCGGATTAAATGCTAGTAACAATTGTAGGTCCCGTCTAACTGGTGTCTACACCAGGGGATGTAACACAGGGAAAAAATCTGTTGTGGACGCCTAGAGGCCCTGATCCCAATCTATAAAAACATCTTCCCACTTGGCTGTAAAGAGTTCGTCGCTGACCATAGCAAATAATGGCTTCTTCCAACGTAATGGTATCAGAATTAGGACATAGCAATTAATAAACACAAGTCAGATTTTGTTTCTGTGTAACACTGACAGTAACACTGTATTAATGTAACACCGTCATGACCATCTCAGTCTCAGACTCAAAAATACAGTCAGTGACAGTGTCAGTGACGTGTGATCAGCATCACTGACACTGTTCTGGTGCCGTTCAAACTGCGCTGCCCTATTACATGAATATTAATAGCAACACAACTAAAATGAAAGCCTCGGATCAAGTCAGTTTGAAGGCGCAATGCTGGTATATACCAGAAATGTGCAATTCTCGTATACCAGAAATGCACTGTAAGCGCTGTCCATTTCTTGGAGGTACCAGAATTGTACATTTCTGGTATACAAGAAACGGTCATTCAATATTATGTTCTTATATACTACTGCATTTTAGGCAAACCTTAGCGGTCAGAAAACGGTCCTGATTGCATAGCATTGTGTGCGTTTGTGGGCGATGATATGTGCATTTCGGAAGGATGATGCGATTAGCCGCGAAAAGTATATTGAAATTTTCATAATGGTGGTTTGATGGAATGAACGTCCTAATCTGTTTTAATTGTATCTGTATTCTGCATTGTAACATCTTCACAGCAGGCCAACAAATAAATAATCACATACAGCTGTACGTAGTAAATGTTTTAATGGAAAAAAAAATTTACAAATCATACGAGAAACAGTCTACACACAAAATGTCCGACGCCTTCACGAATCCACTATTTACTCAAACGACTGCACAATCTGCAGTAGGAGTAAGTCAAGTCTTTGGATGTCCTTGCTCCCTGGAATGGAATATCCAGGGAAGTGTCGTTCTAGGGTCTCCAGCTGTTGTTGCAGTTGAGGTTTAGGGTCGCGTGAGCGGATAGCATCTATCAGCTGCGATCTGCGTGCCGCAAATTGTAAAGTCATTTCATGTACGGAATAACGTGTGTCGACTTCTCGCGTCTCTTCTGCGCGCCTTTTTCTATATCCGTATTCTGTCTCGGCAGATAGACGACGTCTTTTGATACCTCGTGGATTGCAATCATTTCCTACGTATAAAATTAATTACTGTAGCATGTTCACAACAGGCATGGGGCAATTAAATTGAGGTGATGAAATTAAAATTAACTCAGAAATGTTCCAATTAAATTAACTTCATACGTTTCTCGGGTCAATTTAATTGAAATAACCTCCCAAATTAAATATAATAAAACAATACAATTACAATTTAACGTACCAGGCATGTGGGTGGCTCTGCTTCCATCGTACAGGGGTGAGTCGCTCTTCCAGATCTTGGCCGCTTCCGTTTTCGCTGCAGTCAACGACCTTATCCTTCCGCCTCGAATTCTGTCCCGTAGATCTACTGCTGCATCTGCCTCTGACACCCAAACCCACGCAAGCTTCTTGTTCAGCAACCTTTCGTTATTGGAAATAACTGATGTCGCCTCGTCTGATGCGATACATCTCACTGGTCGCACAGTTTCCTCGACGGCTTGTAGTTGTTCCTCTGTCCACCCAACGAAGTAGTTATTCCGGTGACGACGGACGATGCACTCGATCTTTTCCTCTAAACGTAATGTCTTCGCAAAAGGTTTGAATATAGTATTGCACATGGTTGGCAGTTGATGTTAAGGAGCTATAATAAATTGTCAATGTCATGAACCTTATATTTATTTGAAGACCCACTGTCATTAAAAATAACACCTCTAATTGATAGCAATGCAAGCCAATGAGCAGGTGTGAATAACAGACATTGCATCACATTCACTTCTAGATCAGCACCACAAAGAGATGTGTAATTACACTACAAAGCACAAAACGTAAGCGTGACAGCAATTAGCGGGATGTGCCACAACTCTTGAAGACAACTCGGAGCAGCTTTATTTCATTTGTTGTAATTCGTCATCATTTCCATTCCAAGATATTTTTTTTACAACAGTCACGGAATGCGATCAAAACTAACAGAAAGGTGAGTATTTCCCATCTACGTTTTGACGTTGTTAAGTTTGAACATAATTACACAACACATGCACATGGTCTCTGTTTCACTTCAATTAATTTGAACCAAGCCTACCTTGTATCCACAACTACTAGTAAATTTTAATGAAAACTTACTTTTATTATGTTATTATTAGTAGTAGTATTAGCAAGATATGAAAATATCAATACATCAACTTGCATATATTTTGTAATACGACAGTATGGGATTGATTTTCAAAATAAGTTAACGGCTTCAGAAATACATGCCGAAATAAACAATGCAAGCCAATTACTCTGTTGTCTTGTGTTTGATTTGTGCTCACCGATGCCATGCTGACCCATTCACACCCATTGAGATAAGTGGAATCATGGAATTCCGTTTTCTCACCTGCAAAATCTTTCTTTTATGTGCTTTAAGCTGACAGTTTGTGCTACGTATTCATAACAGATGTTTCTTTCCCGACCGAAGCATTTTCAAAGAGTAATTAGTTTCTTTCATTTGTGCTCTATACGTCATTCTTTCATGTACGTTTCAAACTTCTTTTCTTCAAATGCATTGATTTCGTGCTTTGGACATTAGCTGGGGTGTGAAGTCTAGCCATTACAGATCAGGCCAACATCAGGAGTTTGAAAGGGGGAAATCCTATGAATAAGAGGTGTGAAGTTAACGCTATAAGCGTGAATGCCCTTGAACTGTTCGATGAGCTTATCCTTAAGCAGGTACTTACCGAATGTGTGATGATGCGTCTGCGCCACACGGCAATGGTATAAAGGCACTGTGAGCTGTGGCAAACCATTTACTTTCACGATGCATTTATTTCAAGACGAACTCGCTCCTGTCATTTTTGGCACTGATCACCGTGCTGTGCTCGACTACTATTTCGCCAATGACCTTCTTGCTCCCCGCAAATCATGTCCGACATGTTTTGCCGGCATGAAATTGGTGCCACGTTCTCAGCTGAGTGACCGATTTGCATGGCACTGCAAGAACTTCCAGTGTGGGTCTCGATCATACCACTCGGTGAGGGCGGACAGTTTCTTCGCCAGAAGCCGCGTACCCCTTCAGAAGTACATCCACATGGTCTATCTGTGGGCTCAGAATTCGCCAGTTAAGACGGCTGCAGAAACACTTGGTGTGTCTCGTCAGTGCGTGCAGCAACATTTCCTCTTTCTGCGAGAGGTCTGCTCCGCACATCTCATCAACGATCCATTAGCTCTCGGTGGGGCTAATGTCATCGTGCAGATCGACGAGTCATTGTTCCGGCACAAGCCCAAATACCATCGTGGTCGAGTCCCTGCATCGGACCAGTGGGTGTTCGGCCTCTGCGACACTTCAAAAACGCCTGGAGTCGGCTACATGGAGCTCGTACAAGACCGTCGAGCGGTGACGCTGATCCCCATCATCGAGCGTGTCGTGCTGCCCGGATCGATCATCCACAGCGATCAGTGGGCTGCGTACCGTCAACTGAGCCGAAACAATCACTACACCTACGCTACTGTGAACCACAGCGAGAACTTCGTCGATCCGGCCACAGGTGTACATACTCAAGCCATCGAAAGCTACTGGGCGAAAGCCAAACTGAAGTTCAAGGCGATGAAAGGTGTTTCTTCGGAACAACTGCCAAGCTACCTCGACGAAAGGATGTGGCGAGACAGGTTTGGTGCCGACACCATAACAGCCTTCCACAACATTTGTGCCCATATATCACTGATATATCGGTTCTAAACCACCCGAAGACAACAACAATAAAGGCTCTTTTCAGAGCCACACACAAACCAAACAGTTCTTTTCAGGGCTACCCACATATTTGTGGAAGAGTTTGCTATCATTGAATTGAGATGTTGGTTTTATATATATTATACACAAATACGTAATTTTGTTAATTTAGCAGTAGTCTATACTCTGACTGGCGCCGTAACACAGGCTTTTTGTGACACTCCTGCGAAGCCTCGACATAAAATTCGATTTTACGGTAGCCGGCGCATGAAGATGGCAGTATTTTTTACTTTTGCTCTGAATTGTGCCGGACACAGCCGGACACATGTACATCCGATAATTATGGTATAATGAGAATTGCACCAATTGTCTGTCCTGCTATGCAAGAATTGCACATTGCTGGTATACCAGAATTGTACATTTCGATAATTCTGGTACAACGAGAATTGCGCATTTCTGGTATACGAGAATTGCACATTTCTGGTATATACCAGCATTGCGCCTTCAAACTGACTTGATCCAAAGCCTCCACATTCACAGTCAGTAACTTAGGCCAGGTAATCCCCGGTCCATAGTCGCCGCTAAATCCGGAACATGAGTCACCGTTCTCCGCTCCTAGCACTAGTACTGGCAGGCAGCACGCCGCCACGGCCACGCATTCAAAGCAAGTAAATACACCAGTGACAACGGCGCAGGTTTTTGACTTATACCAACCGCAACTATAAAAACAGAGCAATACAAGTATCCTCCTCTTGAGGTGCACCTACCGAGTTGTCAATCTAAGGTAGTGTTATCCCAACACATAATAATAATTCAAAACAAACGTAGAACACACTCTCGCAATATAAGTTGCAAACCCGGAAGTTGCACACGTAACCAGGCCTTTTTGATAGAAGAGGTCGCCTCATAGTCTCAGTTACCCAAACCTCGATTATCCAAACTTCGCGACGTGGCGCCACCGTTTGTCGTTCTACCACGTTTCCCACAGTATGATCACAGAAACCAATATTCAACAGGGCACGAACCACAGCCATTTTTCCCATAGACGACCATTATAACGTTATTGAGCCTACATTGAAAATGTATCCTACAACTGTTTTTTCACAGCACATGACATACCCACTAAAACACCTGGGGTGTGAAATTCGTGAAAATTACATACCTCCTTTTCGCACAAATTGCTTCAACGCATGACACCCCTGCATTTCTGCCATGAAATTCCCCGATTTCCAAAATATGAGTACATCCTGCCTAACGGCTACTGTGTCCTTACGCAACAGGTATACCAACTGACAAATGACATCATTTCAAAGCTCATAAGCTACTGTGCACAAATACATCACTTACAATCACCCATTCACACAATATCTGCTCTCACTAATACACCCAAAATGCACAATTCATTTTTTCCCAGGGACTCTTTATCGTTGTAATGGCGGACGCATTCTGACTGTGGTCCGTGCCCAACAGCTTCAGACGTTTATGTCACATGTCTTGTCACAAATGGGGTATTCAGCTATGCCTATGCATGGGGCTACAGAGGTCATGCCTCAGACTTCCTGGTGTGTTCCCAGACGAATGTAGGGTATAGTAAGTTTGGATATAGGAAGTTTACAAAAAATCATATGATCTGACATATAAGTGCATTTGAGCAGGGACATTGCAAGGATTGCTGGTAGAAGCTGTTGAGAGTGAAATGGTGGATTTTTAGATGATTTTAATAGGCAGAAGGATATTTTTGACCACTACACACGTGTGCGCCGTAATTCGTGCCAATATTGATAAACATTGACGGGTATCGCATATAGAGGCATTTTGCAAGAGCTAGAAATGTCTAATTTTGGCGAAACTTGACCAGCATGTCAATGGGATAATAACAGATGCAGGTAAAAAGTTTTATAATTTTAGATGGTCACGTTTTCTTATAATCATGCAAAATATTAACATGGCCACCAATGGGAAAGTCATTTGTAGGCTGTGGAGCTGTCATTGCTGTCACCGATAAACTAGTTTGTTCTGAAGAACCTATACTAACCACCATGGATTGTGAGATCATATGGCTCAAAATAAAGGGCAGATGCAGCCTCATGGTGTGTGCCTACTATAGACCCCAGACTAACGATGAACCCAGTCTGACATACTTTGCAAAGTTTGCCCGCCTTGCATCTACATCCAAGAATGCGGTTATAGTAATAAGGCTTGACTTTAACTTACCTGGCTGGGACTGGGCCAGTAAGACCCTCAAAAGTGGAAAGAGCCTACACCATGCCTTCGTGGACAATATACAATACCTGAACATGGAACAGATGGTTCAAATCTCAACACGTGAAATTAACACGCTTGACCTTTTCCTGACCAACTGTTCCAAATGGGTGCAGAAGACTGAGCGGAAATACTCAACAAACAAACTTCAGAAAGGAAGAGTTCCACCTGAGATGCCCGCCGGCCCTAGACAGTCCGATTTACCCTTCCTGCAACAACCCCGAAATAACAGTAAAGGGAGTGGAGAAACTCCTCAAGAACCTTAACCCCAACAAAGTACAAGGACCAGATGGCCTCAACCCAAGAGTACTACAGGTGATAGCCAAGGAGATTGCACCAGCCTTCACCACACTTTATAAATCGTCATTGAACACAGGAATTTTTCCTGTAGATTGGATAAAAGCATATGTCACCTCTGTCTTTAAAAAGGGAGAACGCTACAAAGCTGAAAACTATGGACCCATGTCATTAACTAGTGTCCCATGCAAAATAATGGACCATATACTTGTTAGCCACATCATGTCATATGCAGAAAAACATAACATCCTAAGACCCGAATAGCATGGCTTCAGTAAAGGACATTCATGTGAAACCCAACTACTAGGTCTCGTTGATGAAATTACATAAATGTTGGAGAGAAGTGCAGGAGGACGTGATATTGTTGGATTTTCCCAAAGCTTTCGATAAAGTGAGCCACTGTTTGCTAATCCACAAGCTGCGACGCTATGGGATCAGTGGCAACATCATTTTCTGGATCCAAAAGACATAGTGCAAACCGTGGTAGTTGAAGGCAGCAAGTAAACTTTCACGTCGGTCGACTCAGGAGTCCCCCAGGGCTCAGTACTTGGACCTACCTCACTGAGGCTATAACATAGAAAATCCGCATATTTGCAGATGACACAATCTGCTATCGCCCAATAAAGTCAAAAACAGACCAACATAAACTGCAGATGGACCTGGATGCTGTCTCTCATTGGAAAGAGCAGTGGTCCATGTCCTTCCACCCACACAAGTGTTCCGTCCTGAGTGCTATGCGTGAACGGCAGACAGCAAAAGCTTCATACCCTCACAAACGTTAACATGGTGAAATACTTACGTATCACTATCACAAGCGACAACACGTGGAGCTCTCATATCAATGACACAACAAATAAGACCCTAGGTTTTCTTAGACGGAACATCAAAATAGGAAAATCAAAGAAACAGCCTACAAAGCCCTGGTAAGACCTGCCAGCTCAGTCTGGGATCCCCACACCACCAAAGGTGTGACTGCCCTCGAGAAGATCCAGGGGAGAGCATCACGTTGGGTCATCAACAGACACCATCACACTTCCTCCGTAGAATCTATGATAGACACACTAAACTGGCAAACCCTCCAAACCCGTAGAAAGAAAGCACGCCTCAGTATGCTATATAAATATAACACAGGAACCATCTCAATTAACTCGCTGTACCTCCCCACACTATCCGGTCCACGAAAAAAAAAACACCTAGAAAATCCATGACATCGGATTCCGGTATTACCTTCTCTACCACCGTACGCAGTACAGGAAGATGTAATTTTTCCCACGCACAATAGCCGAGTGGAATAGCCTTCCCCGAGAAGTGGTATCTGCGACCACCCTGCACTTTTGAGTCCAGGCTCCAGCGTCACCTCTGAATTTTACAAACACCCCTCCCATCCCCTTCCCTCCCTTTCTACACCCCTAACCCCACTAAATAGCACTACTACATTTCTTCTCTCTTTCCTGCTGCCAAAAATTACCCCCAAAATGACAAAATCTTCAACCAAATGAAGGTGGTCATTAAATATAAGAAGAAGATATTACTGACAGCTCATACTCATTGCTTACAAAGGCTGCATAACTTCTCGACAGTCGACAGTTACATAATCATTAACTTCTATGTCGCCTATAACCTCAGGAACCTGAACTCAGAGGCGCAACAAAGCATAATTGTTAAGCATAATCGTGAACAGGGACGCGCAGAAGTCATTATCAGAACGAGGGACAACCAAAGATTTAAAGGTGGAAATGCAATTTTGAATAAATATGTCTTCAGCTTTGTTCGGAAGGTAGTTATAGTTTCAGATGTTTTTAAGTGATGGAGAGTTCATTCCAGACCATAGGCGCAACAACAGAAAAAGCCAGTTTGCCCAAGTTAAGTTTAGTCAGCAACAATAGATTGTTGCAAAATGGATGATCTGAGCTGCCTAGCGATATTTGAAATATGCAGGAGACCTAGCCAAGTAGGGTGGTTGTTGTGTAGATAGAACACAATATGTACGAGTGGACAGTTTAAAATTGATTCGATAAGTCACCGGAAGCCAGTGTAACTGTGTAAATATTGGTAGTGATGGTGAAAACGAGGCGCCCTGAGTACCACACATGCCAGACAATTTTGTACTCGTTTGAGTTTAGCTAAGTCTCTTTTAACAATGTCATTTAATAGTGAGTTACAATAGTCAAGGCGGCTACTAATTAATGCTGTTGATATTGTTTTAGCAGTAAATAAAGATATGTGACGCCGAAATCCACGGAGATCACGTATATGGTAGAAACAGGATTTGCATACTTGAGAAATAAGTTGAAAGTTGAAGTCACTGTCAAAGACAACACCTAGATTACGAACAGCATCTGATGGGAATGTATCACTGCCAAGCAGTTTAACTGGAAAATGGCTGATGACCTTATTTCGTTGTTTAACTAGATTGCCATCCAAAGTAAAGGCCTAGATGGCAAGTGGACAAGAAAGCCAACATTTGTAATCCGCCCTCCTGAGATATGTGTCACACTGTTGCTTAGTGCCAATAATAATAAAGTTTATTTCATCTGGGTTAAGTTTCAGCTTACTTGATTCCATCCAAAAAAGATGTCAGTGAGACAACCACTTAAAGTCGAAACAGATTCTTCTGCATTTGATTGTGAAATTGTTATGTAAATATGTGTGTCATCAGCACACAGGTGACGAGTGAGGTTATGATTAGTAATGACTTGGCTGAGAGATGTAGTCTATTAACCAAACAGAACAGGGCCAAAAGACGGATCCATGCGGCACTCCGAATGGAAAATTATTTTGGAGATAGGGCGATAACATTTTAGGTCATTTTTACACAGAGTTTGTTTTTTACTAAGAGGATTTACAAGAGATTGTTTGAAATCCCGTGGAAAAACTCCGCCCTGTATTGAAAGGTTTATAATAGTAGTAATAGGAAAGATTAGTTGATTGATACAACTTTTTAGTAGAAGTGTTGGAAATGGGTCAAGATCACACGATTTGTAGGATATTTTTTAATGATAATGAGAACTTCATTAGTAGTTGCAGGTGAGAAACACGGTAGTGTATTTTTCAGAAAGTGATGGTTCAGGGAAATCATAGTCATTATCATTAATGACAAAATTCTTATCTGAGAAGTATTCTGAAAAAGAACTACACGATGTATCCAATGAAGAGTATTCAGGCAGTGCTTTTAATTTCTGCCGATGTAGAATTGTGTTTACGGATTTCCACTTCTGGCGAGGGTTTTCAGAATTTGTTGAGATAAAATTTGCAGAGTAATCGGACTTTGCTTTTGACATCGTGTGATTACATATATGTAGCTGTTTAGTATAACAGGATCGATCAAGTGGGGAACGAGTTCGTCACCAAATTCTTTGGTAGACGGACGGACGGACGGACGGACGGACGGACGGACGGACGGATAGAACTTTATTTCAGTCACATACACACGCAAGTTTGTCATGACAATATTGCATAATGTAAACAAAGGATAAAGAATTAAATTCCGATGTAACTGTAGAGATCCTATGGAAATCCTGAAGGGCTTTTGACGAGAACCACCTACATATAGTACAAAAGTTGTTATTGTGCATTGCCACGAGAATGTCTAAACAAATAGAAATAAGATCAAATAGAATAGTACAATACAATGTAATACTATTGTCTACAATGTCATAGCTCAATGATAATTGGATAATACTAATTTCTCTGACATTAATAAATATTAAAATATTTCTGTATATATATATATATATATATATATATATATATATATATATATATATATATATATATATATATATATATATATATATATATATATATATATATATATATATATATATATATATATATATATGCAGGTTGTGTTACTATTCAAATGCATATAAGATAATAAATAGTAAGATTATTGAATGGTCAGACTGACTAATGAGTACAATATAATTTAAATAGTATCTTCTACAACAATATTGTACAATATTAAGTAGAACAACACACAAATGAACGAACAAGAGAAACTCATAAATATAATGTTTTCACGCAGCCTTATTCAGCTAATGCATTGAAATGAGCATTGAAACAGGCATCAAATATCTTAAATATACAATACAATTAAGGTCATAAGCAGTGTGAACAACCATACAGTGATACATTAGAGTATTATTAAAAAGTTGTGTTTTGATATGGATGTGAGAGATATGTATTAAATTGCACTAATACTGATTATGCTTGCGTTTGAATTGGTATTTTTATGTAGAATTTTTTTATATGTGCTGGTATGTAATTCCAGAAAAAGGGCACGGTTTTTAATTGTAAATTTCCGTAAGTTGGTCCATAATACATGAATAAAGTACGCACTGGAATTCCTAGTGTTGTAGTTGTGGATATCGCAATTTCTGCTAAATAGAATTGCAATGCTATTTGGAAGTGAGTAAATCGTGTGCCCGTACATGATCAGCCCTAATTGCAGATTGTCTACATTATAAAGTTTCAAGAGTGTATTCATTTTGATTAGTGGATCAGTATGGGCAATATAATAAGAATTATTAATTATTCGTACTGCTTTCTTTTGCAACACCCTAATCTTATTCAGTCTAGAGTAGTATGTGTTTGTCCATATTAAAGTGCAATATTGCAAGTGTGGTAATATTAAAATTAAATTAAAATTGTACGTAGTAGATCTAGTAATAGATTAGTCGAGCCAGTGACCATGAACATGAATAGGAAATGAAATGTGTTGATCCATAATGCATAATGTTTATGTTTGAAGGACATCCGTGAATGATCTAGCATTTAGACTTGGTAAATCAAGGTGGATATTGAAATCGCCGAACATGTTAGAAGTCGTTTTGGAACTGTAAGGTGGTTTCAAGAAAATCCGGAACAAAATGTGCTTACAAGAGGGCGGTAGATGCATATAAAATTAGCAGCTTTGGTATTGAGGTGTGTGAATATTTCTACTTTATATGTTTCAGGTACAAGAAATGGGCCCCACCACCCCTACCTGAATGGAGGGGTGTGATGTTATAGAAAAAAAAACCATAAGGACAAATGTCAGAAAGACATGCTGATAGACATGTCTCTGTCAAAACTAAAACGTCTGTGTTTAGCAATACTTTTTTGGTAAACACGAACGGAGTCCTAGGACTTCGTCAACTTCGTCAACGCATTCATCCGGTCAAATAGCCAATGTGTCGCTATGGGTTATTCGTCCGTATCCGAAAAAATAGTGTCCCATGCTCCAAATGCAGGGTCGCAGATCTATGCACTTTTCGGTAATGCATTGGTGCAGTGTTGCGTCCTTGCGTAGACGCCCATCGCGACTTCTTAGCTGTAGTCCAGCAGCCGAGGGGGGACCCCTTTTTGCCTGATATAGTTTTTTCTTTGTTGATTATTCATCTCTAGCATGTATATAATGACATCCAGGGGGTGTGGAGTTCTCACCCTTGAGCATTTTGAGAAAAAATTTTTATCATATCTTCGCAACCAGACAAGATACAGACATGTATCAGGCAAAAAGAGGTTATGTCAAAAAATGCCCTTTGGCTGCCGGACTATTGCAACAGTTCCGCCAAGTAAGTTGGCACATACGTATGCTACCAACACCTTGAACGGAATGCGACTCCCTGTCGGCAGCCTATGCAACCCCTTTAGCACAGGTGTCGTGTGATCATGCCTACTGGTGCGTGTAACGGCTCCGGCGGTATTGTTCTGTACTCGTTGTAGCCGAGCTGTCGGAGAAGACGGTAGATTGAGTAGGAGTTAAGACAATTGTCCCGACGAGAGGTGACGAGTGCGTTGACAGAACTTTTGGTGGCTTCAGTTGTAGGATAGTGACGTATTGATGGCAGTCTGTACAGATGATAGTTACAAGCAGCACACACAGCTGTCACGTGATGTGTTATCGTCAGATGCTGGCCCATATGAACTCCCAAGTTTCCTACACGGTCTACTGGCGAAATTGTGCCATCTCCAATGACCATGGGGCAAACTCCATGTCAATCGAGATGATGTTTTGATGTAAAGATGATGTTAAACGTGGAATAAAGTATTAAAGCAACCTTATGCAACATCTTAATTAAGTGCTTTGTTTAATATCGCTAGTAGGTAAAACATTATTTGGCCACTGTGTTTTAATTAATTTTATCCGTGTAGAAATGCTAAGGTGTTTTTTTAACACACACACACACACACACACACACACACACACACACACACACACACACACACACACACACACACACACACACACACACACACACGTGTTTTTTTTAAGTCAGAGCTACTTGTGATTACATATGAAAGGGCATGACTGGGTAACGAACTCAGAAACATGCCACAGCGATTGGTCCTAAGCGAAAGCACACAAGACTTGCTCCATACCTCGGCCCACTTCTTTTATAAATTACTTTCTCCAGCATGCAAACTATCTCATATTTTGATATTCACCTACTCTCTCGTGGAAGTACGGGATGCATTATAACGTAAGAAGGTGCAGGAGCGAGAGTCGCTCTGCTGGTACGTTTTGAATTGATCTGTTATTCGCTGCCGTTTGACAAACACGGGGTGCATCTCGTAATACAAAAAAAAAACCTCGTTCAAAGTGTATACAACCTACGCACGTGTGACATGCCACAATTCTAAACACAGTAACACGTGTCCTCCAATCGTCTGTGGTTCTTTATTGTGATCTTATTTATTAAACTGAAGGAAAAATCTGCAACATACATAGGTTAACATAGTGTGTCAGTAATACAGTATCACTCAACAGTACAAACATGAACATAAAGTATTTTACGAAATATATAAAGCTTACACCAGAGCGTAGCGTGCACCAGAAATATATAATGGTTATACAAGATACACCAGAAATATATAATGGTTATACAAGATACACCAGAAATATATAATGGTTATACAATATACTCCAATACTATAGGCTAAAGCAACACATACTTTTTTCTATCAGAGTTTCACTTAAATAATTAATTATACAATCAGTTTAACAAAATGTACGGTGAACAGTTTATTGCGTATTCTAAATATACACCCAATGGACACTATTGAAACAAAGAGGAAGCACCACAAAACAAAGAGGAAGCACCACAAAACAAAGAGGAAGCACCACAAAACAAAGAGGAAGCACCACAAAACATCGTAAAATCTTGAAATTAAAACTCCCTCGTCAAAAGATTTAGTCCATCGCGAATCTTCCTTTTCTTCATCCCTTGACCTGGTAGTAGGGTGCCACGCTCACAGTCCACGCTCACAGTCCACGCTCACAGTCCACGCTCACAGTCCACGCTCACAGTCCACGCTCACAGTCCTCGCTCACAGTCCTCGCTCACAGTCCACGCTCACAGTCCACGCTCACAGACAGTCCACGCTCACAGTCCTCGCTCACAGTCCACGCTCACAGTCCACGCTCACAGTCCACGCTCACAGTCCACGCTCACAGTCCACGCTCACAGTCCACGCTCACAGTCCACGCTCACAGTCCTCGCTCACAGTCCACGCTCACAGTCCACGCTCAGAGTCCACGCTCACAGTCCTCGCCAGCGTTGTCTGTTCACTGCTTCACGTAGCAGGGTCGGTAGGTCTTGATGTAGTAGGGGTGCCACGCTCACAGTCCTCGCCAGCGGTGTCTGTTCACTGCTGTACGGAGCAGGGTCGGTAGGTCTTGAAGTGTCCATTGTTGTATATTGTCTAGCCAGTTTTGTCTCTGGCGGCCCCGTGGTCTCTTGCCCTCCAGGGTGCCTTGCAGGAAGGTTTTTTTGCAATGGTGTTGTGTGTGATGTGGCCAAACCAAGGTTCATTAATATTCAAATTTGTAGTGTGTGAATAGTTTGGGTAATATGCCCAGTCAATAATAGTAGTCAGTTCAGTAATAGAATGCGTACTTTTGTTAAAATCATAAAAAAAATGACTTTTATCATTAGATCAAGTAACTTGCGAAAGTGTGAATATCACTAAGTCATAGTATAAAGAGCCGGACGTTTTTTAGCCGAATTTTGATCGATGGTTGCACGCAAACCAAATAACAAATGTATACAAACGAGCTAGCATGTTGTATTGAACACTAGATAGGTTCCAAGTGAGCTAGCATGTTGTAATGGATACTAGATAGGTTCCAAGTGAGCTAACATGTTGTAGTAGATACTAGATAGGTTCCAAGTGAGCTAGCGTGTTGCATTGGACATTAGATAGGTTCCAAGTGAGCTAGCATGTTGTATTGGA